>CM035799.1:4003107-4603107 GCA_020466265.1 Siphamia tubifer | reverse complement strand
GATGATTTCAAACTTGGTCCTCATGAGACATGGAAACTAGCATGTGTGTGTGTGTGTGTGTGTGTGTATGTGAAAACACACCATCTTATTCTTTGTCCTATAGCCTGTGTTTTACTATCATCCTCCCGGTACCTATTTAGTTGCTTCACCTCTCCTGCCCACCTCTTTGCATTTCCTGTCCTATCTCACTGAACTTTAATGTCTTCCATTACACTGTGAAGGAACAGGAGAGGATTTTTTTTTCTTTTTATTTGACATCAGGCCTGCGTGTCCCTGCATACTGTTGGCTGCCTCCTTCTGCCTCAAGTGGACTCTGCACACAGTCAGTGGATTAACCTTGCACTGCCGGACTCCACTGGCTGCATACTTAAATCAGATTGGCATCCTGCACAGTGCAGACAATCACACACTAACCAGCATGTAGATAGACCCCCCCCCCCCCCCCGAGAGAAAATGCAAACACATGTGCCTCACATTGGCATGGACAACACCTGGCATGAGTGAAGTTAATTTGTTATGACGGAAAGACGCAGCCTCAGCAGAGAGAAAGAAAGCAGAACAATGCTAGCGCGCCACAAAGGTCAGAGTGAGTCAGTTAATGAGGCTGTGTGATAAATAGTCCAATAAAGGTCTCTTAAAGCAACACAAATATGCACAGCATATTATTGCTGTCTAGTTTGAGATCTCCATCTGTTTGAATAATAATCTGTTCTATTATTTATCATCATTTATTTTGGTTACAGAAACATTTTGCAAAGCAGTCATTTACAATACTACAGACAGTTGATAAAATGTTTAGTTTGACTTTTTCACAGAAGTTTGACGCACGTGTGATCACAGAACAACACTAACCCTGCGATGGGATTTATAGATAATATACAGCTTCAGTCTATCCTGGGTTTTTGTGTGATCCAGAAGAGATCCTGGATTCTGGATCACTTTGAAATGTTACATTGCGGTAAATGGAGAATACATTTCAAAGTGATTCAGAATCCAGGATCTCATCCGGATCATCACCAAAATCTAATCATTTGTTCATCAACAGGTCATGACATTTTCATCCAGATCCATCCATAACTTTTTGAGTTATCTTGCTAACAGACAGACAGACAGACAAACTTCGGCAAAAGCATAACCTCATTGGTGGATGGACCTCTCTTAATTTGGAGGGGCGGGGGGGTCTGCCTTGGTGGTGCTTATTATTATTATTATTAGTAATCAAATTTTAAATTGATATTGAATGGAATATTTAATTGAATTTTATTGTTGTATTTATTAATTAATTAATTTATTATATTTGTTATATATATATATATATATATATATATATATATATATATATATATATATATATATATATATATATATATATATATATATATATTTTATTTATTTTTTTTTATTAAAAACCTTTTTTTTATTTCACACTCACTACCCATTGACTACTTTATATCTACAAGTGATGATTTCAAACTAGGTCCTCATAAGACGTGGAAACCAGTGTGTGTGTGTGTGTGTGTGTGTGTGTGTCCTTATGAAAACACACTTCTTCTTTCTCCTATAACCTGTGCTTTACCATCAGTCTCCTGGCACCCATTTAGTTAGAGTTCTCCATGTGTTTAAATAATAATCTGTTCTATTATTATTTTAATTAATTTATTTATTTTGTTACAGAAACCGTTTTCAAAGCAGTCATTTACAACACTACAGACAGTTGATGAAATGTTTAGTTTTACTTTTTCAGTTTTTTTTTTTTTATTGGCATCACAGGAGTTTGACGCACCTGTGATCACAGAACAATACAAACCCTGCGATGGGATTTATTGAACAAATACAGCTTCAGTCCATCCTGTGTTTTTCATTCAAACCGTCTTTTCCAGGATCTACAGTATCAGAGCAGTAATACTGAGCCAGATGCTTCGTAACACATGAGTCAGAAGCAGAACAAAGATGACAAGTGTTTTTGCTGGTGTGTTTATTTCAGACATTATCAGATCAGAACATATTTGGTTTTGGAATATTAGAGTCAGAGGCTGAGTTGATCCTGTGTGACGATGGAAAGATTGATGCATGATTTTAGATCCTACAAACTTTCAACTCCACTCACGCAGGTGTGGAAAAAATTATTAGACCACCCATTGTTTGCTTCAAGTTCTTGTTCATTTTAAATTTCTGGTAAAACTAAAGATAATTTTGCTTGGACAAATATAATGACAACAAATGTAGGTCATAGTAGTTTCATTTCAGAGTTGATATCTGTCAGTTTTCCAGAATCCATGCATCATTCATTCATTTGTTTTTCAAACTAAAACCAAAAATGAGATGAAGCAACAAGTCGATTCTTCTGTATTTTTTTCCAAAACCAAAATGAAAAAAAAAACAGATAATGATGCATTTTTTCAGTTTAAATGTTTAAATAAATAATAATAATAAAAAAAAAATCCGTTTTACTCAATTTTGACCTGAAGCAAGTTGAATAAACCGGAAATGACCTTTGACCCACAGTAACAAAGTTGAACCTACGTCCTACTTGGTGAAACTAAGAGGGTCACCCCCTAAGACCTGAAGATATGACATGGATTGATGTCATATCATACCATGATGATCTTCAGTCCAGTGGACACGTTTCTTCAGCTCAAAATTGGATAAAACAGGAAAGGGGCGTTATCATTTTTTTCTATTATTCATTTAACACAAAAAGGAAAACTGAAGAAAAGCATCACTATCTGTTTTTTCATTTTAATTTTGGAAAAAATAATAAAGAAATGAGTTGTTGTTTTGTTGTCTTAATTTTGGTTTTATTTTGAAAAAGGAATGAATAAATGATACACAGATTCATGCATTACTTTCCTTTGAATACTTTTAATTTTGTCCCAAAAATGGCTCCATAAACATAATACATATTAATACATAATACTTATCTGATGCTTGTTCTAACTTCTCTATGAGCCGTGAACTGCACAGTTTAGCAGCTGAACAACCGTATCCATGACTTGAGGCAAGTTGAGTAAACCAGAAATGACCTTTGACCCACTGTAACAAAGATGGAAACCATGTCCTATTTGGGGAAACTGAGAGGGTCACTCTAAGACCTGAAGATATGACAAGGAAGGAAATTGTTGTCATATCATACCATAATGATCTTCAGTCCAGTGGACATGTTCCTTTGGGTTGTTAAGATTAATTTCCGGTTTACTCAATTTGCTTCAGGTCAAAATTGGGATAAAACAGGAAACGGCCGTTATCACTTTTTTCTATTCATTTAAAAACAAACAAACAAAAAACTCCTGAAAAAAAACACACTACTATCTGTTTTTTCATTTTAATTTTGGAAACAAATAATGAAGAAACAAGTTCTTTTTTGTCATTGTGTCAATTTTGGTTTTATTTTGAAAAACCAATGCACAAATGATAAATGGATTTTCATGTTTTCTTTATAATAACCAAACTCAGTTCAATTCTTCTAATATCTATGTTATTATAAAGACAAAGGGGGCTTTAGTCACATGACCACACAGGAGTTAGTACTTGATTGTAAAACCTTTGTTTTTGAAGACTTTTGATGCTTTAATAATCTTTTCCTTGACAGTTATACTATTATTTAGAAGAAAGTTCCCATCCTTTTAAGCAGAACGTGACTGAATTCATCAGTATAGATTGGTTTATATGTCAGTTGAAGTCAGTTGATTAAAGTAACATGATGACTGCAAATATTACATTTTACATTCTGGTGTGCACATATGTGAGCCATGGAGGGTTTCTAATTAGGTTTTGCAATTTGGAGAGAATTTTAACTTGATTTGGATCATCTTTCAGAGAGAGCTAATGGGCACCAGAGACATTTTACAAAGACTATCAACAATCTCAAACATGTTTTTCACCTGGGTTCAGACACACCGACAGTGAGCGATCCAAATCATGTTATGTAAATCATGCTGCTGCTTGTCTCATTTTGTCTCTGGTGGTCTTAAGACTAAAGCTCAAATATTACATGGTTTCAATCTGGCAGTTCTGTTAGCTGAATGGAACCGTAAGTCAATACCCTTGACATCCTCATGCTGTAAAAAAAAATGATTCATATGCCAGTAGGCAAATAAATATTGTGGTTTTAGCAAATGAAAAGAGTGAAAGAGCTGTGAATGAGTTGAAAAATACAGACAAAACATCAACTAAATCAAACTAAATCAGTGTTCCTCAGGGCACTTTCACACCAATAGTATGATTATTTGGTCCGCACAAGAAAATACAATTGTTATTACATAGCTGTACTAACAGTACTTAAGTATAAGTACAGCTACAAGTGTGAAAACATACTCTGGTAAAAGTAGAAGTACTGATGCACACTGCTTTACTTAAGAGTAAAAAAGTACAAGTTCTCAATTTTAATAAAGTAAAAAAGTAATTTTTTTTTTTTTTTGCCATGGATGAAATACTACTTATTTAACCAGAAAAAACTGAAATGTTTCAAAAGTATGAAAAATAAAGCCTTTAAAAGTGAATTACTATGTTGTTAATGTGTTTGATCAGATCACAGTTGGCAGGGAAATTAGGAAAATGGAGGAAAAAGTCACATTTGAGATTAAAAAAAAAAAGAAAAAGAAGTCATTATGTGATTAAAAAAAAGCAATAAATCTGATATTAAAATATGCAGAATTGTGAAATAAAAAGTTAAAAATTATGAAATGAAAAATGCATAATTATGGGAAAAAGACTCAAATTTATGAGGAAAAAATGGTACAATTATGATAAAAATTCAAAACTCCAAGATAAAAAGTCATAATTATGATGCAGAAACTCACTGTTTTTCTCCTCCACTGATTTTCTTCTGAAGCCACTTAGTTTTCATACTATCACATCTGTTTAGTTTGAAAAAGTAATGAGACTATTCTGAGAATGTCATGAGTATAAAGTACAGATATTTGTCTAAAGTTTTGCCCTCTGAGTGCTTTTCTTATTATTATTTTATTGTTATTCAAGGAAAAGCAAAAAACATTGTGATGATCTGAGGTGGAATAACAAAACAAGACACTGAATTTTATAAAAGGTGCATATTTAGCTTTAATGGGGCCCACTGTTACACCCCAACTTACAATATTGATGTTTTCTTCAATAAAATGTAGAATTGCACCACTATAGGGGGGTAGAGGGGGGGGCTGGAGATTCCTTATTTGGTGTGAAGGGGTGGTGGTGGTGGGGGGTAGGGTGGGGGTTGAGAACCATTGGATTAAAACCACTTGTGTTTCATTTGTCAGAATAAATTACAGGCTTTGGCAGAAATGTGAAAATGATCAAAAAAACTTCATAACGAGCTCGGGTCCAATTGTCATAATTGTTCCAACAACTACTGAGCAAATGACAAACATTAGTTTTGCTCTGATTTTTCTTGCTTGTCTGAACAAAGTCTACCTAATGAACGAACCTAGAAATGGTAATCAATCACAAAATGACCCCCTGCACCATGCCCGCATTTACTAATCATGCTTAAAGTAGACTTTAATAACATGGCTATGATTTGAGCTTAAGAAAGGATCAGCCAGTTCACCTGTTGTGACAAAACATCCCTTTATAGTCGTTCTTTTAAAACGTCACACAGAGAAAAACTGCAAATAACCTGGCACGACGACGGACCAAACGAGACAGAGCACATCGAACTGGACTGGATACAGCTTTTGGAAAAATGTGTTTGCAATATCTTCTTCTGATCAAATACAAACTAAATGTGAAGAAGTGTGTGAACATTAGTCCAAACATTTCATCATGATGAGATGTTTGGACGAGAAATGAGAAAATTATACTTGGTATGATTACGACCACACTGGGAAAATATGCTGCTCTGAAAACAAGTAAACAACAATAAACAAGTGGTGCCTGGCATGACCCCCACCCACAACCAAATTTTCCATATCTCTTATTATTGTGAAAACACTTTTTGGTGATTGTGTCTGTGACCTTTGACCTGCATTCACCTAAAATGTAATGAGGTTTATTCTGGACGGGCTTTTCTTTACTGAAAATTTCATGGGAATTAGTCCAGTTGTTATTGTGTAAACTTGCTTGCAAACAAACACACAAACCGATTCAAACAAACAATACTGGTCTCCCATTTGGATGAGGATTGGGGTGGGTGGGTGTGGGGGTGGGGTTTTGGGGGGGTAATTAATACAAAATATTTTTGTTTGAATTGATAAAAAAAAAAAAATCTGCCACTGGAACAAGTTAAACTTATCTTGTACAGATTCGTTAGAATATGATTTTCAGCATCTATTGCTTAAAAATACATTAATATATCTCACTAATTATGTCTTTACGTGTAATAAGATATTTAGACTAGAAATAAGAATGAGACTTGGTAAGATTTTGGGGTTTTTTTGCAGTGTGGGCCTTTTTCCTCCAGCAGCATCTACTGTACGTTAAAACACCCATAAAAGTTCTGGATCTGTTTTAAGAAATCGGATCCACTTCATTGCAACTGAAAATCAAAGAGCGTAAAGGACGGCTTCAATGGTGTCAAAACAAACCGTAAACTGGATAAAAAGGCTGAAGGGTCAGCATGAACACAGAGCTGCCGGCCCCTGCAGTTCTACCATAAAATACTCAGCCAAAGCGAAGATCGAGTTGGTGCGTTTCACGAAAACAAGTACGCTTCTCCACATCTATGTGGTGTTTCAGTGTATTCCTTCTGTCAAGCAGCGTCTCTGCAGGTAGTGCAGCTGTTTATAGTTTGCAGCAGCTTGTATCTGCTGCAGGCTCTGGCATGTGGACTGAAATATCACTGGACTCCATCAGAACATTAGCCACAGTTTTTTTTACTGTGCTGCACTTTTCACAGGTTATAATTTTATAAACAAACCACAACCTGCCCTTTGTTTAAATCTGCAAACGTAGGACCTGATTCATTAAAGGTTTGGGTGTGGGCGCGTTAAAACAAGAGCAAACTTGTCTGTGGACACAAAAGCACATTAAAGCTACTAAAGGATGCACTGGAGGCTGTGTCCTGGAGCACCGCTAGCAGTTGGGAAACCCATTAGGGACCTATGTTGTAGATGTGTGTGTGTGTGTGTGTGTGTGGGGGGGGGGGGGGTTTGGGGTACAACAACTACCGCAAAACTTACATGTGACTTTTCTGGCAGAAACTAAGATTTTGATTTCATTCACGGTTTTCTTCAAATCAAGTTTCAGTGGTTCAGTAACGCTCGCAAACATGACATACACGTACATAATATCATTCAAACTATAAATGCCATAACTCTACTGTAAGAATGAAAACTAAAGTCAAGGACCGATTTCAAATACAGTCCTATTTATTATCAAGAAACTACTATAATGTACTAGGCTACATCGATCCTATACATAGGCTACATCGAGTCTGTACATAGGCTACATCGAGTCTATACATAGGCTACATCGAGTCTATACATAAACTACATCGAATCTATACATAGGCTACATCAAGTCTATACATAAACTACATCGAGTCTATACATAGGCCACATCGAGTCTATACATAGGCTACATCGAGTCTATACATAGGCTACATCGAGTCTATACATAAACTACATCGAATCTATACATAGGCTACATCAAGTCTATACATAGTCTGTTCCATACTATACTATACTATACTATACTATACTACTATACTATACTATACTACTATACTATACTACTATACTATACTACTATACTATACTACTATACTATACTATACTATACTATACTATACTATACTATACTAATAATTATGTTGGTGTGTCTGCTCTGTCGTAGGCATCGTGTCCCTCATCTCTCTGGCCGTCCTCTCCTATGAGCGCTACAGCACCATGATCGCCCCCACTGAGGCAGACTCCTCCAACTATCGGAAGATCTCCATGGGCATCACCCTGACCTGGGTTTACTCCCTCATCTGGACTCTGCCTCCTCTGTTTGGCTGGAGCCACTACGGCCCCGAGGGACCCGGGACCACCTGCTCAGTGGACTGGAAGGCCAAGACGCCAAACAACATCTCTTACATCATCTGCCTGTTCGTCTTCTGCCTCATCGTACCGTTCCTCGTTATCGTGTTCTGCTATGGGAAGCTGCTGTGTGCTATCAGACAGGTGGGTCGCTCAACTGCTCTTATATAAGAACCAAAAAACACAACAATAGAGCTGCATTTTTTCATGTTTGGAGGTTAGGTTTGTGGGGTTAACTGCCTCCATAATGAATTAGAATAATTCCATATATGATCTATGTGCCTTATTCACTAAAGCACAATAAACCCGAGCACTAAACCATCAAACATTCATGTCCAGGGGTTTGTGAAAGGTTGATTGTCCAATCCCAGTTCACCCCTTTTGCCCTTGCACTAAGCACTGCCCCTTGAAATGGAATTATAAGTTAAAACATTCTCCTATGAAATGGTAAAACGCTTTGAGACCCATTACATCATCAGCAGTCATCGATGCTGCTATAATCATGTTTCTAAAGTAATTCCTCATGCCTTCAGCAGCTGTAAGCAGCTGTTACATGGGCTTTAGGAATATTTTTGTGACTTTCAACTATAAACTGAAGACATGTGATGATCCATAACATATTGAAAAGGCATTATTAAACAGTCAATTAAATTATCATTAAAATACTTACATTTGTCTGTTTCTTTTTGCACATGGTGGCACTTTCTTGCATTTTCGCTCATGATTCAAACAGAATTATGGAAAATTTCTCCTAATCTGTCATTTGTAGTGCACTTAGGGCTGCACGATGTTCCCAAAACTTGTGATATGCACTATGGGTGTACACAGCAAATATGGAAGTGTTAGTGTTAAATACAGAGTGTTGGTGTTGAATTAACATCACATTGATTTAAAACAACACTGCGCCTGGTGCTTTTGTTCAATTAATATTAAATCAGGATGTTGTTCATTTTGGTGTTGAATAAATCTGGATTGGTATCGATCATCAATGATCAATGTCAAACATTGGGAGTGGGGGGGAAAATGGGGTCAAGTATTGTGCAATACTTTGGCGATATCACATAACGCTTTTGCTAAATAGTTGTTTGGTTCCGTCATGAGTCTACATAGCAACCATGTGTGCTCCTCCTTCCCTGTTTATTTGGAGCAACATGTAACGTACTCTTCACTCCTTCTGGGTCACGCAGCTTAACATTTACTTTACATACCGTCACTATATCACCATGGTAACCTGTTGAGTGTTAAGTGGTTTCTATCTTTAACAACACAGTGTTAAACCAACAAAAACTGAGTGTTAATAACATTTTTTCGGGTGTCATTCCATGGTTATTTCATTAATATTGCTATAGTCTTCATTGTTATTGAATACATTGTGTCTTGGTTCTATTTAAAAAACGTCTGGATTGTTTTGTTTCCAGCTGTTTTTTCACGGTAGAAAAAACAACTTGAGGTCGAACAACAGAGTTTACCGGTACGTCCTCATACATGTCCATGACACGGTGACCAGGCGTCTAAGATTGGCTCAGAATGTGTGAAGGAACACTCCCCCCTCCCGTCTGGCTATGTGTGTGTTTACCATTACCAGAGTAGCATCCATCTAGGTTTGGTGACATCACTAGTTCTAAAAACGTGCAGGAAGAAAACAAGGCTTTATTTCCACAGAGAGCACATGAACTAGCTTGATCCGCCATTTTTTCAAGTTTGTGCAGCAGCTACTGTGGCGTCACCTTCTCTTGTAGATGCTAATGCTAATGCTACTTCAGATTAGCTGCAATGGGGGAAGGGCTTAACCCCACGTGGGTGACGCTAAAGTCCATCTGACATCAGACGGACCAGCTTTTTCTGGGTCCCTGGTTCCTCTCGTTGTTTTTTTGTGAATGTGGTATGCAGCCAGTGGAGGTGACGAACCACTGTCAAAGGAGCATGTGTTGGTAAGTCTGGGTGACCCATCAGATTCCAAAAGGAGAAAAGTGGAAAAGTGGTTTTAAGCAGAATAACACCTTTAACACTTTCAAAAGTGTTAATTTTACACTGCACAACGTGGACACATATACAGTAGACACTTTATGGGTGTTAACATTAACGCTGGTATATTTGCTGTGTACTGTATAATGGTGATGTTGATTTGTTCATGTAAAGAAATGCTAATTTTATCTCCTAAGAAAAATGTTCCTCAACAATGTTAAAATGAGCCAATTGATTGTATGCTGATTCAATTCTGTATAATTTAAGACACTGTACTAGTACAATCAATTGTACAATTCTCTCTACCTGTTTTTTCTGTACACCTTCAGACATAGATAATGTGGCGTGGGGGGGCTTGGGCCAAGAGTTCAGAGCCATGAAAAGTCTGTCCTGGCTCTGATACACCTGCATTCTGTTGTTACTATCTCTATGTTACATCATCATTAATCATATTGTGCACATCTACATGGAAATGGGAATATTACAGGGATATTCATATAAATATACTAGAATACTTTAAGGGGAATGAGAGTCAAATTTATGTGCATTTAAATGTAGTCGGTGGGTAAGGGGGCGGGGTGAATGAGTGGACAGAAGACGATTACCCAAAATGCATCATTGTGTAATAAATAGATAAATAAGTCCCTTCCAACCTACTCCATAATCTTCCAATAAAATGCACCACATAAACTTTATGAACTTCTTGTTTATGGTTATGACACAAATCTTAAATGTCTGAGAAAGTGATTTAGCGAGGTCAAAATGGAACATGTACTGCAGTGCCTTTGAAGGAAAGTAGGAGGCTTGTAGAGTTTAATAACTTCCATTACCCCCCCCAAAAAATGTCTGATATATAATAACGTATATAATAATGCTCCTCACACGGTGTCATTACTTCAATATGAGCTGATTCAGCAAATGTTGAAAATCTCTCTGTGCCTGAGTTACATTATTAAGGGTAGTGTACCACATCTTCACAATCTGTAAGAGCAGAAGCTTTGACAGTGAAAATAAATTCTACAAAAGCCTCCATACCCTGGAGATGACTGTAAATCAAATAAGGAACTGAAGACAATATGACTGCTGCAATTTCAACACCATAAGAGACAGTAGTTTTAGCTCTACAGTGACAGCTGCGTGAGAGCACTTCCGCTATATTTGCTTCTGCACAATATCTGTCCTGTGTTATCAAAGTTACAACGTATGTAGAAACATCTGCAGAAACTGAAAGTAACACCTAAGAACAAAGTATCAACCATGATATCAACAACAATCAGAACAAGAAAATCCCTCAGAGCGTAAACCTCCCCGCTTTGAATGAAGAGGTATTAAATGTGACCCTCCAACACAAAACCAGTCACTTAGGTCAAATTTCAGAAAAATATCGGAAAGTTTATTAAAAATGTTTGTGTGACACTAATTCAACCAATCAGAGGCTATTTTTCAACATCGCCATAGCAACAAGGGATTTTATTTACTGGAGAAGGCTTCGTTCTGAGGCCTCCCATTGGTTCAAATCTATAATTATGTAGATTTCTATTTAAGGGTTGTCTAGAGGGAATCCCCATCTTTCCAACTTTACCAAACATGATGAGGAAATACCTAACGCCAGCGCCAAGAAAAGTCGTGTTTGGAGTAGATTTTTCTTTGTTTTAGACTTAATTACTGTCAGAGTCAGTTGTTGTTCTTCCTAAAAGGTATGATTTGAAGAACTTACGCTAAGAATTTAACAAAAACTCATATTTAGAAGTGTTCAGGAGACATTTGACTTCGATTTTATGCATAAACTTCAAATTCGATAATTTTGACCCATGTAACGTATTTGAGGCTAAAGTTAGAAATACTACTGTGACTGAACCACTGGGTTTGTTCTGGAGGGTCATAAATTCGAGTCTGTTTGTCTGTCTGTCTGTCAGCAGGATTACACAAAAAGTTATGAACGGATTTTGATAAAATCCAGAAGAGATCCTGGATTCTGGTTTTTACATTGGAGTAAATGGAGAATACATTTCAAAGTGATCCAGAATCTAGGATCTCTTCCGGATCACCACCAAAATTGTATCATTTGTTTGTTGTGAAACTCTCAACATATCCTGAAAATTTTATCAAAATCTGTTCAGAACTTTTCGCGCAATCCTGCTGACAAACAAACAAACAAACAAACAAATGGACTTAAATTGAACACCTACTTGTCAGAGGCAACAAGAACTGGGCAAATAAAAAAATATCTATTTTTTTAAAGTTAATTATTTGGGTTTTTTATCTGTAGCTTCTTTTTTGTTTGTTTGGAGCTTTTGCACCCCCCCCCCTTTTTTTTTTTCTGTCTTCCTATCGCTTTCACCCCGGCATCAAATAGTGCTTTAATTCTAACCTATAATAAAGTCAGTGTTACAGAAAACGAAATATAAAAATGAAATCATGTCTCAATGATAAGATGGAATCAAATCTTTTACGGTTTAGTTTTTTCAGTCATATATAAACTTCAAAGCAGCAAAAGAAAAGAACAATCCAGAATTTGACTGAGTTTATTAAACACCTTTAACAGTTTCAACAAAATGACTTGAAACAAAACTGTTCCATCTAAATTACATAAACATTTTAATCATCATGGGTTAATCTGCATTTATTTTGGAAGCACCTAATTATTCTGTCAAAACAGACAAAACTGAAGAAATAATAACTTTTTTAGGGAAAATATATGATTAACTGAATGTGTTTATCCACAGTCATTGATCCAACTCCAAGCGTTTTATTGGTGAATCAATGTTGTAACAGACAACAGTGTTTCCATGGTAACTGCTGAGCCTTTGAATGTGCAAATAGGTCATTTCTGATGATGACCATGAACAAATTTCATATTTTCAGTGTTCATACATTTATAGACATTTTTATTTCTAGATTTAACAATCATAATTCAAGAAATCTTGTCAAGTTAACTTATTTTGCTGCATTGACACATGTCAGTTACTTTACGAACCTTTTCTGTTACATTTAGTGTTTTTATCATGTTTTTAGACAACCACTTTTTTTGCAGTGTAGCTACAGTTCAGATAAGTGAATGTTTTTAGTCACTTTTCTATTATAGACTGTATATATGCACTAATAATTACCAACATTTACTGTAAAAAAAGAAGTGTAATGTAATTGTTTTCCATAAAAATCACAAATGTAATGATTTGTTTATTTATTATTATGAAACGGCATGAGAAGTCACTCCATAACCATGGTGACCAATATAAATATCGTATTATTTTACAGATATATTCATTATTATTATATATGATCCCTCTATCCCGTACTAAAAAACAAAAAAAGGGGTTTTCTGGTGTGTCCAAATATACCGTGCCGTATTTGTTTTAAAACTCTTCTTCACTTGTTGAAACGTCTCAACATCATATTTTTTATTCACCTCACTGTTGTCACAACTGAACTAGCGTTTAAACCCAACTGCACGACTCATCTGAACCTGCCTTATCCTCACTAGGGTCACAGGGGTCACTGGGGGTCTAATCCAGCTACAATGGGTGAAGGCGGGGTCAGAGGTCACCCTGTATGAGTCTCCAGTTCATCTCAGGGCTGAACAAATACAGACAAACAATCACTGACACATTCACACATATGGACAATTTAGAATCTCATCCGCTCTCACATTGTCACTCTGGTGGTGGTAAACTACATATGTATCCATAGACTGACAGAAGTGTAGCAGCCCCTCAGACCACCACCAAACATTCATACACCAGTGTGACTGATGCTGGAGGCAATGAGGGTGAAGTGTCTTGCTCAAGGACACAACGGATTGACGGAGTGGGATTTAAACTACCTACATTTTGGTTATTAGATGACCAGTTCTACCACTGAGCCATGGTCGTCCCCAATTGAGAAAAGTAACAAAAAGTGGTCATACAGCGAACAAATAAAAGCATCAAATAAAAACTGTTATTTGAAAAAGGAAAGAACTAAAGACAAAAGCAACAAACAAAGGAACACACCAATTCCATAAACACAAACACAAGGGCAGGGAAACAACAAGATATAGGTGACACACATCGGGACAAGGGAACAATCAGACACATGAGGAGTAACTAGAGGACAGGTCCAACTAGACACAAGACAGGCCACAAAGGGAAATTTACCAAAATAAAACAGGAAGTGACAGACATAGAACCAAAACACTAAATACAGCTTTACAATTTCTTAGACATGACAACTGTATTACCAAAAAAGGTCCTTCCATTGCAGTTTTGCACATTATACCACTTGCACTACGCCCAAAAAGCCACTTCTTGCCATCGCAAAAACCTTTCATTGAAAGACGAAGGTTTTGTTGTAATTAGCTTTTTTCCATTTGACAAATTTTTATGCACAAATTCTAATTTGAGGTGAATAAAAAAAAAAGTGATGAGTGGTTGTTTGGGTCTTTCTGGATTAAATACATGTTTATTTAAAGCTTGACTATGTGCTTTGTGAACTATTTTTGTGGTAGAACAACATTTCCAACTTCAAACTCCTTTTTCCTAAAGTCAAACCAGTGAAGTAAAACCTGCAGCTGCTTTATGTACAGTTCCTCTGCAGCTGATGTTGGCCATTACCAGATTTTTTTTTACAAGTTCTAATTCAAATGGCTTTTTTTATAGCAGCTATAGCGATGAACCATGAACTATGTCTATATCACACATCAGTGCGACGGTCATATGTCCATAAAACCAGCCTCTGAGTCTTCGTCAGTGGAGCAGAGCAGTGGTTTGATGAGTCACAACACACACCGTTGGCGTTTTTCCTTGGAGTGAATGCACAAACCAGGGTACAACTGGTGATTTAATTTTCTATACAACTATGAAATGGTGGCATGAGGTAACCAATGTTTTTCCTTGGGGTTTTATTTTTATTTATTTTTTTGCTTTTTCTTTTATGCCTCAGAATTGTCACATTATATATAAAAAAAACTTAATTGCATAATAATAATAATTTTTTTAAACAACCTGTCTAGCCTAGCATCGTTAACAGTAGAATGTTAGTCTGGCTCCTTTTGGTGCTGAATAAATTAGGTTTGCCAAGGGAGACGAGGCTCAGCTGGGTTTAATACTGACTTTATTATGAGTTAGGATTAAACTGCATTAGGATGCAAGGAAGGAGGGGTTAAGAATGATGATCGCAACAACAAGAGCAACAATAACCAGAACAAGAACTGGGCAAAAAATAACTATTAACAACAAGAAAAAGAAGAAAAATACAATTTTTTTTTTATTGATTAAAGGTTCCTTTATTAAATAATTATGGCCAATTTATTTTTTAGCAATGAAAGGCGTCACTTATAAGTTTAGATTTTGCAAACAAAAATTACTTCAAAAATGTGTTTATATATATATATATATATATATATATATATATATATATATATATATATATATATATATATATATATATCACTGAAAAGTTACTCTTAAGTTGATTGCATTTTATTGTAAGTGTAATTAGATATTTTGACTAGAAATGACAAAAACTCACTTGGGACAATTTAAATTTTTTTTCCAATTGCAGTGAATTAGGGGGTCATTCTCAATTCACTTCTGAACTTTGTACGGCCCTGTGGCTGATACACATAGTTTCTAACATGTCCTATTGGTGCCAGGCAACCAGCCAAATTTAAGGTGGAGGTAAATCATGCTGAATGGAAAATAATAAATAATAATAACATAATAATACAGATGTCCCCATATGTGACACAAACCAGAGGAAAGAGAATGGGACCAAACTTTCCTCAGTTCGGGGACTGTGCCATTGAGCACCATGTTATTAGATGTGGGAGTTGAACTCTTTCAACTTTTAGTCGACAAGTTGTTTGACTACTTTTATCTGTCCCCGCTGGCGTTACCTAACATGAACTGACAAGAGCACTGTAGCCTGTAGTTAACATAACATTATGAGTGGGAGAAGAACTGTGAGCAGCACAGTGAGCCATTTGAATTAGCAGAAGATAAAAAGTGCACATACTCACGTAATCCTCCACAAAAGAAGGACAAAGGGGTGAAAAAAATGGGGGGGAAAGGGGGACAGACAGCAGAGAGATAATGTGCAAGCGGGGCAAAAGAACTGGAGCAAAGTGAAGGAAAGTAAGTTATGGGTAGATTTTTGTTTTTCAGGTCATCCCTAAATACGGAGCACATTGTTTGACTGAATCTTGTTTATTTATTTATTTATTAATATCTCACAGTCTTGTCAGTGTCAAACTTTATACAGTGGAGTACCCCCTGAAAGGGACTTTTTTTTAGCTCAGCACCTCCAACTGTTTAGATAGATCTTTATTTTGTCATTGTAACACGTACAACAAAATTTAAAAGTGCCAAACAATCACTGCAACAATGATAAAAACAATAATGAAATCTAAAAGAGCTAAAACATAAAAAAAACATTTTAAAAAAGTAAATGAAGTAAAAGATACCAGCAAGATACCTGTTGTGCACAGACCCCTAACTGCACCAGACCCATATTGCACTTACATAGCATTGTTTAAAGTGACGACCGCAGTGGGATAGAAGCTATTTCTATGTTTATATATGAGGGAGGAGCAGTAGTTATATAGTTATATACATGGGTGTGAAGTCAAAGTCAAAGTCAACATACTTTCAATGTCCAACACCAGGCTTCTGTTCATCTATTAAACAGCTGATCTATCATTTATTCATTCATTCACACCATAAGTTCCAGCTTCTACCTTCTGGCAGGAGGTTCAAGGTCCCCAGAACCAGGCTGAACCGCTACAGGCACTCATCACTCATTCCTGCCCACATCCATTAAACTACTGAACAACCAACAATAATGTCAGTGTAATAAACGACATGCTGCAATAATGTCAGTGTCATTCAAACTGTTAGTTTTCCTGTGTGTATGTATATGTTCTAATGTACTTAAATGCATGTGTATGTATGTATGCATGTATATATGTATATGTATCTACTTCTGTGAAGTATGTTGCTGCACTTTTTTTGTGTGTGTTTTGTCTATATCTATATTTATATTGTAAACTGCAGCTGGATGCAGTTTACCCCCCCCCTCATGGGGAAAATAAAAGTAGATCTTATCTTATTAATTCCACTGGACCCCGCTCCCCCTACATGTTATTTTGACCGATATCAGTTTTGTCAAGGGTTGGTGGTTTGAATCCCGCTCTGTCCTCATCTTACTGTTGTGTCCTTGAGCAAAGACACTTCACCCTCCCTTCCTCCAGTGTCACTAACACTAGTGTATGAATGTTCGGCGCTGGTCAGAGGGGCTGCAGGCACACAATGGCAGGGTTAGGGTTCAGGTTCGCCCCAGGGCAGCTCTGGATACAAATGTAGTTTACCACCGCCATAGGGAGAATGTGAGAGTGAATGAATAGGTCACTACTGTGAAGCATTGTGAGTGGACAAAAAAGCACTATATAAATCTAATACTAGCCTAGGATCTAGTCTGTCCCCAGTGGCCGCAAATGGTATTTGCTACGGGGAGACAGACTAGACAGCCTAGGATCTGAAAATCCCAACTGGGTCGGACCAATCAAATTGCGAGGGGCGGGATTGGAGCCCGCCCTGCCTCATGACGACACAAATACGGCACGTAATGTTGTAGGCGCAGAGACGTAGCAGCTAGCACACCAAAGAGAAGAAGAAGGCGTAGCTGCTAGCTAGCGCACATTGCCGTAACACCAGTTGCTAGCTGCTAGACAACATGGCTCATCACCAGGAACAACCATTCGAGCTGGCTTTGGCAGCAACGCTAGATGATTTAAAATTACAGTTTTCCCTGCGAGAGGAGCAGAAAACGGCACTTAAGCTGTTTTTGGAAAAAAGGGACGTTGTCGGAGTTTTGCCCACCGGGTATGGCAAAAGTTTGATTTATCAGCTGGCTCCGCTAGTGGGACGACGCATGGGTCTGCACAACCCGCTGGTGATCAGCAACAGTCGTTTAGTGCCATTCTGTTTTCTACCGTTCTACACTCACCAAATAGCCTACTTAACTCAGTGCTACAATCCTACTACTAGCCTGGTAGCCAAACGCCGACTAGCTAGCTAAGCTGCTGCACTCGTTTTGAGACTACATTCTGGTGTGTTCTTCCGGTGACGCTGTCTACGAAATCCATGTTCATCGCTCTGATTGGTTGGCTCTGACTGGTTACCCATCCAATAGCGTGGCGTTGTGTAAAGAGAAAACTTGACAGACAGCGGTTATCCCGCCCACAAATTCGCCTAGACTTTCTAGACTGCCCCCGTAGCAAATGCAGTTTGAGGCCACTGGGGACAGTCTAGATCCTAGGCTAATCTAATACATTATTATCATTATTACTTAGACGAGCACAAATGGACACAAATGTCCATGCATACGGGGACACGAGTGTGTGGAATTGGACTGGGTTTTCATGCCCGGCTGTTAGATGCTGGGGTAGAACACTGCCTTGTCAATACGCATGTGTAACAGCAGTATTTATGCGTTTTCAACTGTGAGATGGAAACACAACAGTGGAAAATTTTCAAGATTTCTACTTTGGAATGCATCTTCAGATTTTTGCATTTTCAACCTGAAAAACTCAATTCTAGTGTAAACGAAGGTCACTTCTGATAAAATATTTGTCATTTTTAATCTCAATCATCCTCGTGTAAACGGTCTGGATATTTGGGGTTGATGGTGAAACAGGTTGACCTTCCATCCTCCTCCCGACCATAGCATCTTTGTACAGTGGATGACATTAACACTAAACACCTTCAAGTTCCAGTTGTGGTAGCAACTTCTTGACTTGGACCTATTATTGTATTTTATAAGAACTTAGATTTCCTGGTGTTCGTCAGTCTACTGCTGCATCATGTTGCTGTTTATACTCGACTCCTTACAAGTAAAACCTTCTGACTCCATCTTATATAACAGACATTTTTCCATCATATACACATGCACTTATCCATTTTATTACCTTTCCACGTGAACCTTGAAGCAGAACACTCATAATATGGACCTGTTTTATTGATCTGAAACAGTTCTATAATGTTCTGCAGCACATCAGCCATGTTCAACCTCTGACAGGAAAATAAATGTTAATTAAATGAAAACCTGTAAACAAAAGGTACTTCCAGTAAAATATGTTGTCGTTTTTAGTCGCAATCGTCTTCATGTAAACACTACCTAAGTATTGGAAATTTCCACCACCCCTACTCCATATATAACTGCCAAATAAAAAAAAAAGGGTTCTATTTTTTTCTGAGATAGTGATTTATTTATTTTTACAGTGGGGTGCAGGTGTTCATCCCAAAAATCCATGTCAAAAGGTTCGATGTTGAAGAAGACAGACAGATGCGTCAATTCCTTTTGCTCATGTACATGCTAATCACTTTGGCCCTGTCCCATTTCTCCCCCGAACCCTAAAATTTCCCCTAACCCTAGATTTTGTGCGTTCATGTGTAGGGGTAGGGTGTCTCATTACCTAGGGGAGCAAGTGGGAGTGCGATTTTGCCCTTAAAATCAACCCTCAAAATGTAGTGAGGTTGGTTGCGGACTTCGTTTTGAGTGGAAGATGAAATTACCCATGTTACCTTGTCAAGCTAGCGGTAATGCTAATGTTAATGTTACAAAATCGCCAACTATTGAAGAAAAAATACATCAAAATATTTAAATAAATCAACATACCTGAGACAAGACTGAAAGGCAAAGTAGACGGCAAATGCGTCTTCTGTTTGCCGTATTTCTTCTCTGTGCATCCCGAAGGTAAATAAACAGAACCAACACAACAGGCAACACAGCTGGGACCGCCATTTGTCCTCCGTCTAAATAGTAGTCAGCTGCTGTCCGTCTCGCAGAGGGGTGGTTTCATATTTCGCAGGGTAGACTTGTCAGCGTGTGACGTGAGCACGTTTGTTACGTTCACTTTGCCAGTGGTGTCCCATTTTCAGGGGGAATTATTTCCCCTTGATGAGTGGAAGTTACTTTTTAGGGCACTTAAAACCAAGTGGAAGTTTTAAGGGGGACAAATGGGAAGGGGCCTTTGACTAAATGTTAAATAAACCTCCCTTTCATATGGCGTCCCATTCTTTTTGATTACATCACCATTGGTTTTTTTTTTCACTTAGAAACTATCGACATTACAGTGGTCCTTAAAAACCCACTATCAGTTGACCTCTAGTAGTTATATAACAGATTATATTACAGTTCGTATTACTCTATGAATGAGGGCATAGAGCTCATACTCATAATATACAGGAGTATATAGGCCTGCCGGTGTGTGCTTGTACAATAAGTGGTCAGTGTTAGTGTGTCATCTCGTTTTATTGCACCGTCTCTATAAGGGGAAATTGAGGTCTTTATCAGGGTGGAGGACAGACGCTGTGCACCGTGAGTCTGTTCTCCCTTAGGTATTTTTATCAGGAAACATCTTACCGATATGTGCTCGACAGCTCTGCTTAGTATGGCCGTGTGTGGAAAATCTAATGAATACTGTCATTTTTTATTACTATATAATATGAGGTTATAAGATGATCAAATGTTCACTGCGTAAAGTGGTCACTGTGATAGAACAAGGAACAAAAGAATGGATGTTTCTTTAAGGACGGAATCATAAATGAGGACACAAGCTGAAAAAAAAAAGGAACGCTGGAAAAAACAAAGCTCTAAAAACAAGTTTGAAAAATTGCTTGAATTAAGCAAAAATTTTTGTTTAAAAAAAATCTGCCAATGGAGCAACCATTTAAGTAAGATTTAAAAAAATAAGATTGTGTGCATTTATTGTCTAAAAATCAGTTCTTATAATAATTCACTGAAAAGTTACACTTTAGGGCAGGGGTCTCAAACATGCGGCCTGGGGACCAAATGCAGCCCACCAAACCATTCCAATGCGGCCCCTGGGAGGAAGAGCATAATAACCTAAAAAAAAAAAAAAGACCATATTTTCTTCTCAGTTTTTTCTCTAATGATAACTTCTAAATGTTTATCTTTGTTTTAGTGGAAAAACTAACATTATGTTATAGAATATTTACATTTACAAACTATCCTGTAACAATAAAATGTGAATAATTTGAACAAATATGAAGTTTAGTGTCATATGGACAAATGATAAGTTCACTTGCTCTTATTTTCATTATGAAATGTCACTTTTGTCAGGTTATTCACATACTTCATACTTTATAAAACTAAATATTTTCCCAATTTAGGGGGGGTTGCACTAAAACAAAGACAAAAATGTGGAATTCTAATTATTTATTGATAGGTTACTATGCTATTATTTTACTGGTTCGGCCCACTGGAGACCAAATCAGGCTGAATGTGACCCCTGAAGAAAATTAGTTTGAGACCCCTGCTTTAGGGGATTATGTCTTATTTTAAGTGTGATGAAAGCTGTACTAGACCCCTCGTGGCAGCACATGTATTGTGCTACAGTACGAGTCTACTTTCCCTGAAACTGGCCGACGAATCACGGTGAAGTATAGAGTCAGAGGGCGGGCCTAACAAAGTGACACTGCAATGATTTGGAGAGAAACAAATGAAACAACCATAGAAGAAGAACAACAACAGGTGGTGATTTCCTTTTATCAAAGATGAGTGAAGAATGTCAGAAAACATCCACAATTTTTAAATAATTTTTACAAAAGCGACAACAGTCGTTCAGTTCCATAATCCACTATTTTGTTTAGTCATTCCTAAATTTCTCCGGACTCCTCCGTGAATTTCCCGGCGCTCTAACTACGTCGTCCTAAAGATTACGCTGATTGGTTGTAGTACCGTCCTATTGCATACAGAGGATTTGAAAGACAACCTTTTAGCCCCGCCTCCTCTAACTATGAAGCACCACTAGACCCATACATGGAATGAATAGGGATAGTGCAGCTAGGCTAGGCTAGGCTAGTGTGATGAGACATTTGGACTAGAAATGAGAAAAATACACTTAGTAAGATTTAGATTTTTGCACTGCAACAAATGGTAACTTAAAAAAATAATAACATGTCATAATTCCATCCCATAAAACTACAAACGTTTCCCAGGATAGAATGAAAATAATATTCTATTGTATTAATGTCTTCCTATCATAATGAAATTGTGTAGAAGAAACGCTGCCGTTTCGTCATCAAATTTCATCCTTATCATTTATATCTGTGTCCAGTGGAGAAAACCACACCAGTGCTTGTAGCTTTTATCTCGTTCTTTCTTTGCGGTTCTTATCACATCTGCGCCTGTGCTGTTCGTTTTCCACACCATGTGAATCCTGGCAGTGTGACTCATTACTCCCTCTAGTGGTCATATACATCCAGTCAGTGCATCTACAGTATCAATTCATTATATTAGTAGTTTTGGTAGATATTTAATGATGTATTTTAGTATAAGTTTTAATATTTGAAAGCAGAAATTTAACCCATCACTATCTACAGTAGTGCTACTTATGTTGCAGTACCATTTATTATTTTGTATTTATTTTTTGTTTTGTTTTAATGTGTTTTGAATTTAAATTTAACCTGTTTTGGTGGACATACCATCACAGACGATGCCGTTTTTATTCCATTCCTTCATTTTTGTATGGATCTGACACTACCAAGTTATGTTATTTCTGCTCTCTCTCCCATGACGCATTCAAACTTTTTCATGCTTTTGTTTTTGCTTTACTCACTGTGTATTGTTTTTCATGTTTTTACTCTGCTCTTGTGCTTTTCTGCTTTGTCTGTCAAAGCTTTTTCTCAACCCAGTTTTTTTTATTTATGTTGTCACAAAAATAAAGCCATCGTTTGTTCTGTATATTTGCCTTTTCTTCAGTAATTAATCACTGTTTATTATATAATCCTTTGCATTTTGTGCTTTTTTTAAAGTGAAAATCAAGTATTTTCTCACGTCTGATTAACGGCTCATGTAGATGTTCACAAAAACTCAGAATAAAGGTGAAATTTAAGAGAGAAAAAGTGAATATTTCAGCAAAGACACTAATAACTGAACATAAATCAAGCTTCTTCATCCACTGTCATTGATTCAACTCCATGCGTCTTACTGGTAAATCAATACTGTAAAAGATGATGAGGATTTCCTGTTTATTACGGAGCTACTGAACATCCCAAATGAGTCATATCTGATGACCATGGAAAGATGACAAACTCCATTTCCCACCAATTATTTACATGTGTTGATAGAGTTAATGGATCAACAGGGATTAAACTGTTTAGATCCGTACATGCTGTGAGCCGCCGGTGGCTGTTTGGGTCTTTATGGGCTGAAGCGGTTTGGAAGGAGACCAAACCCATGCACGTTCTCTGGGGTCTATGTACAGAGGAAGAGTTTGGCAGGATTTTAGCTGATCATAGATGTTTGCAGGGAGGTAGGAACATTAAATATTGTATGTGACAGCTTTAATTACCAGTTGCTGTTAATGACTCTATCAAAGGCGACTTCACTCCTATAATGCGTGTTAATGGAGGCACTATGGCAGCTTCCCTCTGGGTCATTTATATTTATATTTAATGTTTTTATTTGGGCAAAAAGGACAGAGGTGCAGGAAAAAAGGGTGTATTTTTAAATTGTGCTGTTTTTTTTCTGCACAGCTTTACACCTCAGGCAGCTTTGACTGTGAATGAAACCGATCTTTTGGCCTGAAGGCAGCAAAAGTCTCAACAATCCTTTTTCTTTTTCATCTTGCAGCCACTGGTGGGCTGAGTGACCCTAGAATAGAATGTTCCATTCCCATAGCTTCATTTAAAAAAAATTTATTTCTCTGGCTACACCACATGTGTCAAACTCCAGTCCTCGAGGGCCAGTGTCCTGCATGTTTTAGGTATTTCCATCTTCCATGTGGTTCAGTTTAACCCTTTAACTCCTGAGAACTAACAAAATAATTGGTAACATTGAGCAAAGTAAGACACAAATCAAAGAAAAATACTAAATTTAAAAAACCAAAATGTTGAAAAATTAACAAAATGAGCAACAAAAACTAATAAATATTTACAAAATGACAAATAATGTGGAAAATTACTTATTACTTAATAATCTTTGCTTCTGC
This sequence comes from Siphamia tubifer, assembly GCA_020466265.1. NCBI lineage: Eukaryota > Metazoa > Chordata > Actinopteri > Kurtiformes > Apogonidae > Siphamia > Siphamia tubifer. Next base: position 4,579,197 of record CM035799.1, on the reverse strand, counting down.
CTGAGCCTTTTTCAGTCAAATTCTGTATTGTTCTCTCTCTCTTTTTGCTGCTTTGAAGTGAATATATGACTGAAATAAACTAGACTAAAAAAAAACTAGTATTGGAATTTGGTCCCAGCAATTTTAATTTTACCTTTAAACATTTTTAAATAAAATAAAAATTAAAAAAACTCTTGCTTTTTGGCACCTTTTCCATGCACAAAGGAAAACGGTTTAATTTTTCTGAATATTTAAACAACATCATCCATTCAGAATGCATCAACACTGACACATAAAGAGTTAATAATCAGCTCCTCATCAGACTGATAATGATGTAATGGCCTCCAGGTGGAATGGAAGAGGGAAACATCTAAAACATGCAGGACACCGGCCCTCGAGGACCGCAGTTTGACACCCCTGGGCTACACTCTTACAAACTAAGGCTTTTTTACCCTGTCATATACACTAGACAGGGGTGCTCATAAGTTTACATACCCTAATGAAATTTGTGAGTCTGGTTTTTTTCAGAGAATATGAATGATAATATACAAATGGAATTGTCACTCATGGCTTGTGTTATTGTGTTTTTTCAAACATTCAAATCATTCTATATTATGCAATAAAATATCTCATCTCAAATGTCTGTCATTTTGGAGAAAATTAGTGGGTGTTTGAAAAGTAACTGCAAAAAGTACTAAGTAAAACTAAGTAAAAAGTTAGTAAAGACCATTACTGTGTTCTTACCAATGTCCATTTAGGACCCTGCCCCAATAATTTCCAGTCAATCACTGTATTAGACTGAAACAGATTATGGAATTATGTCAAATCATCAACATGTTCATTTTAGTTACATAAGAGATGGAAAATCATCTTAGAAATATGATATACTTTTGAGATGTGATGCACAGTTTCAATACCAGAACAATTTCTGAATGACATATAAACACCATAAAGCAATGGTGTCAAAGTGCAGTCCTCGAGGGCCGGTGTCCTGCATGTTTTAGATGTTTCCCTCTTCCATTACACCTGGAACCCAATACATCATTACCAGTGTTCTGCAGAAGTGATGAGGAGCTGATCATTAACTCTTTAAGTGTCAGCACTGAAGCATTCTGAATGGATGATTCAGTTTAAATATACAGAAAAATTATACCATTTTCATTGTAGTTTTGTGGAAGGAAAAGGTGTCCAAAAGCATTCTTTTAATAAAAAAAAAAAAAAATTAAAGGCAAAATTAAAACGGCTGGGACCAAATTTTAATACTAGTTTTCTTTTTTTTAGTATTTTTTTTTCTTCAAAATTTTCCACATTATATTTATTAGTTTTTTGTTAATTTTGTTGCTGATTTTGTTTATTTTTCTACATTTTTTAAAAAAAATTTCATTATTTTTCTTTGATTTTCTGCCATTTGTGTCTTACTTTGCTCATGTCACCAATTATTTTGTTAGCTTATTATTAATTTTTGTTTGTGTTACTGCTCATTTTATTTTATTTTTTACTGATTGCTAGAATCTCAGGAGTTAAAGAGTTAAACTGAATGACATGGAAGAGGGAAATCTCTAAAACATGCAGGACACCGGCCCCCGAGGACTGGAGTTTGACACCTGTGCCTTAAAGCAAGGGTGTCAAAGTGCGGTCCTCGAGGGCCGGTGTCCTGCATGTTTTAGAGATTTCCCTCTTCCATTACACCTGGAGGACATTTCATCATTATCAGTCTGATGAGGAACTGATTATTAAATGACATTAGCTTTAGCATCCCTGTCTGACAAGAAACAAATGGTTCCAGTTATTACAACTCAAATACAACAAAACCCTTAAAAAATATTCAGTTAGTGCCTTCATACTTGGTCTGGAACTTTAGAAAGTAGGATTCATACAAAGTAAAAATACAGTACCTGTAAAAAGGAGGTAACATAAAAACTTTATTAAAATTATTGATATCCTCAAAGAACTACACTAGTTAATATACAGTAACAATAACTGTCTCATGTCCAATAATCTACCTACATCTACTGGGGCTGAACAACAGAACATTAAGGTCATTTTTCTCAGTTTGGTGTCTGTACACTTACTGACTTTGTACTTTATAGAACAGAAGACTCTTAGCCATCGCTTCCAACAGCGCAAGTTTCATTTTTCAATATTATTAATAATTAACTCCCTCCATGTGCAGGGAAATTGATTAAGAATGATTATGTTCGGTGGGTCATTGTACCCAGGTTGAAATGAGATGAATACATGTCACGTTCCTTTAACTCCTGTGATGTACAATAACTGTTGCACACATGTACACTGTGATGACAATGGAGTAATAAGTATTTCTACCACAAACCCCTCACAGACTGTAAAAAAAAAAAAAAAAAAAAAAAAAAGCAATTAGCAATTACGTTACATGGATTTGACATTTATTATTGCATTAGTCATTATACTGGTGGAACATTGATCGACCTGCTGCAAATGCTGCTGAACTGCTTGGTAAAGCGTTGTATATAAGCAGAGATGGGTGACATGTTTATATGAGCTGTAAAACACACATAGCTGTAATAGCCTGCCTTTAAAAAAGCAAATGAAAGCACATTTCCACATGATGTGCATTAGTTATGATGGGTTTACTGGCTGGTTTAACAAGAAGACAACTGCCCATTTCCTGAAACACCATATACATTAACATGTAGGCGTGTAGTACATGTAGATGCAGTTGGTGACAAATACAGTCAGTTACATCTATTTAATATGCATTATGACAATGTTACACACACACACACACACATATATATATATATATATATATATATATATATATATATATATATATATATGTGTGTGTGCGTGTGTGTATGTGTGTGTACGTATGTGTACGTATGTACATCATGCACATCATAAACAGCAAGAGGGAAAAAATAACGTTGTGCCGGAGAGGACGGAAGCCAAAAAAATTTAAAAAATTAAAAGGATAAAGTGAATACTTCCCTGTAAAAACAATACACAGGAAAAAGAAAAGGGAAAAAAAAAACAAAAAGAAAATCTGATCTAAGTATAATAATAATAATAATAATAATAATAATAATAATACTAAAGCTGCTTTTATAAATGTCCCCACATTTCCCAAACTTCTAAGTTTTGGTTTTTTTACTATTTCGCTTTAAAGTCTATATTTAAATCATATCCATGTGACATTCCAAGTAATGGTAACTCCTTTATTGCATTGCGTTTTTATTACTTCTTAATGATTTTTTGTTAATTTGACGTGTTAATTAGCTCTGTTGAACATTAAATGACTTGTACTTACACTTAACCATATTAAAAATGAACCAAAGATGTGATGTTTAAAGGGATAGTTCACTATTTTTCACATGAATTTGTATAGAATCAGCGTCTTTCCCCTAGTGCACCCACAGTGACTTACCCCCGATACTGTCCTGTTATTTGAGTTCTGGTCCGGTTTTGGTCCAAGTGAAAGTAGTCCCGGCAGGTTTCCTGGGGTCAACAAAATGAAAACAATACATGCTCTGATGAGTGATTATGATATGAGCCAGAACTCTGCTCAGAGGACAGTGTTTGTGATCAGTCACTGTGGCTGCACTAGAGTAAAGACGCTCATTCTATACAGATTCATGTGAAAAATAGTGAACTATCCCTTTAAGTATATATCAAAAAAGACCATAATCATCAACTTAAATGTAATTTCTTGCTTTGATACCAGAGGAAAAGAGACACCGCTGCAGGCAATCACCTTCACCACTGATGATTTATTATTCAAAGTGATCCAATTCATCACCACTATTGGATTTCCAGGTCCTCTGCTCGTTAGACTTTCCTCCATTTAGCCTTAGCAGCTACGATGCCAACAGAAGCATCACCTTGTGGATTAGTCCTTTGATAGAGTGAGGTAACTTTCACACGGTTAAATACTGCATGTCATTCACTTTAACCCATCAAGGCTCAGTTAGAGGCAGATTTCAAATGATTTTTCTGTACTTTTAAAGTTGTGTTCAAAATATTTTCCTGCATAAAATCCCCTTCACATCCTGATTATAACCAATTCATTCAATTCTCTACCATAAAAATTGAATAAATAGACACCTGTGGAATGGACAGGACTGAAAAAACACCACCCAAATATTTGGAGCGTACCACTGGAAATGATAGAACAGTGAACTCAAACTCAACACTGGTAAACATGGTTAGGTAACTAGAGCACATGTGAGGAGCAATAAAAGACACATTAAAATCATACACAGATGTGGAAATGTACGTAAAACTGTTAAAGCACAAACATGTTAAAATATGTTCTAAAAAACTGCAAATGTAACAGAAAGATGTTCAAATGTGTTTGAAAATATATATTTAAGCACATATAAAGTTGAAGACAAAGATATTTTTTTTATTATTTAGATGTAGATTGGGGGGGGGGCACAGCTGCTTTCCGGTTCTTCTAGGGGAGGCTAACTATCCCACAATTTGAGCTGCAACATAATGTTTGAGAATCGACATCGCATTGTACGTGTGTGTAATAGTCACATGACAGGTCCTGTTAATGTAGGAGATAAATGAACTCAACATTTTCTAATTTCAATCGAACCTGACACACACTCAGCACAATTATAACAAACATAAATATATATATATATATATATATATATATATATATATATATATATATATATATATATATATATATATATATATATATATATATATATATATATATATATATGTGTGTGTTTGTTTTGTTTTTTTCATTTATCTGTATGGTGGTGCAGTGGTTAGCACTCCTGCCTCACAGACAGGAGGTTGCTGGTTCTATTCCCACACCAGACCTTTCTGTGTGGAGTTTACATGTTCTCCTCGTGTCTGGGTGGGTTTTCTCCAGGTACTCTGGCTCCTCCCACCATCCAAACACATGCACTGATAGGTTAACTGGTTAACTAGTTAACTGGTTAATCTAAATCACCCATAGGTGTGAATGTGACGGTGATTGTTTGTCTATATATGTTCAGTCCTGAGATGAACTGGAGACTCATACAGGGTGACCTCTGACCCCGCCTTCACGTATTGGAGCTGGATTAGGCCCCCTGTGACCCTAGTGAGGATAAAGCGGCTTCAGATGATGAGACAAGATTTATCTGTACTTTTTTTTTTATTTTATTTTTTTTACATTTATTCTTAATGATTTTTGTTGTTGTTAATTCTAACTTATTTATTTATACATATATATATTTTGAGTTTTGGATTTCTTTTTCTTTTTCTATTATTCTGTATTATTCATTTTTTTATTTAAAAAAAGCCACTAATTTTACTTATGTATGTATTTTAATTATTCATTTTATTTAATTATTTTGGCTTAAAAAAGGATGATACTGGAACGTACGTCCTGTGTCGATCCATTAATCTGTTTGACCGTTTGCTTCAGCACCACACAGACGTTCCTGAGGGTTTTTGGTCATATCGCAGGGTAAAAAAATTAAATTATGTTAATAAAAAATATGTCAGTTTTTTCCAATATGGTACAACCTTAATCTGGATAAAAACAAACAAAGATACAGAATCTCCATGTTCACATGTGCGTCTCTACGCTTCGATAAGCAGCAGCTTCCTCTCTTCTCTTCACATCTTTTACCCTTGGTCTGAATTCATTATGTGACTCGTGTGTCTCTGTGGATATCTACTGATCCTCTCAAGTGCTACAACATTCCTCCTGCATCCTGAAGGCGATGTGGCACAGAGGTGGAGACGGAGTGAAGAGGGATATCGAGTAGAAGTGAAGGAGGCAGAGATGAAAGAGTGAGAAAAACAAGCAACTGAGGGTGGAAGTGGATGACTGCGACCGTTCTTGGCTCTTATCACACGTTCTGACCTTGTGCTCGTAATGAAGTCATTTTATTGGTCATGATTTTTTTTTTTTTTTACTTGCCTTTAGCCATTTGGTAATTTCATGTCTGGTTATCTTATTAACCTAAAATAGAGGTAGAGTATCGATGCAAATTAACCCTTTAACCCCTGATACGTCAGAAATGACATGTTCTGAAAAAGATGGTTTAGTTTCAATATTCAGAAAAAAATGCCTTTTTTTTTTTTTTTACTGTGATTTTACTGTGAGTTTTGATCATGGATCTGCTATATGGAAATATGGAAATAAACAGGTGTCAAAAAGCAACTGATTTAGAAAAAAAAAAAGAAAAAGCCAAAACTAAAACTCCTGGAACCAAATTAGAATATTATTTATTTATTTATACTTCCTTTTAGTGTAATTTAACTGAGTCATTCATTTATAAATATTTATTGTTTTTGTTCATTTTGTTCCTTATTTTGTTTTATATTTCTACATTTAATATTGTATTTTATTATTTTCCTTTACTTTGGTGTCTTATTTTGTTCCTGTTACTTATTATTTTTGTTGTTTTCTTCTACATTTTTGACTTTTATTGTCCATTTTCTTACTTATTTACTACTTGGATGTCATGGACACAGGTGAGGTGAAGATGTTTCCCTAACTTTTTTTACAGGAAGTGGTGAGAGACAAGTAGTTTGTGACGCTGTTCTCACAAATTGTGAAACTATTGTGAAAAAAAAACAAAAAACAAACCCTATTACCAAACAAATTGAAAATAAAAAATATGCTGACTACTTTGGGTAAGAAGTTCATGCAGTTATGAAACAAATGACGTTTTACAAGAGCATAAAATAAAGGTGACTCCACTTGTAGCCATCTTTGATCTTCTTTTAGTTCAGATGCATTGTGGGTAGTTTCAGCTCATATTCAAATTCCTTTAGCTTTTCAATGCACTTCTCAAATATATGGTGGTAATGAGAATAACGACTCATGGACATGATCTTTTCATTAAAATGACCAAAAAACAACACTTAATAAAACTTGACATATAATAATGGACATGTAACTGGATTTATTTATTATTTTATTTATTGTTGTGTTTTCAAAGACCAGAAATTTTGGTCAGGCCACATTAACGTAATGAGAATATGCCCAAAAAAATCTGTAAAAAAGTGGAAAATGAAAATAGAAAGTTTTAAAATTACATAGTGTGAAAGAAAAAACACATTTTTCTCTATAGTAAAAATAATGTTATATATAGGATTTATTTCATATTTAACCAGTAAAACCTCAGGGGTTCATGTTAAATTTGAAATACCTGTGGGTACATTTATTTTACAGTTGATCTTAAAAGAAAAAAAAAGTCCTTTTCACATACAGGTACATGAACCAACATGAACTGTTTATACAGAATTAAATTAAAAGACCCTTGGTTCTACAAATAAGGACATAAAACAATAATACACTTGATTAAATAGAATAAAACAATAATCCTCTGGTCATCTGGGATAAAAAAAGTATATTTCAGCTTCATCTTCAAATCTATTTCTGAGTCATAGCAACAGAAAGGTCATTTTTAGAGCGCTGGCCCTTTAAATGCACATGAACCACTTGACCCCACCCCCCCACCCCCTCCAGACTTTTGACTGTCCTGGTTAACCACCTGTGTTCATTAATACAACCAACAACTCAACATTTTAGATAATCCACTTCACTTTTTTTCCTTTTTGTTACTGTATTCTGTCTTTTCTATAATTTCATGTTGTTTTGTTAAACCTTAAACCTTTTGCACTATTAGATTGGATCTTTTATTCTCTTATTACATTTATACTTTTTTATATTCACATATCTTGTACATATTACTTTGTTTCCTAGTCATTTTTTTTCTATTCGGTTTTTAATTATTGCGCGTTTGTACGAGCGGTGAGAGGACGTCATTTGTGACCCACCACCAGTAAACCAGGCATAAGTGTGTGTAAATCCAAACAGAGTTATGTGTGTATCTTGGTAGAGTGGAGACTAAGGTTTAAGATGGTGAAAAAATGATGTTCTATCATAAGTAGAACCAAAGTTATGGTCATTTTAATATCCACATTTGGACATATTTTGCAATTTGCATATTTTTAGATATTGTCCGTTAAAGTTTTGGACTGTTTTGGGGTAGGAAGTCCTTAGCAACGCATAATAATTTGTATCCGATTGACACAAATTGTTGACAGATGTTAAAGGACACTCTGATGGACATGTCACAGAAGTTTTATATATTATAATAATAGGACAGAAGTGTGACGTATTATAATCATTTGGCTTACACCATTGGACAGAACATTCAATATAAGCTTTTACCTCGTACCAAACACTTGGGTGTTTACCCACGGAACGGAGATCGTTTTGTTCGGCGAAAAGAGGTGGAAGTCGTCTTTGTCTTTGCTCAGCAATACCTGAACTTTTGTCATCGCTTAAATAATTGACTCAATAAACACCTTTATTGATTGGATTTCAATGTAATGACCACAGGAAGTGAACATAGAGGTGTTAAGGTACCGTTTTTTGATAAGGTGTAAACACAAATAAGAAATCACCTTCCAGCCTAAATTTGGCTGTAGCTCTGAACGGCTCAGTGCGACTTATGCCTGGTTTCGTGGTGGTGGGTCACATTTCATCTGTGCTGGATGTGGCACATTTGACAATAAAGTTGACTTTGAAGTTTAGATATAGTTTCAGATTTTACTGCAACCACTGCAGCTGATAAACATTTATGTCGTACTTGTTCATTGGAGTCTTGACCTTATATATGTAAACATACGTAAGCTCTGTTTCCACTGTGCAGTTTGGTACAGTACAGTTCAGAATGGGACATTTACTTTAGCATTTGTTGAGCAGCATTTTGTAATAAACATCTAAAATGTAAGAACTTTTAACCAACTCATTTTGTAATACATTTTTCTGCATTATGTAATAAGTTTTTACATTTTGCAGCAGCAGGTGCTTTGGTGGTGTGGCATTAAAACTCAAGGAGGTGTTTGGGAAACATTCCAAGTGGTTTATGCCTTGGCTGGTAATTATACATATTAGACAATATGGATAATTTGAAATTACTAATATATTTTTGGAAATAGAAATGTGGAAAAATGTATTACAAAATGTGGCTCAACAGCATTTCCATGATGACAAAAGCGTACTGGTCCCATGGTACCCGTTACTATTTTGGTCACCCTTCTGCTTAGGGTCCCAAGTTAACTGTACTGCTCCCATTTGGGAGGAGCCAAGCAGATGGTGATTGGTTGTGGAAAAGCGTCATCGCACAGTGGAATTGTAAGAACAACAACGTGCGTCAATTTTAAAATCCATTTGCGTCACAAAAGAAGAGAAGGTGTTTGGCAATGGAGTTAGGAGTAGTGATGAGGTTCAAGTTTTATTGTGCATTATTAGTGAGGAGGGGGTGCAGTGGGAGTTGGACCAGGCTGTTCGTAATCAAAAAGCGTTCCAGCTGGTTTCAGCTAAAATGGCAGAGGGGGGTTTCATTTGATCAGCGGCCCAGTGCTGGATTAGTCTGAAAAAAACTGCAGCGATTATTAGCGGATGAAGAACCATAACAGTGGGACTGGCTCAGAAAGAAAAGACTGGAAATGATTCCATGTTATTCATCTACTTCACTGCTCACTTTGTTTATATTTCCAGCTCACGGCGCACCTCATACCACGTCACATCTAAACATAAAACGACGTGATGACACTTCCACGAAATAGCACGCCCCCTCCTGAACAATGGAAAAGTAAGCTGTCCAGAAGAGACTCGTACTGTACCGTACTGTACTGAACCGTACCGTACTGCAGTGGTCCCCAACCTTTTTATTACCGTGGACCGGTCAGCATTTGGCAATTTTACCACGGACCGTGTGTGTGTGTGTGTGTGTGTGTGTGTGTGTGGGAGGGGGGGGTTACGTAGATTGTTTATATTAGTCGCCGCAAATTATACAGAGCGCGCTTGGTCTGTGGGAATCACCTGTCACCATACATCCAAGTACAACTCCTGGTATTTTCTGGCTCTTCTTCTGTCTCTTCAGTGGCATTTTCCTCTTCGAAAAGAAATGTTCTAAAGACATGTGTTTTTGACTTATTTTGCTAACATGTGGGTTACATTTCTGGCATTTAAGTGACAGAGGTGTAACCGAGAGAATCCGGTCATTTTTCAAAATAAAAGATTGTTCAAACTCTGATAATAAATACAAGACAAATAATTTATTAATTATTAGGCGGTCTGCGACCTGGTACCAATTGATCTACAGACCGGTAGTGGTCCGCCGCCCGGGGGTTGGGAACCACTGCCGTACTGAACTGTACTGTACCGTACCGTGGTGGAAACATGGCTATAGTGACTAGTTATAGACTAGGGGTGTGTATTGGGAAGAATCTGGCAATGTGGCACAAATGCTTCTAAAATCTGACAAATGAAGCTCAGTATGTGTTTTGAACCAAAAGGACCACATCAGTGATGTTAATCAAAGCCATAGAAGAAATTACAAATGCATTGGATGAAAAAAAACATGCAGTTGGAATATTTATTGACCTCAAAAAAAGCTTTTGATGCCATAAATCACTCAAATTCATTAATTAAACTGGAGAAATATGGAGTCAGAGGAGTTGCCAACAGTTCAACCTGTATATTAATGACTTAGTTAATACATTTAAATTATTTAAAAGGTCTTTTCTTTACCGACTACTATAGAGTAGAGTTATGTCATCAGCAGCCATTACTTTCTTGAATACAAAAAGTGCTTATTTTTTCTTCTGATCAAAACAAATAAATAATTAAATGATGGAAAAATAAAGTATTTTCCATATCCCAATAACAGGTGTGTTCTTATCAGTCATTAATCAGACATAGGTTGGTGCACATCGATTAAATCTATTATTTTTCATCATGATCAGCTTTGCAAACACAACTTTTACATTGTTTTACACCGTTTTTATAAGGATGAAAAGCATTTCCAGTGGGATCTAGATCTGACCAGCTCCCCATACCTTCAGTGTGTGAGAATGAACCAGATCAAACTGCAGAAATGAAAAATAATATCTATAATTCTGTTTTTTTGTTATCTTAGAAAGAGCCATTTATATCTACAAATGGATTAAGTTTCCTCCATGGAATCTGCGTTGGTGTCATTCCAAGCCTCTTCCTCTTCTTCTCTTCTGTTTTAATAGCATGTGGGATCCAGTATTATCGTACAGAGCCAGGGTCAAACCAGGATAAATATGATCTGAACAAAAACACCCAGACTAGAACATTCACTTTGTTTTAATCTGAAACTTCATCACGAGATGTCATTAAATGTTACCCATCAAAGTGAATATGTAATTATAATATAGAATAATGCATACAATTAGATATTTCTGTGTAGTGCCGACTTGTAATTAAGTAACAAAGAAGATATCACATTTAGTAATAATTGTATTTGCTGTGAATAATTGAAATCCATACAAATATTACAGTTAATATAAAAAAACGTTGATCATGCAAAACTTATCTTGTGTGAATGGTTTGTATGGATGTTTTACATTCTTGAATAAAAAAAAACCAAAACTACCACTCCAAGGCAGATTAGCCCCCTCTCCTTAAAGACCCCCTCCCCCCTACCCTCCATTGATCACCATCAAACTTTTGTCAATTGTTTTTTGTGCCACTATCAACGTTTTCAACTTTTCAGCCAAACAAACAAACAAACAAACAAACAAACAAACACCAGCAAAAACTTAAAAAGTCTGTTGGAGAAAAGGAAGCAGAATCTATTTAATGATGAGTTGTAGATGTAAAAAAAAAAAAAAAAAAGCGTAGGAGTCTATAAAGGTGAAGACACTCAAACATGATTTTCGGTCATTGGTGGGATAGGAAGCCACACAAGTCACCACCCGATACATCCTCGATAAAACCAGCGTGTCAAGAATGCTTCTGGTAATTTCAAACATTCTTAGTGATATGTGTGTATTTGTGTATTGTGTGTATTTGTTTATTGTGTGTATTTGCGTATTGTGTGTATTTGTGTATTGTGTTTATTGTGTGTATTGTGTGTATTGTGTGTATTTGTGTATTGTGTGTATTTTGTGTTATGTGTATTTGTGTATTGTGTGTATTTGTGTATTGTGTGTATTTGTGTATTGTGTGTATTTGTGTATTGTGTGTATTTGTGTGTTGTGTGTATTTGTGTATTTGTGTATTTGTGTATTGTGTGTATTTGTGTATTGTGTGTATTTGTTTATTGTGTGTATTGTGTGTATTTGTGTATTGTGTGTATTTGTGTATTGTGTGTATTGTGTGTATTTGTGTGTTGTGTGTATTTGTGTATTTGTGTGTTGTGTGTATTTGTGTATTGTGTGTATTTGTGTATTGTGTGTATTTGTGTGTTGTGTGTATTTGTGTGTATTTGTGTATTGTGTGTATTTGTGTATTGTGTGTATTTGTGTATTGTGTGTATTTGTTTATTGTGTGTATTTGTGTATTGTGTGTATTTGTGTATCGTGTGTATCGTGTGTATTTCAACACTACTTGGGTGAAAACTGATGACGTTTCTAAATGACACAAAAACAAAAGTACCGACGAGAACGCAGATTAAGAAACGGCGTTGCACTGCCGGCTGTTATGGAGACATTATTAGAACATAGACTCAAATCTGTCGTGGATTTGGTTTGTTCTTCACACTTTTTGACTGCGTTGGAGCCAAATGACTACTTGGGCTCCGTTTTTTTTTTTACGATAAATGACAGTCACGTTGGTGCGTCTTTGCCCTAAATGATCCTTCTTCCTACTCCCCCTGTCACATTGTTCTAAGTCATCTGATGATTTTATGTGTTTAAAATAAAAACTAAAGTACCTAAATATGACATAAGTTTACATTTTACTTTTACAGCAAAACTCAAAAACAGTTGCTGTATCATTTAAAGGTCACACATCATTTCAGAATCCATATGGAAATCATTCAGTCCAAAACCAGATAGAATTACACTTCCAAATCTCTCACAGTTGAGCCAAATGTTTTATGCATTTGTTTCACCCACAAAAAAACTAACATTCTGCCAAATGAACCTTTTCGTAAAAGCAAGAAAAAGACGGTAAACCCACCAAAACACAGCATGTAGGAAGAAAAAATACAAAAACATGCATGAAGTATTTAAGTTTTAAAAGTTCTAGTATAATTAAGAGAGTAAACTGATTATGATTTTAATGATAATGAGAAGGAGACAGATGCATGCACAGCTCTGAAAGCCAGCAGTTTGAAATGTCTGTTTTCTAAACCTGAATGTGCACATCACATTAACTGTGTGAAAATCATTATTCATTATTTTCAGTTATTTACCAGGATCACTCCCAGTGTACTTTCTGAACTACTGAATAATACTTTCTTTTTTTCTTCACAGTCAACATACACAAAGTCCATGGACTAGTAGAAGCACACAATATATAATTTAGTATAATTAAAAAAAAAAAAAAAAGAGTATCCTGATTATTATTTTAATGATAGTTACTGGCAGATAAGACGCAAACATAGACACACACTCAGCAGTTTGTGACTGAAATATCTATTGTCTGTTAAACGTCAAAGCATGTGCAGAAAATGTAGGTTTTCCAAAGTTGTCCAAACATGAACATCCATATTGCCTCAATTTTGTGACAATCTGAAGCATTTGTCAAGTCAGAATTCAGCCTTTTTGCCTCCACAATTCTTTCAAAATGTCTCTTGGTTTCTTGGAATTAAACAAAAAAAAAGTTAAAAATTTAAAAATGTTTGAATTCTGAGAAAAAAAGTGTGACTTCCGTGATTGAAGTCCGAAAATTTTCTCAAAATATTATATGTTCATGTAAACCATATGCTTGTTCAGAATAATATAAAGCCAGAAACAAAATTATGTAATGCTAACAGGCCAAGGATAGTATAAAGTATAGATATGTTTAGACTAGGAAGAATATTATTGTTACTAATCATTTAAGGAGAACGGGTGGTACTTTATAATGTATACTTCTCACTCCTTTTCAAAAATGTATTACAAGTTTAATGTTATTTGCTAACAGTTTTATTCTTAATTTTGTTCTGTTTTAACGTATTCAAAATACATATCAACTCTGACATTTTCTCATTATATATATATATATATATATATATATATATATATATATATATATATATATATATATAAAATTTTCAATGTATTATTTGTATAGCGCTTTCACACACACACTCATACACCAGTAGACGGCTGCTGCCAATACACCGGCGATGCCTGACCCTAGTGGGAGTCACTTAGGATTCAGCCAACCTTCTGATCACTGGACGACCTGCTCTACCAACTTAGCCACAGCTGCCCCGGCTATCTATCTATACATCTATCTATCTATCTATCTATCTATCTATCTATCTATCTATCTATCTATCTATCTATCTATCTATCTATCTATCTATCTATCTATCTATCTATCTATCTGTCTATCCATCCATCCATCCATCCATCTAATCCTCTTCTATTCTGTGAAGGCCTAAGAATAACCTTGTTTTTCACAATAGATACAGACAAAGTCCGTAGAATCGTAGAACCATATAAGTCCAGTCTTTGTTCCCAAACGCCTGCGAGTCATGTCTAACACACTGCCTCTGCACACTCGTGTCTGTGTTTGTTCTTCCCCCACATTAGGGTCCCTGAAGTTCCTCCTCATGAAAACAGAGAAGCTAAAAGCACATCACAAACTCACGACACACACACACACACACACACACACACACACACACACACACACACACACACACACACACACACACACACACACAAACACAAATACCTCCAAACAAAAGCCAAACAGAGACACGGAGACACAGCTGTGAAAACATTTTGTTACAACTCTTGGACTGAAAATTGCCGGCGCTTCTGCTGGATATGTGCTCAGTGGAGGGGTGGGGGTGGGGGTGGGGGGGTGCGGATGCTACATTGTGAAGTAGACTGCATGCTTAAAACACAAATTAGTTCTCAGTCAGATTGGCTCCAGGATGAGGCACTTGTTCTCTCGGCTACAGGTGCTTGTTCGTCGCTCATCATGTTACTGACTTCCTGATTTTTCTCCTTTTTTTTTATTTCTTCCATTTCCTTGATTTGTTTCCTTCTTTTTGACACGACTTTGGACCATTTATGCGTACGTGTTTGTTTTCACTTACTCTAACCTCCACATATACGTAAACTTCCCGTCAGCGTCTTATTCTTGAGCACACATAACAGCTTATTTCATATTCCACACTGACTGCAATCTCTGCTTTTGCACTCACGCTTTCAATCTCTTTTGAATTCTTTTACTGCTATTTTCTCTCTCCATCTCTGAACTTTCGTGTGCCCCTGCGCATATTTCTCCCCGTACAATGTGCCATTATCGTCAATCTTCTTCACCTTGGTTGTCTCAGTTGCCATTATCACTTCCATCCCATCTCCACCCCTCATCATGGCTCTAGAAACCAACACAATATATGCTGTTTTTGTATAACAATGAGACAGATGTTGACATCTAAAAGCCAGCCTTGTGCATACAAAAAAAAAAAAAGCCAAAGAGAACAACAAGCAAACTCTTGATGTGCACATGCTTGACTGCTCTGTTTGGTTTTAGATTTGAGCCTCAGAAATATTGCATACAGTCACAGAAAAAAATTATTAGACCATCAAAAGTCATTATAAACAGTGGTTATACAATTAACTACGAACTCCTGTATGTATCATGTGACTAACACAGACAGAAAAGTAAACATGCAATGAATAAAAGCACTATTTTTGTCAATATAGTGACATAGATATTAATATAAGAACTTTAGGTGGAAGTCAAAGGAAGGTTAACATCTGGTAAAAAATTTTATTACAGTTATCAACACCAAACTTATATTTTTGAGTAGGTTATTACTTATATTTTTTTGTATATAATGAATGTTTGGAAAGTCACCAAGTTTTGTGCCATCATCCAGGTTTCATTTTATAAACTCTCACAAATAAATTAAATGTATTCCAAATACATTCACAAAGTTTAATTTCATGTCATATTCTAAACACAAAGTACATAGAATTAATAAATCCACATATTTATGCAAAATCCATTTCAATATGATATTATTTGTATGTTGTAAATATTGTTAAAATTTATATTATATTGATAATTGAAATGTAAATTTAAAAAAATATATATTTACTTCTATTATCCACCTATGACAGTGCAATTTTTTCTTTTCTTTTTTCTTCTGACCAAATATTTGGTTGTAAAACAGAGGACATGAAACACAGTTTAGGATGAACTTGACTTTTCAGAACTTTGTAATTCTGGCAAAGAACAGACATTAATTTTTTTTATCCATCCTTGATGCAGTAGTTTTTGATATTTTTCTCATTTCAAAATATATAACACATTCATTTTGCCCTTTGAGCATGTTCATGATGGTCTAGTAGTAGATACAATTATTCCACATATTTCATTCATCTGACGGCTACAGGAAGTAGGTGGAAATAGTAAAGCAGGTAAACCGACAACTACCTCTGTCTGATGAATGAAATATTAAAAATAAAGTTTATGCTGACATTTAGACCTTTCCAATTATATGTAATATTCATCTTAAACTTGCCTGGTTCAAAAAGTAATGGGTGGTCCATCCTTGACCTCTCCCTTAAGAGACTTTGGTTATTATCAAGAATGTTATAGAAAACAGTGCGATATCAGCTCTTAAATTAAACTATAATGACCCATTTTTACTGTTATTATATTTATCCAACAAAATGTACCTTTCGTTGCACCAGGTATTAGAATGAATGAGAAATTGAAGAAAACATAGAGTAGTCTAGTCATTTTTTTCCACTATAACTTTTATAATATGGAAGAAATAGACCATATATACTGAAAAAAAGATTTATATTTGTGCTTAGTGACCTGCTGTGAAGGGATACATGGGGCAGGTAGCAGCAGATTTTTCAGACATGGTGCTGCAGTGCCTTCCAAGCAGAAGTACTTTCAGCTTTAGGATCTCTGACATCTATCAAGTCCTCACTACCTGCCTGAGCGCATACAGAGAAGAGCATAAGCAGCGGGCCTCGGAAAACCAAGCAGACAGGAGAGTCTGAAAATACTCCAACGGACAACTTTAAAACCACTGGGAACAGATGAGAGGAAATCTAATTTTGTAAGAAGAACATGTAATCTGATTTTAGTCGAAAAACTGATAACTTGTCCATCGATTGCATGAATTCTTAATTGTGAAAAAATTACACAGATTTCCCTCATGTTTTTAAAGCTACTCTAGAGGGTT
Organism: Siphamia tubifer; assembly: GCA_020466265.1. Lineage (NCBI taxonomy): Eukaryota > Metazoa > Chordata > Actinopteri > Kurtiformes > Apogonidae > Siphamia > Siphamia tubifer. The sequence goes on along the minus strand of CM035799.1, from coordinate 4,562,074 downwards.
TATTGTTCCAGCAGGAAAAAAAAAAAAACACAAGCAGCCTCGTTGCCTCCAGTGCTGCTACTCACATTGATGTATGAACATGTATGAAAGTTCAGTGGTGGTCAGAGATGCCAAATGGCAGCAGTTTACTACCACCAGAGTGAGAGTGAATGAATAATGGATCAACTGTATGTGCTTCGAGTATATGCTCCGAGAAAAACTGAAAAACTAAATATAATCCAGTATTATTATTATTATTATTATTATTATTATTATTATTATTATCATGCCTGATAAAAGTCACCAATATTTCTAAGCTGATATTTGGAGCCGATACAGATTTTTTACTTCTGTCAAATGTTAATAATGTCAGAAAAATTTATTTTTTCAAGAAGTCCCTCCATGGTTATTTCATTAATATTACTGTTCTCCATTGTTATTGAATACATGGTGTGTTGGTTCAATTAAAAAAAAAAAATGTCCAGATTGTTTTGTTTCCAGCTGTTTTTTCACAGTAGAAAAATGACTTGAGGTCAAACAACAGTTTACCGGTACTTCGTTATACACTTCCATGACGCGGTGACGAGGTGTCTCTGATTGGCTCAGAATGCGTGTAGGAACACTCGCCCCTCCCCTCTGGCTATGTGTGTGTTTACCATCCCACAGTAACATCCAGCTAAGTTTCGTGCTGTCGCTTGTTTTGAAAACATGCAGAAAAAAAAGTTTTTTATTTCCACAGAGACACATGAACCAGTTTGATCCAACATTTTTTACAGTTTGTGCAGCAGCTACTGTGGCTCTGTCTTCTCTTGTAGATGCTAATGCTAATGCTACTTCAGATTCGCTGCAGTAGGGGGCGGGCTTAACCCCATGTGGGTGTCCTGGTGACGTGTAGTGGACAGACTTTCTGAGTCGCTCGTTTCTCTTTTGTTTTCTATGAATGATGATAAATCCATCCAGTGGAGGGGACACACCACGCAGACAGTAAAGGGGACACACCACACAGACAGTAAAGGGGACACCACGCAGACAGTAGAGGGGACACACCACACAGACAGTAGAGGGGACACACCACGCAGACAGTAGAGGGGACACACCACGCAGACAGTAGAGGGGACACACCACGCAGACAGTAGAGGGGACACACCACGCAGACAGTAGAGGGGACACACCCACCATGCAGACAGTAAAGGCGACATACCACGCAGACAGTAGAGGGGACACACCACGCAGACAGTAGAGGGGACACACCCACCATGCAGACAGTAGAGGGGACACACCACGCAGCAAACGCAGCATGTGTTGGTAACTCGGGGTGACCCATCAGTTTCCAATGTAAATGTAACTAAAAAGCCTCCATCTGTAATGATGTCATAACATAAGGCATCCCAAGGTCATGACCTTTCATTTACACTTGATTTAAAGTCAATCAGACTAATGGTTCCAGAGATATCCAGAGTTTAGTGATTTTACATTTTTGAGCACCCCCTATGGGCAATCTAGAAATGATAAATTGTCTAAAATTAAATCACTGCTTCCTCCTCATGATATTCATTGATATAGAACATATGGAATTTCTTAACTCAATATCTTTTCAGTTATTGTATTTACACAACAGATATCTGGCAGTAGCATTTGGACCTAAAATATAATATATCTGAAACAGAGTTTGGGGATATAAATACATTGAAGTACTAAATATAAGAAAATATTAGCAACAGGTAACATTAACATTTCACATAATAAAAGTTTAATTCAAATAAAAACTAAAAGTGTTCAGTGTACTTAATTCTTTCTAAAATAAACAAAGACAGCAGCCGGCTAATATCTCACCAGTCTGTCATTAATCCAGACTTCAGTCATGATGCTCAGGTTCAGGTCACTAGAACTAAATCCAAAAAGCAATCTGAAGCATGTTTAGTTTTTCTTTTATCTTGGGAAACTCAGCTCATCTGGTTGTTTGCTTTTCTTTGCCAGCATAACATCCTCACAGCTTTAGTAAATTCCCCTTTTATTTTGAGTCACTCAGTAATATTCAACATAAAGCAAAACATCTCAAGTGCTTCAAAGTGTTCCAGCCGGTCATGAGACAATTCTTAAATTAGCACAAATTCAATCATGGAAATGTTTGATACAAATGTTATTAAAAAACAACAAATAAACTTGTGCCGCTGACTTTGGTAAATGTCATCTAAATTTGTGTAAAGCAGATGGTAACAACAACAAGAACAAAACGTCAGTTAATGGCTGATCCTGTTCAGACCATATATTTGTTCTTTTCTTCTGCATTCATTAACATACACATCTGTTTTCATTAAAATTCTGTCCAATTACAGTGATTAAACCTCAGCAGTTTCATTCCTTTCTACATACCTTCTATTTTCAACTGATCTGCATCATCACCATCAGCAGTATTTCATTAATCCTATATTATTAGGATCTACGGGCCTTGTTTAAGAGTGATGGAAGAAGAAAAAGGAGAAATTGACAGGCAGATGCTGTACCGATCTATTGTGGTGAAAACTGCCAAAAATCGAGGCTGTCAATTTCCCGATCCAACTACATTCTCACCTTCACCTACGGCACTGTGGGGAGTGACCAAAAGATAAGATCACAAGTACAAGAGGTGGAAATTAGTTTCCTTTGCAGGGTGGCTCGGTGCTACCTTACAGATAGGGTCAGAAGTTGAACTATTCAGGGGGGGTGGGAATAGAGCCTCTGCTCCTCCACATCAAGAGGAGCCAGTTGAGGTGATGTTGGAGCAGTTCAGGCCTGAGAACAGTCAGTCTGCACCAGGAGGAGCAAGAGGAGGTGGATGAGGGACAGGGAGGTCTGGGATTATATACTTAGACTGAACCTCCAGTGACTCATGTGTACAGTATGTATGTACGTACTAGGGCATTAACTAGTCAACACGTCCACTTCTGTAGCACAAGTCGCATGTTATTCTTTCTCTCCTTGCCTCTCTCGCTCTTTCTCTTGGTGTGTAAAGACAGACCAGATGTAAACTAGACACCTGCATTTAAGACAGTTGTGGTGGGCTAACAAAACAAGAGTGACAGACACACATGCATGTTAGATGAAAAAACAACAACACGGCATCTGTAGAGGTATCGGCTAATGCATGAGTGGGCAATTCATTTTCCTATGGGACCACATGAGAAATGTTGATCAATTCACCCATAGCTCTGTTCAATATCTCTTTAATAAAAACAGTAAATGAAACAATACAATTAAAATATAGAGCTCAGAATACAACAATTTCATGAATATTCACAAAAACATTTGTGAAAATGGTGTCATACAACTCCATATTAACTTTACATAAAAAACCCAAACTGCAGATTTGTTTGTATATGTCAGTTCCTTTTCTGACTTCAATAATGAAATACTTAGAAGTCCATGTTTTGTTAAAACCTCTGCATTCTTAATCAATTTTTCGTTCATTTTTTGTGTTAACTGACATGAATGGGCTGAAACTGAGCAACAAACAAAAGCCTGAAAAAACATTCATTTAGCAGATTCTTCAAAATAAAAGCTGCATATTTTATATTTGCATTGACTTTTAATTTGCCAGTGACCTCATGTGGGCCAGTCAGGGCCACATACTGAGCCACATGTGGCCCCCGGGCCTTATTTTGCCCAGGTCTGGGCTAATGTGAGTGATACTAGCAGCATCTGCTAGCTAACCTGTGTGATAAGCAGCGCAGACAACATTATGACAACACACTCTTTTCACCCCAAACACATGATATGGACAGTGTTGTGTTCATCTCGTTGGCCTTTAAATTTTTTACACATAATATAAAAAGTGAGGACGTGTGGACAGTCCAGTTTTAGAGCCGTGGGTCCAGCCCAAATGCAGACATATGTTCACCTACTGATGTTCAGTTACATTTAACAGAAAACTCTTTGCTAACGTTAGCCTTTGTTTTGTTGCTGTTAAGGTGCTGCTTGTATCAGTGGACATTGATACGTTGCAGTGAACTTTAATACAAGTTGCTCATTACTGGACAGACGTGTGTCTGTGTATTTTTTTTGTTTAGTTTTTTTAGCCGTGTGTCTGTTGTTTCTCCGTTGACAATGTGATGATGTCATCACGATCCGTCGACGCGACTCAGACTGTATTGACAGATAAGTTGACTTGAAAAAAAAACTGAAGTCGTTAATACCCTAGTACGTACACTATATTACCAAAAGTATTGGCTCATCTGCCTTGACTAACATATAAACATTACGTCCTATTCTTAATCTATAGGTTTTAATGATTAAAGCCTATAGATTAAAGTTTAATCATATGTGTCTTCACCCTTTGCAGCTATAACTGCTTCAACTCTTCTGGGAAGGTTTTCTACAACATTTAGGAGTGACTTTATGGGAATTTTTGACCATTCCTCATTAGTGAGATCACACACTGGCATTGGACAGAAGCCCTGGCTCTAACCCAGGCATGTCCAAACTATTCCACCATGGGCCGGTGTGGCTCCAGGTTTTTGTTCCAACCAAGAAGCAGCACATCAGACTGGACTCAATTAATCAACTCATCCCAGTCTTCAGAGAGTTGATTGGTCAAAGTGTAAACTCTGGGTTGGTTGGAACAAACACCTGCAGCCATACCGTCTCTTTGTGGAATAGTTTCGACATGCCTGCTCTAACCCTAACCCTGGAGTTAAAGGTCAGGACTATTTGGGACAGTCCACTTCACCCACATGAAACTGTCTCATCCACATCTTTATGGATTTCACTTTGTGCACAGTCATGTTGGAACAAGAAGGGGCCATCCCCAAACTGTTCCCACAAACTTGGGAACATGAAAATAAAGCAGCCGTTCCACTGGTGAGGTTGAGCTGTGGAAAAGCTGCGCCACGGCTAAATCCTTGCTGCATCAGCATATATTTCATACAAAAAAAATAGTCATCACCATTGCAATAGTTTTCAGCGCGCGCACACACACACACACACACACTTATAGAACACTATAATGTCATATTGGATTAAAAACAGAATGCCACTTAAGTTTATTTCAAGGCAGGTGAGTGAATACAATATGAAATACAATGCAATGCAATGTATTATGTATAGAAGGACTCATGCTACGGATGTTTGTTTGTATAGAATTATGTTCGTATATATATATATATATATATATATATATATATATATATATATATATATAGTGTGTGTGTTTGTGTAAAAAATGATTACATAAGTATTTATGGACAACAGGATGTACTTCATTATTTCTCGTGTTCACATTACTTTTGTTTCCAGTTTCATTAGTTCTGCTCGTCTGCTTTGACCTTTGGTTGTGAGCATTTTTGTGCCCAAAAGCTGTGTAACTTTGTTCAGCTCCCTGGCTACTTCATCTTTACTCAGTCAGCAAATGTAAAAGCACTATAGAACTAATGTATACTGCATATCATCACTTCATAGTTTAGTACACAGGGTTACAATTTTAAATGCTTACGTGTTTAATCTTCTGTTTTCTTTAGAGCGTACTGTACATTTTAATTTGGCTCACTTGCATGATTTATTGGAAAATCGGATAAACAGTTGTTTCCTCAGCATATTTAGTGTCATCAGAGCCAAGAAGTGAACAAAAAAAAAAAAAATCTCACACTTTAATTAGCTATTTTAAATCACCAGTCATGTTAAAGTGTCTTAACCACAGTCGTGATTCATATCACACCATGTACTTTTAGACGGGTACAAATGATTAATCCTTCATATTTTAACAAGCACACGGTGTTTGACCTCCAGACCCGACCATTCAATTAAGAAGTGACACCACCGTGTTCTTACTTAAACACCTGTGCAGCATCTGCGTGACCTTGTACAAACCTGAGGAAAATATACACGATAAAGTAAAATCAATTTATGGGAGAAACCTGACAGCCAGTACATATACTCAAGAGTATTGAGGCGATGCGGTGGGGTTAGGGTTAGGTTTAGGGTTAGGGTGGGGGGGTGGGGGGTGACTGACGAATTGAAATGACAGGTAGTGTGTGACTAACTTTTCTTCCACTTACTACCTACATTACTGGCACGATTGTTCACCTGAATCAAAGTATCAGCAGTCTCAGAATTCACAAACATCCCCATACACTGGGGTGTCATAAAAGGGGGGGGGGGCAATTGTGTGTCCAGTGGATACAAGTTCGAAGTTGGGAAAATCCATTGTACAAAAGGGGAATAAGAATTGGACATTGAAAGTATCTCATCCTGGCAGTAGTGACTATTTTTATGTATTTATTTGTTGTTTTTGCTGTTTATTTTATTTATTTATATACATATAAATAAATAAACGTTACAAAAAATATCTAAACTCATATTGTCTCTCAATTGTTCTTTTAAGTCATTGGAACAAAACTTGGAGATGTCTCTTGAATTATATGGATTACCTGGTTGTGCTGACTGCATAACAAAAATAAAACAAATAAGATACAACATCTGAAATGTTCTAAAGTATTTTTAGGCTCCTCATCAGACCATGTTTGAACGAGCACAAATTTAATCATGAAAATGTATTAAATAAATGTTAAAAACAATGGGACAGACATGCGCCACTGCCTTTGGTGAATGTCATCTTGATTGCAGATGGACAGATGGCAACAACAGCAACGTGGCAGGCGTTGGCTGATCTTCATGTTCAGCCCATATATTGATGCACCTTCATTAGATTAATTCACATAAACATCTGTTTTATTATAACTATGACAAACTATGTTTTGCACCAAAACTATAAATGATACTATACGTAGACCTCTGAAGCAACTTTTGGAAGTGCTGCCTTTTTCTGAGCGAGCAGGGACACAGTCAAAGCCCTTTAAGCCTGCAGTAGAACACATTATTAGTTTAATTCATCTTATTTGATACCAGCCCAAGAAATATTTATTCTAACTGAAGTTATTATGATTCCTTATGCTACAGTGGAAAGAGCTGTTTTTAATGGTGCGTAAAATAAGAAGATATAATACAACAACAAGTGTTGTTAAAGACAACAAATCCTACCCCGTGCAAATGTTTGAGTACTTAATGAACTCCCTTTCAAAACCTGAGCCTATGGGTTTAAACCATTCAAGATCACGTAAGGTCAAAGGTCATGGTCCCATTTTGGAACCTATATGGAGTTTCCTATCTGTCAACAGTAGTAACTGAGTACTCATCAACACTATTTTAGTGTATTTTTTAACCCCTCTACCGCTCAGTTGGTAGAGTGGGTCGTCCAATGATTGAGGGGTTGGCTGTCCGCATGTCGAAGTGCCCTTGGGCAGGACACTGAACCCTAAGTTGCTCCCAGTAGGGTCAGACAGAAGCTGTCTACTGGTGTATGTGTGTGTGTGTGTGTGTGTGTGTGTGAATGTGAGCAGTTGTAAAGTGCTTTGGGGACCCACTAGTGTATAAAATGCACCATATAAGTACAGTCCATCCTTTTATTTTTGGAGTTACAACCATTTAAAATCATATGATCTTAATTTTTACTTTTCAAAGTCACTCAAAGTCAAAGGTCATGATGCCATTGTGAAGCCTATGCCAGGTTTCCTACCTGTCAGTAATTGTAACTTAGTCTAACTCCCCTTGTTTTTCTGTTATAGTCCATTCATTTTTTTTTAGACACTGACTGAGTGACCCTTGAGTTCTTTGGTCAACAACAGGTCAAATTCAGTACATACATAAGACATGACATACGATACAGAACTGGAAGATAAGCATTGTGGTGCTCATCTGAGGTCTTTAAGATGAATAGTTCAAAAGTTAGATCCAAAATTAGATTTTGACCTTTATTGTGACCCTGACCTTTGACCAAGAGTCTTCAAATGTATCCTTTTAGATTCTGATGTCAATGCACATCAACAGTGAAAGAAGCTATATGCAAAATGGCATATAGACAAGAATGACAATGTAAATTCCAGATGTGCTCCATCTCTACTCATTGTGAAAACACAGTTTAGGTGACTTGACTTTGGACATACTTTCCCCCAAAATTTAATCAAATCTTTTCTGAACCATCTCGCAACTTTCCTGAAAATGTCATGGAAATTGTTCCAGTAGTTTTTGCATAAAGATGCAGACCAAGACAGAGTTAGAGGAATAGTTTCTACTCCAGTATAGAGGTATTATACAGAAAGGCCTCCTTTATCTTAAGTCCCATGTGAATGATGATTAACTTTAATTGACCCTTTCCTAAAATGTAGTGTGCACAGTTCTCAGTCAAAGTGGAAATATTGCATCATGGGAAAGTGACTCCCAGGATATAAAAGAGTTTAACCTGATTAACTGTGCATTTTATGAGTACGAGAGGCAGAAGTTGATTTGTGAGTCTGAGCGAGTAGAGGTGTAAATAAAGATAGTATTAGATTCATCCTCAAATGTTCCACTTACATGGTTTGAATGACAGAACAAGTTAATTAACTCACAAATCTCAAATGTCCATATAATAACTGAAACAAGGGCTCATCTATGTGTGTTATTGACCCAGTAATTCAAACCACTACTGCGTGGGCAAAAGCAATAAATTATTCATTTTACAATATTAATTATTTAAACTTCAACTGTACCGTAATGTTATTCAATACTTTTGTGACTGATCAAAATGCCACATAGAGTTGCAAGAAAATGTTGTTAACTGTTCTGAATAGAGTTTTATGCATAATCTGACCAAAAACTAGAGATAAAATAAATAAATAAATAAATAAAAATAAGATTTTTCATGCAAGTAAGTAAATTGGGGGCAGCCATAGCCTCGAGGGCTGGGGAGTTAGCTTGGGAATGATGGGTTGCCGGTTCAATTCCACAAACTGGGAGAAAAAGTTGTAAGCCGACATGCCCTTGAGCAAGACAATTAACCCCCCCTATATAGTCTGTGGTGCATGTACCTTCTACTGACACAGGATCTTCACCTAAAACTATTGAAGCTACTGGTTAGTGTTGTTAAGGGTCAAATGTTAAAATAATAGAAGTCACCACGAAACATCCTCTGTTAGTTACAGAAATATGGAGAAAAAAAATTCTAAGTTTTTTAAATGTACATGTTTTATCATGCAAATTAGGCATCATCTCATTAAATATTCACAGTTTTGCATACAAGCTTTTGATAGATTTGAAGATATGATTATTTGTTCACACAAAATCTTGATATAATTACAGAAGGATTTTCATTACCTAGGAAATATGAATATACTGCTCATAGCCTTAAGTTTTTATTTATTTTTATTGAAATGTCACATGATGCCAGGAATAATTTATGAATCATCTGTAAATATCTTCAGAACACTTCTAACTGTTTAATTGGAAAGTTTTGTGAACATAGTAGGTGCTACATAGACTGAGATGTTTCGACCGGAACTTTGCAAAAACGTCATTTCAGAAAATGGCATTTAAACATTTATATAAGAGAATTTAATGCATTTCTACTGGAAAAGGGCTCAGAATTCAAATAAATGCTCGGGCCTTTAGTAATAATAATAATAATACAGAATATTTCAACCTCATTAAAATGTGTTCAACACATGAAAAAAATCCATGTTTTTACCTGTTGTTTCCCCCCCCCCCTCATTAATCATGACTTCACTAGTTTTATTTTGGAGGTGTTTTACTTTAGACCAGTCACATCACTCTAACAATATATTTTTTCACACACAAAGATCCAAACATCCAAACATCCAACATCGACCAAAATCATTAATTGATACAAAGGTTTAATACTTCTTAATCCACTAATTCCATCAATACTTGTAAATAAAATGTCAAACACACTCATCTTTTCATGATCAGATAGTATGTATGACTCCGTAGTTACCATGGAAACATCATCTTCTACAACAGCAGTGAAACCCATGGAGTGAACAGAGACAACAGGTTTATTTTCAGTTTTTGATATCTATGCTGAAAACTTTTTCTACAGTTTTCTCCTTTTTTTTATTAACCCTCAACTTTGCTCCAAGCTTTTGTGAAAATCTACATGATTAGTGAGTTAAATAAAGGAAAATACCAGATTTTCACTGAAAAAACAAGAAATATAGAAAATAAGATCACATTAATCTGTGAAAAAACGTTTAAAGAAGGTTAAATATCCAGGGGGAAAAATATAATTTGGGAGCTGCCATAAAGTAGTACTGGATCCTAATGAGTTAGTGACAAAATCTGTACAATTACAAAATTGTCCAGCCTATTGAAGCTAATATCAAACAAACTCCAACAAAAACTTTACATTAAAACATTTATACAGGAAAATCTAACAAAGAAAAGTTTTAAAAGATATGTTCAAGAATTTCAAACCTTATCGCAGCTGTGAAAAAATAATGGTTTGGCAGTGAAAAACGATGCTGCCTCTGGAGAAGGATGACTTAATCATTGATAGAACTATAAATTGTGAATTGTACCCGGACAGTCTACAGGGAAATGTCACAGTATCCATTAGTGAAGTGAAGCTCAACAGAAAGTGGACCGTGCAGAATGACAACAACCTGAAACACACAAGAACAAAGGATGATCACTACTGAAGGAAAGCCATGTTTGGAGGATGGCCAAACATAAATGCTGTCCAAGAACCTAGACCAGAACCTAGACCGTTACACTTTATTTTATTTAATGTATCTGTTTCAGACATTAAATGTGTTAAATCTTACTTTAATAAGATAAATCAGAAAACAAATGACTTTAGTGTTGGTTAATTCATGTTTTTAATATATATGATGGTGTTTTATTCCACATATATGTTGGTTTATGTACATGTAAACAATGGATTAGTAAATATTCCACTAAAAAGAACCTGTAAAGTGAATGGATCATAATGTGCAGACAGTGTTTGGAAGTAGATCTGGTAGATCTGTTAGATCTGACACCAATATTCCTTTGGACTAAAACCTAGTCATGTTTACATTGTAAGAATTTCACATTTTGACCCTAGACTTAACTTGGAAACTTGAGCAAACCAACATTTAACACTTGAGTTTTCTTTATCAGTAACACATGTGGAAACATTTCATTAGTTTTTATTCTGAAAATATTTTTCTTGTAGACCAGTGTAATTCGTGTTTTGTAGAGATTAAAGACAAAAGAATATACTATTTGTGCATGTATATATATATATATATATATATATATATATATATATATATATATATATATACTGTATATACACAGTAAAGCTGCTCATTCTTCTTGGTAAAACAGCTTCAGTTTCTTTCAGATTTTGGGTTTTGCTACATGAACTGCATGTTTGACTCCTCTCCAACGTGGATCAATGACACTGAGGTCAGGAAACAGAGATGGACACTCCTTCATAATGTGCATTCAGTCAGTGTTTGTAAACCTATGAGCACAACTGTAGGAGCTCTTGTGCAATCGTTCATGGAGTCAGATACAAGACAAAAAACATCTGCCAAAAAAAAAAAAAAAAACACCTAGGAGACAATAAAATGAAATAAATAAATGCATCACAAGGAGGTAGTGAGTCCACAACGAGAGAATAAACTGAAATCCTTTAAATCAAATGTACAGAACAGGGGTTATTCAGTTACTGAAGACATACTTTTGCCACAGAAATACTTCAGATAAGCTCATTTTCCACAGTAAACATAGAATGTTTTTGTTGCATTTGTTTATTTGGGTCCCTTTATTGTTTATTATTATAGTGTTTTAGAACTTGCATGGAAATCCGTCCATGTTTTAGGTCATATTCATGGAGGAAAACGGATCACAAACTTTTACTATAACTGTACAATATATGTGCATCCTACTATTCCCATTGCATTTGCCTCCAAAGCAAACTGGGACAGGAAGACCTAAAAATATCAACCCCAATTTTCCACTTATTACGGCTTTCATGTTGATACTCCAAAGAATAAATCAGACAACATCCATCAAAGTTAAAACTAAATGGCTTTTTCTCACTGGCTCAGAATCGTATTAAATCACAAACAGAAGCGTGTTTTAAACCTAATGTGTAGATGTTGGATGGAGGGAACGACATATTCAATGGAACGTTTCCAAGAGTGGATTACATAATCTGGAAAACACCTCTTATAAATATCCTTAACGTTCTCCGATAAAAAGCATGATCAATTATCTCCTTCATCCTTCACCTTCTTTAGGGAATTTAATACCAACAAGTACAACTACAATTAAATGTGAAATTTTCATTTTCCATAAATACAAAAAAAAAATTACCTATCAAGTTTCACTTTTTACCTCTACTTTTAAAAAATGTCAAACCACATTAAATTGTATCTTAAAAATCATATACATTCATTTACATTCTAAAAACTACAAAAGCACTCTGACAGTGCAAGCCTCCACCAAGGCAGACCCCCCTCCCCTCCCCCCTCCCCCACGGAGATTCAGAATATTTATTGTCATTGTCATAAAAACAACGAAACTTCATTGGACCATCCATATCTAACATTCATGGAATAAAAACAATAAAAACAAATATAAATACCCATAAATAACCCAATGTAAAACATATCCAGTATAAACCAGCTTATGTTCATGTAAAGTGCACCTAGGAGGTTATGTTTCAGAAGAGATCCTGGATATCGACTGGTGGTTGATATTAAAGGTAGCGCCGTACATGGCTGCATGACCTGATCAGCCTGGGAGGGGTTGGTCAAACTGAAATTTCATTTTTTGACAATATGAACCTTTCCAAGGCAATAATAATAATAATAATAATAATAATAATAATAATAATAATAATAATAATAATAATAATAATAATAATAATAATAATAATAATAATAATAATAATAATAAAAGTGTTATTTCTTACCAGATGGTCTGTAACTGGAAAAGGGCCCAAGAGCCATATGTGTCCCTGTTAGCCTAGTAAACTAGCCCACCTCGAGTGGAAAAAAAATATTTTTGCCTGGATCGTCGTTTTTAACTACCCCATCACCCCCTTTTTACCCATGACATATTTATTCATATTTACTTTATATATGTGCTGTGTGTATGTGTAGGTGGTGAGCTATGCAACAACCGGATTTCACTGAGGGGATAAATACAGTATCCATCCATCCATCCATCACCCCATCCATCCATGTCTATAACCTCATCACAGATTGTCTTTACACATGTTGCTATAGCGACCAGGATCAGTCAGGACATGAACAGGCCAAAACAGTTCTGCTGACTTTTCTAACATTTGGCCACTAGAGCTGAGAGTCAGAACAGCTGAGAAACCCAATGCCCTCTGGTTCCAGATTTGCTTCATTTAAGACCGTCATGGATCATTAGCGCATACCCCCCCCCTCTTTTGGCCTCCTGCAGCCTCGTAACACAATGTGGAGGTACAACAGGAGTTTTCTAGTACTTTCTGGAGGTGAGTTTTGCCACTAACACACAACAGCTCCTGGTTTTGCTGTGGGTAACATGCGATCGTACAGTGAAAACATCCATCCATCCATCTTTTCCGCTTATGTGGGTCTGGGTCACGGGGGCAGAACGCTTCCTTTCCCCTGACCGGCTCTTCCAGCTCCTCCAGGGGGCACTGGGGCGTTCCCAGGTCAGCCAAGACACATGATCCCTGCAGTGTGTTCTGAATATGCCTCAGGCTTCTCCTCCAGGTTGGACATGTTTAAGGGATGGGTATCATTAAGATTTTATCGATACCAGTTGTGCTTATCAATCCTAACCTATAACATTATTCTTCTCAGTTCTTTTTCATGTAAAGTAGTTGTTCAAATTAAGACTAGATTTATTTTCACATTTGTACGAAGGCCTCTATTATTAATATAGAATAAATTATTCACGCAGCTGCAGTGTTTCCAACTAATCACTATTAGAAATGCTGATTTTGTCATTTATTTATTTAAAACAAAACAAGGTAAAATATGCTAAAAACAAAATAAGTAATCTATCTTCATGTATATGCAAGTTTGAATTTTGTCGGAAGTATAAACTTATTTACTCATACTCCTTAAGTGCTTCTACACATTTATTGCTACCTTAATATAAAATATAATTTATATATATGTTAGCATTGAAACACTACCTACTACATAATAATAATTGAAGTATGCACAAAAAAATGATTATGGAGTACAGTCATACAAACAGACTCAACAATTTGACAATTTTCCAAAATCATTTCATCATAAATATATTTATCACAACTTTATTCAGAAGCCAACAGGCCTCATTGTCAGTCACTACTGTACCTGACAAGGATTTATTCTTTATTATTTTTAAACTGAATTATTTTGGTATTTATTTCATCTCCACACCTAATCTGTTAAGATGGTAATGTGAAACTAAAATAGCAAATGATTATTTATGGAAGGAGAAAATAATCTTTCACTCCTTATTTTGATCCATAGAAAACAAAAACAAATGGGACTGTCAGTATTTTGACAGTGTGGTGGTTTCCCTGCAGCCTCTTCATTTAAAAAAAAAAAATCCTCCTGCTCTGAATCTGAACAGATCAGACGATGCTGACTATTTCACATCAAATTTATGAGCTGACCCATATCGAAACAATCAGTCACTTTTAATCATGAATTCATGCTAGTGTTTTGGCTGCTAGCATAGTGACGTACAACAAAAACAGATGAACTGAGATAAATATCAAACTACGGCAGGTTTTGTGACAGATCGCTTATGTTTCCACACAAATGCCTATAAAATATGTTCCTCTGTGACATTCGGTGAAGTGAATGCTTTCCCATTCAGGTGTCCAATGACCACTGGAGAATGGGAACCACTGTCCTAGAGCCAAACGTTTTTAAACAAATGCTCCTTCACCTCATTATGAGCCTCCAAAGTCAACCACTAATAATGATGGCATGCAGCTCAGTAGGTTAAACAATGGCCTAGATTGCAGAACATTGTGGTTTGAATCCCAGTCAAAGTGGTGATTTATTTTTTCTACTGATTTACAAACGAGGGGCTACAGCGATGCTAGGCAAAACTACCACTAACATAGATATTTAACCATGATTATTATGATTATTGATTTATCCCGAACATGCAATAAAATGTTAGCCTAGGATCTAGACTGTCCCCAGTGGCCGCAAACTGCATTTGCTACGGGGAGAGTCTAGGAAGTCTAGGCGAATTTGTGGGCGGAATAACCGCTGTCTGTCAAGTTTTACCCGGTGGGCAAAACTCCGACAACGTCCCTTTTTTCCAAAAACAGCTTAAGTGCCGTTTTCTGCTCCTCTCGCAGGGAAAACTGTAATTTTAAATCACCTAGCGTTGCTGCCAAAGCCAGCTCGAATGGTTGTTCCTGGTGATGAGCCATGTTGTCTAGCAGCTAGCAACTGGTGTTACGGCAATGTGTGCTAGCTAGCAGCTACGCCTTCTTCTTCTCTTTGGTGTGCTAGCTGCTACGTCTCTGCGACTCCAACATTACGTGTCGTATTTGTGTCGTCATGAGGCAGGGCGGGCTCCAATCCCGCCCCTCGCAATTTGATTGGTCCGACCCATTTTGGATTTTCAGATCCTAGGCTGTCTAGTCTGTCTCCCCGTAGCAAATACTATTTGCGGCCACTGGGGACAGACTAGATCCTAGGCTAATAAAATGTAACATATACATGTGGAGTGAAAGTAGTCCCGGCAGGTTTCCTGGGCTCACCAAAATAAAATGTATTTCTTCTCTAAATGCGAGTTGTCACTGCTAACAGCTGTGCGCCTTAGGAAAGCTGTTAGCAGTGACAAGGCACCTTGATCGCTATTGAGAGAACGTAGCGCCAAGCAATTACGAGGTGTGAGTTTTGTTATGCAAATATATCACTGGTAGAATAAGAAGAAACACCTTTTATTTTGGTGACCCCAGGAAACCTGCTTTTCGAGTAAACCATACAAACTCGTGAAAAATAGTGAACTATCCCTTTAAAGCACAAAAAAAGAATGACCAATTAAAAAGTGATCAGATTTAAGAGATCTATTGTCTAAAAATCAGTTCTTACATGTCACTGAACAGTTACTGTTGAGGTGATTATGTCGTATTTTAAGTGTGATAATATATTTGAACTAGAAATGTCAAAAATACAATTGGTAAGATTTGGACTTTTTCCTCTTTGTCTCCTTTCGGCAACAACACTTTCACAGCTTTATTGAAGAAAAAAAAGAATTAAAAAAATGTCAACTGCAGACGACATTCCATAAAAATGTTAAAAATGCATCAGAAAAAACTGTTGCATTATACGTTTTCAAAAAAAAAAGCCAATTATTTAAGGTAAAAAAGTCAAAACTAGTATTTTCCTGGGTCTCTAGAGGGTAAAGCTGCTCAGCAATTCAGTTCTATCTTCTCATTGCATCATAACAGATACTCTAGGTCCTGTCAATGCATCATTCAAAAATGTAAAAAAATAAAATAGACTCTGATCTGTCATAACTGATTAAAACTGTTAAACCACTGACAGGAGTTCACACCAGCATCTACCTCATATATACTCTAACTGTACCTGACAGCCTTAGTGCCTTTACTTATGTTATTTGTTTACTGTTCTATTGTTAATTTGTACATTTCTATTTTAGATTTACTACATGTTAGACAATGTGCTGTCCGTAAGAAAGTGTAAGAGTAAGAATTTCATGGTACAGGGAAACACTATACTGTGTACAGGACAATAAACACTGAGTCTTAACATTATCAAACTTATTCATGTATTTCTTAGATTCCACCTTTTCTTATATCACCCTCCTTTCTCTATTTTTGCCACAAACTGAAAATTTAAATCTTGTCAAGTGTATTTTTCTCATCGGGGGCCGAGCCTTCGCAGCAGTCGCCTCCCAAGTCTGGAACTCATTCCCATCATGAACTTGGACTCACTTCTCATTTTCAAATCACTCCTAAAAACTCATCTGTTCAAACTGGCTTTGACTTCCTTATTTTTTATTTTTCCCCATATATTGTTTGTTTGTTCTGTAAAGCGTCTTTGAGTGTCCAAAAAAGTGTCCATATAAATTTGCAATATTATTTATTATTTATTATTTCTAGTCCAAATATCTCATCACACTTAAAATAAAACATAATCACTTAAAGAGTACATTTTCAGTGAGATGTAAGAACTGATTTTTAGACTCAAGGGATCTTACAAAGATAATTTTTTAGTGGTTACATTGGCAGATTTTTCTGCTTGAATTACTGTAACCCCCTCCCCCCAAAAAATAATAAGCTTAAATTAAGAAAATAAAAAATCTGCCAGTCGAACAAGTGAAATATATCTTGGTAAAGTTCCTTCAAATAATATTTTCAAGCTCTTTTGTCTAAAAATATGTTCTTATATTTCACTGAAAATGTCTCTTTTGGTAATTATGTCTTATATTAAGATCCTATCAAGATAATTTTCACTTGTTTCATTGTCTGATTCAAGCAAAAAATATCTTTTTTTTTCGTTTTTAGAAGAATATTTTTCCTAGTGTAGACAAAAATACCCCAGCTTTCACTAAAGTATATTCCTACATACATCTCAAGAATCCAGCTACTCAATCCTTATCCTACACATTAAACATCTGTGGTTATTAACCTCCAAGTTGAACTTTAAAGCTTCTTAGGTTCTTTACCATTATGTCACCGTTCCTCTAACCTGTCTTATCAAACTGTCGACACCACAGAGATCAGAGTTAGTATTTTTTTTTTCCCAGGATATGGTATGCATGTCAAGGCAATTTGTCGGGCCTTTATTTTATAGCGGCTGCCGTACAAAGCCAGTCCAATGCAACCGATCATCAAAACTGTGATAAGTAAAGAGGCAACCCTGAAATGGGACAGTGCTCCAGGCTATATTATAATAGCTACGGTTAATGTGACCTGATGTGACCTGATTTAATCGAAACATGTCACTTTTACATATAGTTTCTGAGCCAAATCACCACCTTTTTCTGTCTCTTTTTTTTTCTTTAAGGTGCTCGTGTTTTATATCTTGAGTTATGAAGAGACTGTAGTAATCTGCACGGTCCAGAAAACCAAAAGACCAAACCAAACTATGTACAGACACTGGCAGCCAGAACACAAGTCGTATAATTATGATGCATTACTAGTGTAGCTGGGTAATATCTTTATAAAACTGTGATAAACTAGTAAAAAAGTCAAGCACTGTGGCTTTCTTGTGTGCAAATACAACTCAAGAATCTGCCAAAAAGATGAAATGTTTGTTTAATAAGTGAATATTATTAGTACAAAATAAACTGCATTAACCTTAATGAAACCCAATATGAATATCTGATGCTAGAATACAGCCTAAACACAATTAATATAAATAGAATATCAAGATGCCATCTGAAAGCTGATGAAAATGAACATTTTCAACATTAACCCACAAAGAATCGTTTTCAAAGCTTTTTTTTTTATCTTCTACAAGAAAAATATCCAGTTCGCTGGTGAATTTGGCCTCGTGAAAAATGCCTGAACCTACTTTTCACAAACTAAATCCATCATTGTCCTGATTTTAAGCTGTTCAGTAAGAGGATATGTGAAAATATTTGCCTAATTAAACAGAAGAAGAGTTGATGAATGTTGACCTCATCATCAAGTCATCAGACAAATAGAATATAACAGAACAAGAGGCAACATTTAGACTCTATTTGTAGATGAGAAAAAAGTATGAAAGACGGCAAAAATAAGATTAAGAAAATGAATATGTAACAACAAGGAAAATGACAGAAAAGATGCAAAGATTTAACAAGATGAGTCACGTTTGGATATATATATATATATATATATATATATATATATATATATATATATATATATATTAATCTGATTAATCACAGGGTTGGTTTGGATTAATTTTAATTAATCATGATTAAATATTAATTTTTAATCTATATTGGTTGCCTGCTCTGTCTTGGAGTTTTTTTCCCTTTCCCAAAGTGTGTGATTGTCCATCGTCAAATCATGATTAAGGGTTAAGGCTCCACATTCACTTATTTTCTTATGCACGTTGACAATATTCCAACTGTTGTTTTGGCGATTGCTGCTCATTGTTGATATTACACCTTCCCAGAAAATAGAATGAACGCATTAAGTCATGTTGATGAAAAACCCATTTCTTCAAACTGTCACTCTAATTAACTGCGGCACTACCATAATTAGTGGTAATAGAGTTGTCAAAAATTAACTGTGGTGATGGCTATGTCACTGAACAAATATTTGCCAACAATTAGCCAAAAATCATTATCTGCTTTTTTTTTTTTTTTTTCATGTTTTCATTGGACGATCATCAGACACTGCATTTGTATGGTGACCAATATTTGTATTTTTGCTAACTTCCTGGGCTTCCTGCCTGTCCTGACCCAGTAAGACATGGTCTAATTGGGGCATTTGGATGTGAGGCAGCCTCTTGTCTGGCACTGCCAGCCTCTGCAACCATCTGTCTGTTGAATGCAGCAGCATTTCTTTGTTGGCTGAGCCTCGCATTCATTCAGCAAAGCCGTGATGAACAGTGATGCATTCATTGAAATGACTCTTGTCATCTTTGCCATATATTACAGGCCACAGGTTTATTGAGGGTGGCCGTCTGCTGTTATGATACTGCGCTGTGGCCTCGGCCCCGCCCCACCTGTCTCTCTCCCAAGGATATAAATCTAACAAACCTCTTGAGATTTCCGGATTGGAAATGGAGCTGCAGCCACAGATATATTATCACTTTGATTGGGTTCTTCCTGACCTATTTCTATTCGGTTCATTCACTTCCCCATTTGTACTAATAAATAGAAAATGTCTATGGAAATCTCTCAAAGCAAAAGTGTTTTAAAGTGATTGTTTTCCCCTCTTCTGATATAGAGCCATTTCAGTTGAGCACAAGGGTCTCAAACGTGTGGCCTGGGGGCCAACTGTGGCCCATGGGATGATATTTTGTCACACTGTACTTGACACATTAACCCTTTGATGGATGAATTATGAGATCCTGAGTCGAGATTATTTTTCCTACATGTTTTTTTATGCCTGTTTAGACATAAAAAAAAGGAATGTGATTGAAATCTTTTCAATGAACCCATTTTTTTATGGAGTTACAAAAATGTCCACTGAGCTGGAAAACATGTCTTTAAGGTTTTTCAGAACAAGCGAAACTTAACTGGATGATACTCTAGTAAAGGTAAACACATATAGAGAGTGAGAGAGGGGGGTGTTCCTTCACACATTCTGAGCCAATCAGAGACGCCTCGTCACCGCGTCATGGACATGTATGAGGAAGTACCGGTAAACTCTGTTGTTCAGCCTCAAGTCGTTTTTCTTCCATGAAAAAACAGCTGGAAACAAAGCAATCCAGACGTTTTTTTTTTTTTAAAGTAAAACCAACACACAATGTATTCAATAACAATGGAGAACACAGTAATATTAATGAAATGACCATGGAATGACACCTTTAAGAAGAGACTGTTAATTACAACAACAACCAATTGATTTAAAGGGAAAGCTGTTCATTCATATC
This sequence comes from Siphamia tubifer, assembly GCA_020466265.1. Classification (NCBI taxonomy): domain Eukaryota; kingdom Metazoa; phylum Chordata; class Actinopteri; order Kurtiformes; family Apogonidae; genus Siphamia; species Siphamia tubifer. The sequence goes on along the minus strand of CM035799.1, from coordinate 4,541,714 downwards.
ATTACTGTAACTGATCTGCACTGACTGATATGAACTAAAAAGATAAAAACCATGAATATACAAGAGAACAGCTGTAGAATAACTGTCCACTGAACATTAACAGCATGACATAGTTTTCAAATTAACCTATTTTATTTATTTTAATCACTTTTGGGCTATTACAAACAGTCTCGTGACAGCTTCCGATGGCATTTGTTGTCAAACGTCATCAAGCTAGCCAACCACGACGTAACTGGGGAAGTATGAATGTTAGTAACTTGGTTGGAACATATTCTGGAGTGACAACAATAATATATTACACCATTCACTTCCAGTCTTTTCAAAATGAAGACAAAAGGTTGGGAATGATGACAGGCAATTTAAGGGAAAAGCAAAAGTGACCAGTTGCTACCATTCAACTGGAACAATTCATAAGATCATGTAGATCAGGGGTCTCTCAATCTCATTTAGTTTCAGGGGCCACATTCAGGCTGATGTGATCTAATGTGGGCGGGGCCAGTAAAATTATAATAAATATCCTATGAACAATGACAACTCCAAATTTTTGTTTCTGTTGTAGTGCAAAAAAACCCCATTAAATTATGAAAACACTGAATTTCATAAACTATGCAAATGAAAAAGATGGGATAAGTTACATTTCTTAAGAAAAAAAGGGCCATTTTAAAATTATTTTCTCAACTTTTCTTTATGTACATAATAGGTCAGATCTACAAAAACACTACACTTGGTAACAGGCAGAAAATTTGATTTTTATGGTGGTTCATATTCATCTTATTTGCATTTTATAGTTTGAGAGTAGTTTAAAAATGTTAATATTTTAATGATTTAATGTTATGTTTTGCACTAAACTAACATTTCAAGTTGTCATTATATATAAACATAATGTAATATTATTTTCACATCAAACCAAGATGACAATATAGAGACATTTTTGTAGGTTATTATGTTATTATTTTACTGTACTGAACTAAAATGAGATCCATAACCTTGTCTGTGGAACCTTTGCACTTTGCAAATTCATCCCATGGGCCAGACTGGAACATTTAGCAGGCCGCCTTTGGCCCCCAGGCCACATGTTTCACACCCCTGATGTAAAACTATTGAACAGCCACTTCCCACCTTGTTCAGTTAATTTCACTCCACACTACATCTTATCTATATGTGAAAGAGCCAGCAAGTAGGTCACTTCTGCAACAGTTATTTCCCAGCATCATAATGAACCCTTAGCAAATAATACATTAATACAATGACAGTAACAAAATAAAAGAATAAACATTACTTAAAACTATCTGCATCATGCATCTTGTGCCCTCGGAGCCTGGAGTAAATGTAGATTTTCATCTGCACCTGAGCTATTTTTTACCTTATTAAATATTCATGCAGGTAATGAATTTGCTGTTGGAATTAAATGTGTCCCTGATTTATTAAAGTGGCACCACACAGAGACAATCAGTAATACTCACAATGAATGTTTAAATCTATATGGAGGGGGAATCCTTCAGGAGAGGTGTGTTCATGCTGGTGTGGTAGGCAGTTTTAGGACACACTGAGCGATGAGCTGTTAGCCCCCCGCTGCTAACTGATGCAACACAAGGACATAACAAACAGCCTTATTCTACCAGCGTGTGTGTGTGTGTGTGTGTGTGTGTGTGTCAGAAATGATATATATGTGAGTATCTGAGCATGTGTGAGGGACTGGTGATTTTACAGTATATGGTCCATGGACATTAGTTGATTTTAATCGATGTTTCCTTATATTCCTGAACAGAGTTTCAGAGATATGATGGTTTTGGTTCGACCTCCACCGCCAGATATCCTTTGTGTAAATGTGATAACTTCAAAAATATACGCTTTAGAAGTTCCATATTTTCAATGTCAGTGTGAAGAGGAAGAACTGATTTGGATTTGGTTCTCGATTGCCCACATGGAGGGGGGGGGGGGGGGGTGGCTCAAAAGTTTAGAATCACTTTTTATATCTCTGGAATAATTTGTTTGATTGACTTCAAGTCAAGTGCAAATGAAAGGTCATGACCTGGGGATGCCTCGTGTTATGACATCATAGCTGCCTGGTTCCAAATAGTCACCAGGTGGAGTTTCACCATTTTAATCAAATAATCAGAACTATTTGTCTGAATCATTTCAAATTAAGTACAAATGAAAGGTAATGATCTCAGCACGTGTTATGTGATGACGCTGTACCTGTGTGGTTCCAGTTCTGCCACCAGGAGGAGCACCACTACTGAAAAATCACTGTTTTTTTTCCATATTTTTGGGACTATTCTTCTAATTGACCTGAAATCAAGTGTAAATGAACAGTAATGATCTTGGCATATGTGATGTCATGATGATATATATTCCCGTATGGTTACAAATTTTGCCAGTAGGTGGAGTATCATTGTTTATGCCACCCATCGTGTTATTACGATAACTTGTAAGACAGTCCGTTTAGAAATGTTATGTTTTCTATATCAACGACTATCATGGAGTGTAAAAAGTGATGTGCTTTAGTTGATTTACCATTTCTAGATTGCCCACACGGGGTGCTGAAAAGCTTTTGTTCATATCTTTAGAACTATTGATCCGATTTCAAACCAAGTGCTGATGAAAGATCATGATGTGGGGATGCCTCATGTCATGACATCATTAAGGATTATTGGCCTTTGGGGATATACCCCTAACTGTTGCTTCCAACGGTGTAAGCCAAGCTCTGATTGGACTAAAGTCAACTGATTTTTACATATTTAGGTGTATTCGTACCTTTTCACTTTTCAGTTTTATTTTGTTAATCAGGTGCAAAGTTTAATGACTATTGACTAGTTGTTAAAACACCTTCTGATATCTTTAAGTGATTATTTGACAGATGCTGCAAAACGTCACAAACCTTTTCATTTTATTTGTTTTTCATTTTGGTCAAATACAACAACAAATATATGTATTAAATAAAGGGTTTGCTGACTTTTACCATGTTTTTTTGTTTTTTTTTTGTTTTTTTTAATACATGACCAATCCACAAAACGGGCAAATAACTGTAATTTGAGCATCAGTTTGATTGATTTATATATGGATGCAGAAAAGCTTGGTGAAAAATGGTTAGTTTGTGTGGTAATGATGGCTTTAGAACTGATCCAGTAAGACAAAGGATCAGTCTGTCAGTCTGAGGTTGATCGAGCTAGAAAGATATTGACTCTTTATCGCAACAAGTCCGTCAAATGAACTGGAATAAAACATTCGCTCTTTTCATCGGAGCCTGTCACACGTAAGCTTTTGCAGGCTCAATTGAGTTCAGTCAAATGAGTGTTTCCTCGCACATTTCCACCTTGTATACAGTCTATTCTCTCACCAGATACTTATCTTTTTTTTTAACACAGGCAAAGGTTCAGGCAGACGCAGGGGAAAGGTAATATTTTGCGATCAGGATGTGAAAAATTCTTGATGTCAGCGTTACCACTTGTGTTTGCTCAAGGCAGGCATCTGTAAAAGTGTGCTATGAACCCATTACTGCCACCTTGCTTGCTGTGAATGGATATGATTTATTCCGTTCTCGGTGTTTGGTCAACTCTAAAGACTTTTGACTCTGGATGAGAACATTCACAGGACTGAGGTTTTTTTTTTTTTTTTTCTCCCCCCTCTCTCAATTTAAACTCCCTTTATAGTTCCAGGAGACAGGACAAGAGGCAGGATTCTCCAGACGTTAGCAGAAGCAATCTAACTCTAGGAAAAAAAAAAGAAAAAGCCCTTCAGAGGTCCACAATTCAACAAGTCAATTCCACATCTCTTGTACACTGCTGCTCCTCTCTCCCTCAAGTCTGCCGAGTGTTGTTATTCCAAATGAAAATGAATGTCCCTGCACTCCATCTCAGCATAGGAACTTACCTACACACACACACACACGCATCTGCACCAACATTGCTTTCAAAACATCCACCTCTGAATTCCCACAGAGCCTCACCCTCAATTTGATTCCCGGTTCCCTCTCTTACAACTTGTTTGTCTGTAGAAAGCAGCTGGTGATGCTTATTCCCCGGAGCGCCACAGATTTACTTGACTCTCCATTCAATGAAAGTTACAATCATGCTCCTTTTTTTTGTGCGACCTTGCAAGCACCTGGATGTGACAGTGCCGGAGAGAGATGGAATAAGTGAGGGACGCGACCGGTGGGGGGTGAGGGGGTGGGGGTGGTATGTGGACCAAAAAAAAATACAAAATAAAAAAGTGGGGAAGCAGAGGAGAGTTAAAGTGTTTGGAAAGCGACTCAGCGGAGCGTTGAGGATTCTTGCTGAGAGCGGCCCTTTGATGGCCGACAGGCAGGCGTAGTGTTTGGCAGGCCACGGGAGGCTGGGGGGGGGGGTATACACGGGTAATGCAACAGACACAAATCCTGCGATCAATCATGTTTAGCAGCCAACGACTGCGCTGGCAGAACACCCGGGCCGAGTCAGGAGTTGGAATGCTGAGGCAAAACAAGTCTGTTAAAAAAAAAGTGCTGTGGCTATGTCTTTTCCTTTGTATGTGTGTGTTCTGTCTATTGGAGCGCCCAGGTGTGGGTTTAACTGTAAGGGGGGAGGGGGGGTGGATCTACGAGTGAGTCGACTTCCTTTGTTTGTGTGTTTGTGTGGCGCCTATTTTAATATAAGCAGGTTCTTCAGGTCTATATTTGCGTGTACAGCTGTGTTTGGAGGCTACATTTCAGCACAGGTTGTATTCTTGTGCAAGCTCTAATGCACTGTCAAGCAACACGACTGGAGTTGTGCACAGCTGGCTGGCTTTAAGAACATTCCTCCTCCTCTCTCTCACCCACTTTAAGTAAGAAACTTCAGCAGAGAGTGATCACTCCCCTGATTGCGGACATGTTTTCATGTGACTCGCAACATTAGCTGAATGTCTTGTCTCAGTTACTGCACTTTCTTCGCCCGTGGCAGAGTGACGGAAAGATGATGGAAGGGCGAAAAGCAAGATCAGATTGGTAAGCATGTAGCTCTTTGAGGCGTTCGTGTTTTGGTGCCAAGACTCGACTTAGCTTTGATATCATGGTACAGTTTCAGCTGTCACAGTCCTGCCAAAGGGAGAAATGATACATAGGAGTTTTCCAAAAGGATGCTAACATGGTTGTAGTTTTTAAACTTGTAAATTTTCAGCTATTACTGCAACGCCTGAAACAAAAACCAGCCAGTTTCATTACATCAACAGTCCTTGTACTGTAGGCCTTGTAAAGTCCTGCATTGCAATAGTCAGAATCTGGGAGTGTTTTTGATAACAACACGATATGCTCATGTTTAATAAATGACCAGATAAAGAAAGAAACTGTCATCTGTGTGAAACTTCAGTTTTTATAAGCGTGAAGTTTAAGGAGTCAGGAGGGATGAGAGCTGTTGCATTATAAATTCTGAAGTTTCGCCCTCATTAAAACAAGATTCAGAGAGACTTGCCCTCGATTACATATCTCCCATTCTGTTCCTAGTCGCATTTGAGAGTCACAAGATAAGTTTCAACTCTCACTATTTCAAAAGCCAGATGGAGTTGGCTTACAGAGTTGAAAATGGAAAAAGGTTTCTGTGAAAAGATGGAGGAAGATATGGAGTCGGAATTTACGGTAAAGACGTTTGGAAAATTGCCTCTAATCTTTCGCACCTGAGTGAAGGAGTGTGGTGTTGCAAAGCTGGTCTCGCTCACCTCCCCTGGAGTTACACAAGTGTTGACAATGCATTCTTGCAAATAAATTAAAAAAAAAAAAGAAAGAAATACAAATCTCCAGATTAATTGCTAGAATGATTTGGCTTAGAGTTTTAGTTTGTGAGTAGACTACCCATGTGAAAACACAGGTTATCTGTGGCTTCATGTTCATGAAGTGTTTTTCAATCTTGGGGTTTGCAATGGAATTCAAATAGCATCACCTGAAATTTCTAATAACTGATAAAAAAAAAAATAAATAAATAAATAAATAAATAAATAATAATAATAATAATAATAATAATAATAATAATAATAATAATAATAATAATAATAATAATAATAATAATAATAATAATAATAATAATAATAATAATAATAATAATAATAATAATAATAATCAAAAATATATTGTGGGTTGAGAGAATTAAATCTGACTTAAAAAACAAACAAACATGTAAACGACTTAATCGGAGTGGAATTGAATTGAACTGAAGTTTGAGAAGTCGGCGTAACCTTAGCTCAACTATAATCAGTCTGGACACGCCCCCTTCAGGAAGTGACCAGAGACACAGCATTTACAACATGTATGTTACTGTAGTAAATCACTTTAACTGCACGTACGAAATATACTGATCTGCTGTGTGGCTGTGGTCCATATCATCTCTGGGTGCTGTTCTCCTTCTACTACATGTGCTTCAAATCTGACACTTTTGTTTAGTTATTATTCTTCTATGGTGCCAACCGGAAGCATGCAACAATGTGTAGCGCTACCTAGTGTCTGAGAGTGGAACAGTAATTAAAATTTCTCTGGCTGCCATGTAAACCCGGAGTTCTGACAAACTCCAGTTACGTCCTTAATTGGAATAAGGTAACAATTTCAATTTCTCAGTGCATGTAAAACTCTACTCAATGATGTTATTGTGAACCGTCTTATATTTTAGGCTGTTCAAAAGGCCAAAACTGCTACTAGTAAACTAGCTAAGTAAACAAACAACTACCTCCATCTGCATTGGCTTAATTCCCTTCAATAACGAGGCTTATGTCATTGGAAGCGATGGTTAAGATCCTTAACCAGACAACTATGATGTAATGATGTGAACCATCCCTAGGTCATGACCTTTCATTTGCATTTGATTTGAAATCAACCAGACGAAAAGTTCTGGAGATATAAACAAAAGAGTGTTTAGTGATTTTAAACTTTTGATCACCCCATTGTGGGAAATCTTGAAATGGTAAATGATCTAAAACTCTCTATGATATTCATTGATACAGAAAATATGGAATTTCTAAACCCAATAGTTTTCAACTTATCATATTATAACCAAAGACAGGACCTTTGCAGACACAGACTTAATATCATCTAAAATAATGGTTATTTGCAACATGTAGGAAAACATTACATGATCACCTTTTAGAAGAAAAAAAAAACAAAGTTTGCATTTTGAATGTCTGAGGTGGTCAGTGATGGAGTCATGAGCCAAAAAAAACTTTGGGAACCACTGGTCTGATCTGTTAACTTCATATACAGGACAATCATATGTGCAGCTGTCACACTGGTCTCTAGTGTGGGCTCTAATACTGGCCACGATACAAACATCCACTGAATAGAACGAGGACAGATTGTCAGAGGAACTGTCCAAAAACAAGCAGGACTTGACAAACTTCCCTAATTCCTTACAAAAGCACCGTCAGCTGATCTGTCACTCAACTCATAAACCACAAATCTGACTGAAGGCAGTTCTGGCCCAAAGCAGGTTCCCAGAGGACGAGCCATTCACAGCCTCCTCTTCCTCCCCCACCTCTCCCTCTCCTCCTCCACCCCACCTCTCCCTCTTCACCTCTATTCTCCTCTCCCTCTCCTTTGCTCTCACCCCCTTCTCCACTCTCCACATCCTCTCCCTCTTCCTCCCCCTTCTCCACCTCTTCCTCTCCTCCTCCGCCCCACCTCTCCCTCCCCCTACACTTATATTCCCCCTCCTTTGCTCTCACCCCATTCTTCCCCCTCCTCCTCTTTTCCTCTCCATCTCAACTCTCTTCTCCTTCCTCCATCTCCCATCTCCCTTCCACCTCTACCTTTCTTCTTCCTTCCTCTCCATCTCTACTCTCCTCATCCTCTCCCTCTTCCTCCCCCTAGACTTCTATTCTCCCCCTTCCTCCTCTCCTCTCCCATCTCCCCCATTCTTTCCCTCCCATTGTTCTCAGATACCTCCTCTCTGGCCTATCCCACTCCTCTATATCCCCCTGTCTTTTCTCACCTCCATGTCTGCCTCATACCTCCTGCTCTCTGTCCCATCACCACCACCACCAATCTCACAGTCTAATAGCCGGTGTCTGGAGCTCCTGCAGGCTGGGAGGAGGGTGGGTAGCAGCTGGTGGAGGCGCAGGAGGTATTGACCGCCTCCAGTCGCTCTGGGCTGAGGTGATTTTCAGCAGCCGGCCTGGCAGCGCTTTGCTCCATTTGTGTAATCCAGTTAGCTGGCCTGAAGACTCCAAATTAACTGATTATATGGATTAATTAAGAACACTTAGAGTGTGCTAATGTGGTTGTGTGGGTGGGTGTGGGGGACGCCGGAGCTGGGGGCATCTGGTGTGATGCTGTTATACTGGGTCACCAACAGTCAGGAGGATTTGTTCTGTTTTAGTGTAAAACTCAGACTATGAAGCACTTTTGTACCTAATGTGTTGTTGTTCTTTTTTATTCTGCGTGTTTTTTTATCAGCTTAACATCGCTAACAGCTTGCATCGGCGAATGGGAAAATAGGATGGAATTATTTATTATAAAAGTTGTTTCATAAATTTGTATGATTCAATTTGTGCTCATTCAAAGATAATGCAATAAAACGTCAGAGAGAATTTTAAACAGTTCACGTATTTATTTTTTAAATGAAGATGTACAGTATGTGCGCTGGCAAGGAAAAAAAATAAAAAATCTCGCCAAGCGTATTTTTCTCATTTCTAGTCAAAATATCTCACACTTTAAACAAGACATTATCACCTAAAGAGGATTTTTTTTTCAGTGAGATACTGTGTAAGAACTTATTTTTAGACAGTAGATCTTATTTCAAGAAATCTTACAAAGATAATTTTCACTTTTTTTGCAGATTTGTATTTATTTATTTTTGCTTAATTCAACCACACATATGGCGACTATGTATTAATTTAAATGTGAGAAGATATTTTGACTGAAATGGGAAACTTGGTAAGACTTTGTTTGCACCCCCCCCCCCCCCCCACACACACACACACACACACACACCTGAATTTAATGTATTTATTTACTTATTTTTTGTCCATTTTATTCATTACTTTTGTATTTGTGTTTGTATTCATTATGTTACAAATTTGACGCTTTTAACTTTATTTTAATACACTTATTTTATTCCACATTATTTATTATTTAGCATGTTTCTTTATTCATTTTTGTTAATTTAATTTATTAATATATATATAACCCCAGTGTGTCCACCAACTGTCATTGAGCACATGAATTTTCAAAACGGGTGTCTTATTTTGTAAAGTGTGAGCCATTTAATTTATTTTTCTACCTTTTTTTTTTTTTTACCTGTTTTACTATTATTTTTTTCTTTAATTTTGTTCAGCTTGCGGTTTATTTTGTTAATTTTACTTATTTTATTGATTTATTATTATTATTAGTTCATTTTATTCATTACTTTGGCAGGTTTTTTTTTATTAATTAATTTGTCATTTTATGAATGGACCCATAACCTTTCGTTGGGTAACAAAATATTTGGGCTAAAGCCTTAAAACACATGAAATAGACAATGAAACAGAAAAAGTGGAATGCTGATTACAAAGCAGAAACAGAGTTAGAGAATGCTGGAGTATGGGAAACTAAAGTTTCCTCTGTCGTCTGCAGAGCTGGGTGCTGATTTATTTCAGCTTCACCAAGCACTGCGTCAACACAGCTGCCTGTCTCCTCCGTCCACTTTCCGACCGATTTTTATGTGTAGTTGGTGTGTTTGGAATGTGCTGGAGGTGACTTACCCTTCACACTGTGAACTTTAAATAAGCCTGCTGGCAAAGTATCAAACACAGATTTGCATTCGACTCTGATATCCCTCCAAACCACTGCGGCACGTCACATTAAAAAGTTGATCTTAATGATAAACTATATCATTACAAATCCCTGACAGAATTATTTTTGCACAATTGCAATCTTCAAAGTCTTTCTTGGCAGACCTCGCGTAGTTTAACTGGAGGAAATAAAAGCTGTTCAGAACTCATTCAACCTCAAAGTGCTGCTGGTCATTCAGTTCTCTGATATGAAGATGATAGAACTATCTGACACAAATATAAATGAGCTAAAAAAGCAGCTGAAGACACTGAGGAGTAAGGATGAAAAGAGGAGAACAATTAACACTATACAGTCACACTGGTTTTCAAGTTCCACATGATTTAGTACATCCAAGCCTGTAATTTAAGCCCTGCGATGAACTGGCGTCTCATACAGGGTGTACCCCGCCTTCGCCCATTGTTGCTGGATTAGGCCCCCAGTGACCCCCGCGACCCTAGTGAGGATAAAGCGGGTTCAGATAATGAATGAATGAAAGCCTGTAATTTAAGACTCTCAAGCAACATTTGAAATCATACATTTTTGTTTTTTTTTCTTTTTGCCACACAACTTCAAGTAAGTGCAATTCAAATGTTCTGCCACAGCAATTCTGAAAAGTCCATCTTTCTAGACCTCAGATAAATTGAAAGGAATAGAAGTGGTTTCAGAGCTTTTTCAGCCTCAAAAAGCCACATGCCACTCAATACTCTGATATTAAGATGATAGCAATACTTCATACTGCTTTGAAAAGAGAGGGGAGAAAAAGTATCCAGTGGTTTGAGCTCGAAAATAAAATAAATGTTATACATGCACACTGTTGATGAAGTTAGACACTGTAGTTTTTTTTAGTATTGCATCCAAACATGTCATTTGCACTTTGAAATAAATTACTTTTCAACTCTTTACACCATGTACGTTCAAATAACAACTTTTTAGTGAGAATTTTATGTTGGATTGAATATCTGCTTACAGTTGTGTTCATAAGTTTACATACCCTAGCAGAATTTATGCCATTTTTCCAGAGAATATAAATGATAATACAAAAACTTTTCTTTCACTTGTGGCCAGTGGTTTGGTGATGCCATTTATTATCAAAGAAATGTGTTTTCCCTTGAAAACAGAAATTATCCAAATGACCCTGATCATAAGTTTACATACCCTAGTTCTTAATCTTATGTGTTGGCTCCGCCCCCTTAAACATCAGTGACAGTGGACCAATGATACTGAGGTCAAGAAACTGAGATGGACACTCCTTTGCCTTCACTTTTTTTCTGCTGTAGTCAATGACAGCTGGACTTGACCTTATGCTTTGGGTCATTATCATATTGGAACATCTAAGATCATCCCATGCACATTCAATCAGTGTATGTAAACTTATGAGCACCACAGTATTCCACTGAATCGCTAAAAAAAAAAAAAAAAAACCACCAAGTTAATGTTTCTAGACAATATCCAATGTAAAATTAGCTCCATGTCAAGAATCTTTCACCTCATGGACAGATCGTTGTATCTTATTGCTAAACAAAGGCAAACTTACAGTTGTGGGAAAAAAATATTAGACCATCAAAAGTCATGAAAAACAATAGTTTTATAATCAAGTACTACAATCTGTGACTAAAACCGACCGAAAACACAATAAAATGGAACATCGAAAAGTACCGTTTTTGTCAGTACGATGCCATAGCTACTGATATAAGAACTGAAGTGCTTCTAGTTATTATCAGAAACAGTAGAGTATGTAAGTATAAGTGTTTTACTAATGTCACAGTTTGTTCTCATGCACGAAATGAGTCAAAACACTTTAAAAATAAAACCAACATTCTATTCACAGATTAGCAACTGAACTAAAAGCTGTGGTTTCACATCAGGCTGCAAAGAACTGAATCAATATAATTTACATTTTTCATTCCTTCCCTAATGTGTAATTGAATAAGAGCTACACAATTCACAGAGCTGCACAGGAACCCTGACAGACAACACTGAAAAATGGATAGAACGCTCTCCCACACTGTGCTCAACTCTCTCCTCTACAGGAGACCTTTCCATCACCACTGACAGGACCAGAAGAACTCCAACTCCTCACTTGATTCTAGACAAAAACCTGTCATAAAAGCACAGTCGAGACCCAAGTTTGGGAGGATGTGCTTTCCTGGAAATCCATCAAAATCAGTTCTTCCCCAAGAATCTAATCATATCAGTTGCTCAACAACTGCAAAACCACTTTAGCCAGACCCATAAATAATTCCTCAGACTACAACATCCATGGTCTTCATTCCTACATGTCATCACCTTCCATCAAATTCCAGATAATAATGGATTTGAAACATGTATGCTGCATGCCATTTTAAACTTTCCGACATTTTGCAAGCACCACAGAGCAAATTCAACATAATCTGAACTGTGTATTAAAAGCTGCTTAGTTTTTAGTTCAAACAACCAATAGTTTTGCTGCTACAGACATTTGAAATTTTGCCCATTATAAGTAAATGGAGAAAAAACTATTTAAAAATTTTTATGAAAAATATTAATTGGAGATTGTGGTTTAGATTCACATACAATCAAATGACATTTAATTTTTAATTTCATTTTCATTTATTTGTTTATTCGAACAGGTAAAACTAAATAAGTAAAACATATAAAGTATTTAAGCAGAAGTTAAAGCAACACCTCTTTAGCATCCTAGATAACTATACCTTGTTCGAAAGGGTGTAGGATGAAGTTAAAACATATCTAGTCCTACCCCTTTTGTATATTCAAAGCGCATCAGAAAAAGGAAAACCTGTTCCTTGCTAGAAATTCATATTCCCATTTGTTTCCTGTATCCTGTTTATAAAAACCTGTTCAAACTTTTGCACTGATTTGTAGCTTTTCAGTTCTTCACTGCAGTTGTTTCACAGATTCACTCCTTTAACTGAAATATAATGCATTTTTAAGTTAGTACATACAGGTGTTTTTTTAAACATAGAAATTCCTCTCAGATTGTGTTTATTTTCCCTCACTTGAAACTACCTTTTGACACCTTGTGGAAACTGGTTTGGATTTACTTTACTTTACAGAATAAATGCATGTCTATCTCTTGGCAAGTTAAGGTAGGTCTATCTTTTTGCTCAAGCCCTTCTGCAGTGCTAACTGTAAGCCTCTTTATGGTCGAGCATTATGTGCGCGGGCGGCAGCGTATTGCATCATGTGACCACCGCGGACCCCTTGCGGGACTAGCAGCGCGCACGTCAAAAATGATAGGCTGACATGCTCACGGTGGCCTCCGTGGTGGTAACGTGATACTATGCGCTACCGCCTGGCTGCCGCCCGCGCGCATAAACGTTCGACTATATCGAGGCCTTTAAAAGCAAAGTTACATCGGATGGTCCAATCACAGACCTATAGAAATAGTGTATAGGTCTGTGGTCGCACTGGCGTCATCCTATGTGCTGTCAGAGGCAGCTGGAGAAAAAAAGAGACTTTAACTTACACGCCGACATTACGGCTGTGCCAGAGCTGACCGTGTTGATGCCTGTTTAGAATTCTTAACGTTACCCTCTACAAAAAAGCGGCGATGCGCCATAAGAACAAAAATTGATTTTCCAGCAACTTAGTATCTAATTAGATACCAAGGGTCAATATCGATTTAGTATCTAAAATCGATTTTTTGACAACCCTATCAAAAATACATAGATATAACACACCAAATACCATAAGAAATGGCATGATATGCAACTATTTAAGATCAGTCAAGGTAAAAATTAATAAATAAATGTTAAAAAAAAAGAGTGCATTCATGAAAGTGAAAAACCAAGGTGGACCCTGATTCTTCAGTTTCAGGATGCACGCTAACACGCACCCTTTTCTGGGCCAAGTCTATCAATCCTGTTGTAAAATTACTCAACTGAGAAGACAGTTTGAGTAAAGAAGTTATTTTTTGTTTTTTTTTTACAAATGGAATTTCCCGTGCGTGTACTGTAAAATCCTCCTTTGGACACAGTGTATGAAGAGCATCTACAGCAAAGTGTAACTGTCAAATATCTCAAGTGATGCAGACACAATCCAGTTTATCTCCCGCCCACACTTCACACACCATTATTCATCCTCTTGCATGTGACATGCTGTGATTAGAATAGATGGCTTTGCCTAAAGACAGGAAATTTCTACAGTAGGTGTCAATGTGACAAAGAAAAGACCTCAGAGTGTCTGTCTTTTCCCCACAGAGGGGCAACACAGTTGACACATTAAAAGCAGATTCTTAATGTCAACATCAGTGCCATCTCGAAGAGCAAGTGAAAAGAAAAACACAGACAAATAGTTTGGTAAGCACCAAGAGCCATGTAGAACACACCATTACTGTCAAATATACTCCTCTATTCATGAGAGGATTCCAACATTGGTATAAAAATGCCTGCATGGCTCACATTACTGTTTATCACTTCTATCTATTATCCATTTTTATCTAGAATTTAGGGATCGGATTTTCCCTCATACATTTTACAACCGTCTTCTATTTGCCACGCTTAGTTTCTTCTCTTTGCAAGAATTGACTAAATAAAATAAGAGTGATGTTTAGCTTCTCTAAAATCTTCTCAAACATTTACCTGTGCGTTACATAGACTATAAATGATCAGCTTGGGTTTGAATTCTTCGTTAATTCAACTCCACAGGTTCAACGTCAACCCTGTTTTTGAGTAATGATACTAGAACGATAACTGAGTACTGGCCCTTTAAATGTACACCAGCTATTTCAGGCCCTGCCCCCTCCAGGTTGTTGACCGTGCTTTCTGTCCCGTTCGTTTGGATTTATCTTCAGATTTTACTACATCCATTCTGCTGACAACTTGTAGAAAACACTCGATTTTTGACTAAATTAATGTAAAGACGTTCCATGTTCTTAAACTTGTTCTTAAATTCCATGTTATGCACAAAATAACAGTAGATTCATAACATACCAGTCATTTTCATTATTGTGTAAATCTAATTATTATATATGTTCTTATATATGTGTATGTATTATGTGAATGTTACAAATAAACAAATCAATCATCAGTCATGATCATCTAGAAGTTTGAGGCAATGTAAAATCCACCAGTGCAGATTTTTTTTTTTTGTGGTTGGAATGTTTCTGGGAGTAGTAAGTTAGGCAACAAGTGTGCAACGGGTGTTTGGTAGTTGGATTAAAAATGTCCAGAGTCCGTTTATATGAACATAACTGTTGAGGCGGTAGGAAGTGTTTTCCTTACCTTCACTCACTCACAGTCTTCCTCCAGCGTTGTGTGAAGATGTTCATTTGTGTTGTAGAGCGTAACCCCTGAGAAAGAACGACAAAAAACATTTGTGGTTTTGTAATGATTGTTGAAGGGTGCAACATATTTCAGAACAGGGGTGTCAAACATGCGACCCGGGTGCCAAATCCAGCCCCAAAAAGGATCCAGTCCGGCCTCTGAGATAAATTTGTGAAATATTAAAATTCCACATACAGATCAAAATGGGTCAGATCAGTAAAATACTATCATAATAATCTATAAATACTCACAACTCCACATTTGGCTGTTTAATTTAAACATTTTTATGTTATTTCACTGTATTTGCAATCAAACAAAAGGTGAATAACGTGAACAAATACTATATGAACATTTTGAAATGTCTGAAGTGTGAGTTTAACAATGTTCGGTAGATCCACTAATCAATAATCTGTACACAGTAATTGTCGTGTGTAAATGATAAACTCAGACATGATCTTTTAGATTTGTGAAGAAGTGTCGGTTTATTCATGTTATTGACATTATTTTAAAGCATAAGTTGGTCGATGTGAACATTTTCATCACATAATTTAACTTTTTTTGCTCTGAAACGTAGAAGAAAATTTGGCGTCAACATTATTTTTATATTATTATTTTAGTGTTACGGCCCTATTCAGACCAAATTTGGTTTGATGTGGTCCCTGAACTAAAATGAGTTTGACGCCCCTATTTTAGCGAGAGCACAGGAGACAAAAGAGTTAAAATTTGCAAAAGTTCTTTATTTTTATGTTAATTAATTATTAATAATTCCAATGCCCAGAACAAAACAAAAAACAAACTCAAAAGTTTCAAAGTACAGAAGGACCCAGGTGAACCGGCCAAATTAAAAGGACGGTATGTGGATCAGGCTAAACCCTGTACAGAACCGTAGAAGCGGTCCCCATACCGCTACCCCCTGCCCTATTAACACAACCCACAACTAAACCCTGTCAAAAGAAATAACCGAAAACAAGACGTCCAGACTCACTGGGTCAAAAAAAGAAACAAAAAGGCTAAGTGCAGCAAACCTGCATCTGACAGCGTAAACCGCCTGGCCTGGAGTTTTAGGTGATTTTCTCTTGTTGGTTTTAAGTGATTTTCTCTTCTTGGTTTTAGATTATTTTCTCTTCTTGGTTTTAGGTGATTTTCTCTTGTTGGTTTTGAGTGATTTTCTCTTGTTGGTTTTGAGTGATTTTCTCTTGTTGGTTTTAGGTGATTTTCTCTTGTTGGTTTTGAGTGATTTTCTCTTGTTGGTTTTAGGGGATTTTCTCTTGTTGATTTTTGGGGGATTGTCTCTTGTTGGTTTTAGGTGATTTTCTCTTGTTGGTATTAGGTGATTTTCTCTTGTTGATTTTTTGGGGATTTTCTCTTGTTGATTTTTGGGCGATTTTCTCTTGTTGGTTTTAGGTGATTTTCTCTTGTTGGTATTAGGTGATTTTCTCTTGTTGGTTTTTGGGGATTTTCTTTTGTTGGTCACTCGTTTTTCAGTTACCAGGGACTCACTCCAAACTTCTTTGGAATGATTATCATGTGCTCAGTGTGTGTCAGGTTCTATTGAGAATAGATGAGAAAATGTTCAGTTCATTTATCTCCTACATTGCACGACCGGTCATGTGTCTATTTCACACACGTACAGTACATTGCAATGTTGATACCCAAACAATATATTGTGCAGCTCTATTGGAAAATGTTCTAAAACGCATTATTCCATTTTTAAAAAACAAAATATCATTCCAGCGTTGTCATCACTGTCTTGTAATGCATACAGAAATGACTAAAAATAGTAACGTGGCAAATAAAGGGTTCATTTTGTCGCACATTGTCCAGATAATCCATCGAAATAAGTGAGAGTCTGGCAGAGACTCAGAAGGAGACAATACTTCTGTCATGGCAGAGGAAAATTAGCCATCGCATATTTAATTAAGTCACAGTGAAGATATTCTCAGTTGACAAAAATTCCCCATCAGGCGGCTCTGACACATTCTCCTGCACATCCTCAGTGAGCACTTGTGTAATGTTTGACAACTGCCAATGACGTCTCTATTTAAAGTCACCGTGCTTACGCATTTCAACGACAGGGTGGCATTAATATACAGTACATTTAGTTTTCTACGAATTTTTAAATTATAATGTTTTGGTGACAGTAATTGAGCTGGACTTTTTCAGAGTAAGTTTTTTTTTTTCTTTTAGAGTTTTTTTTTGTATATTTAGAGATAGATATAAGATAGATATTAACATTAAAAGGATTTTTTTTTACATGAATTTGTATAGAATCAGCGTCTTTACTCTGGTGTACCCACAGTGATTTACCCCTTTGACAGTGTCCTGCGAGTCGAGTTCTAGTCCGGTTTTGATCAAAGCAAAAGTAGTCCCGGCAGGTTTCCTGGGGTCATGAAATTCTAGCAGTGACGACGCGCATTGATCCCTATTGAGAGAAAGTAGCTCCAAGCAATTACGAGGTGTGACTTTTTGTTCAGTGATGGTTTTGCTATGCAAATAAATCACTCATTTGAACTCATTTGTTTTGAGAAGAAACGTGTTATATTATGTTGACCCCAGGAAACCTGCCGGGACTACTTTCGCTTTGACTAAAACCAGACCAGAACTCGACTCACAGGACACTGTTAGATATAAGTCACTGTGGGTGCACCAGAGTAAAGATGCTGATTCTATACAACTTCATGTGAAAAATAATGAACTATCCCTTTAATCTATCTATCTATCTATCTATCTATCTATCTATCTATCTATATATCTATCTATATATATATATATATATATATATATATATATATATATATATATATATATATATATATATATAGTGTCAATACTTCAGTTAAGCTTTTTTAACCTAGTTTATAACTATATAGAGACTAAACCAGACTTAAAACTCAGTGTAAAGTTCTGCTCATATGCAGTGTAAAAAAAACTCTTCAGAATGGCAATTAGTGCCAGTTTACCACATTGTGTTAATGTTTATTAAAGTTAATATGTCTGTTTTATAATGTTCATTGGCCTTTTTATGAATAGGACACCATTAGTCAAACCTGTAGGCGGAACAATACTGAACTGAAAATGTTGTAAGTTTTTAATTGTAATGTGTGTGGGGAGAACTTTGTTTTTTCAAAGGGAAAACATGCCCAAGGGTGATTAAAACCCATAAAGCAAACTTGCACCTGTCATGACTCCCACACTTTGGGGACTCTTGCAATTCTTCATAGTTTCTATAATAGTGTAGGATTTAAACTGATGAAGTAAATAACACTGTAGAGACATTAAAACTATTAAAACAGTATAAGTGTCATTTGTAAACTAAAATTGGAGTAAAAAAATAACTATAAAGTATAATCATATTCCTATTAATGGTGTGAAAACACCATTCAATTGAGTAGAATTAACTTTGAATATCTGACATTTTCACTTGTTCATATATTTTTATATATCATATTAATACTTATTTAAACTGGTTTTTAGAGGGACATTTTTTCCAGTGTATTTCATCCCTTGTGATTAACTGGTGACTCATCCAGTGTGTACCCGCCTCGCCCATAAGTAGCTGGGAATGTTATCCAATGACCCCTGTGACCCCAATGACGATAAAGCAGGTTCATAAAACAGATGAATGAATGAATGTCCCCACTGACCCCGGACCCCCTCCCTTGCCTGTTTGGTGTCTGGACCAGCCCCCCCCCTCCTCCTCCTTCATTTATAAATGGACGTTCATCTATAGACTGTCCATCCATGGGAGTGGATTCTCCTCAACATTTCTTCTTTTTCCCACTGGGTTTTCAAGTTTTTTCTTGCCGAGAAGGAGGGTCTAAAGACAGGGGATGTTTGGGACTTTTCATATATCTCTGTAGTTGACTGTGTTTCTGTAAAACCCTGTGAGATGACTTTGTTGTGATTTGGGGCTTTATAAATTAAATTGAATTGAATTGAATTGAATGAGTTGCTATTTAGCACATGAAGTGGTTTCTACTGTATGTAAGGCCTCTTAGTAAGTTAGTTCCTTCCACCTTTGATTGCAATCATTTACCATTAACTCTCCATTTCCTCAATTTGTCTGTGATTCCTGCCACTTCATTTATTTAATCAGTGAGGGATTTAAGCTATTATTAGCCACATTCTCTCCAGAGCTGACAAAGTGAGAAAGTCTACAGAGTGGGAGTCAAACTGGGACTGAAAACAAACTTTCCTCTAAATGATAGGTGACCTTAAAAGTTAAACAAGGGAGGATTCATGAAAAAAAAAAAACAAAAGAGACAAGACTTTCAAATTTACACAAGAGGGCATTAAAAAGACAAAAATATGTAAGGACCCCTGTGGAGTTTACACAGTGTGTCAGGAACACTGAATTCCTTGTATTAGTTGTCATTTACTTTGATGTTCTCAGCAGATAAGAACAGATAAAGACATTACAAACCACATGCAGGCAGTGACTTCATCCTTGTTTCAGTTCTGTTTTAGTGCAGATCTTAACAGTCACTCGGTGCTTTCAAAAAGGAAGATAGAGTGATATTTTGCATTCCTAAACTGAAGTATACATTTTCAAACATTTATCTAGGGTTAAATGCTATGTGTGAGTCTGAATTTTTCATTAACCCTATGATGCTGAACGTATCATTTCTGATAAATGACTTTTGAATCCCTTTACATGATGTGTTTTTTTCTTGAAAAACCTAATGTATACAATTAGATACATGCAATACAGGGACAATCCACCAGGGAGAGGAATTCACTCACCAGAGGTCTTTCCGGTGACACTGGAATGTGTAAGAACTGACAATTTTGAAAAAGAATTACCAATTTGTTAGATATGTGTTATATTATTGATTGTTCACAGGATAAAACTATTTGAGCATTGAGAGCCGTTGTATTAAATATGACAGTGGTCTCCAACCCTGGTCTTTAGGGTCCACTGTCCTGCATGTGTTAGATGTCACCCTGCTCCAACACACCGGATTCAAATGATCACCTCGTCATCAAGGGCTGTGTTTGAAACCACATACTTACGTACTATGTGTTCTAACATTTGGAGTAAACAGTGTGTTTACACTGGCAGTATGCAATTTTGAGTATACGAGAAGTTCCCAGATAAAGAAAGGGGTGTTTTATTTTCTGGAAATAACTGGAAGTGCATTGCTCACTACGGCTAGCTAGCATTTCATCGAATTCCTCCGAACAAAATTGTAGATAGGTTGTATTTAGACAAATGAACGCCATTATTTGGCATCTAATGAGGCACTTTCTCGCCTGATAGAGAAAATAAAATCAATAAGTAAATCGTTTAGAGCTCAAGTGAAATCAGCTTCACACTGTTGACTTTGCTCAGATAGGAGCACAATGCATTGTGGGTTATCATGTAGGATACTATAGTGTACATGCTTTGCATACTGTCTCATTGAATAGGTAGTACAGAGTATGAATAATATGAGTATGAAGTATGTAGTATGAAGTATGAAGTATAGAGCACAGCCAAGCGTTGCTGAAGCCCAATATTGACCCATTAGTTTGAATCAGGTGTGTTGGAGAGAGTTACATCTAAAACATGCAGGATAGTGGGTCCCAAGGACCATGGTTGAAGACCCTTGAAATATGATACAGCATTTAAATTCATACATGGACAATGATATTTGGGAGAAAAAAAGTTTTTTTTGGTTGTTCAGAAGGACCAATAAAGGCTCAAGTTTCAAAGTACTGTAATTTTCTTTGAATTAATCCATGATTAATTCAAAGAATTAATTAATTAATTACAGAGTTTATTCAACTGCACAGGTCCATCATTAACATTTCAAACTAACGATATGAGCGCTGGCCCTTTAAATTCAAATGAACCAATCCATGCCCCACCCACTCCAGGTGGGGCATGGTGCTCCACTGTCCTGTTCAACCACTTGTGTTCATTAATACAACCAATGACTGAACATGTGAGGTAATCGGCTTGAAGATAGGACTTATTTTCAGTTTTTACTGTTACTGAGAAACAATTATGTCATACTCAGAAATGTTTGTTGGATGTCTTGACCTTAATTTTGCTGATGTAATGACGTAACTAGTTATAAACATAACTAGGAATTAAAACAGACTGTAGAAATCCACTCAATTTTTGCCAATATGAATATAAAGACAGCTTTGCACCACCTGAAGGGTTCAAATATGAAGTTTTTTAACCATTAGAATCTAAATACACAAATACATGAGTTAAAGATGAATAAAAGTGGGTTTAGATCAGTGGTTACCAAACTTTTCAATCAATCAATCAAACTGTATTTATATAGCACTTTTCATACATGGTGCATGTAGCACAAAGTGTTTTACATCAGACCCCCCCATTATCCAGCAATTGTAGGAACAAGTTAAAAGATTTACTGAATTAAAAAAAAGAATAGAACAAATAAATAAATGAATAAATAACAATGGTAATAAAATAAAAGTAAATACATAAAATAATAAGAGTAAAATGTAACTAAAAGCTAAGTTTTCAGTTTACCCTTAAAAATATGAACACTGGCAGCGGACCTCAGATCCTCAGGTCCAGTGTTCCATAGTTTGGGGAAATAAAAACTGAATGAGGCCTCACCAT
The DNA here is from genome assembly GCA_020466265.1 of Siphamia tubifer. Classification (NCBI taxonomy): domain Eukaryota; kingdom Metazoa; phylum Chordata; class Actinopteri; order Kurtiformes; family Apogonidae; genus Siphamia; species Siphamia tubifer. The sequence continues at coordinate 4,520,122 of CM035799.1, read as the reverse complement.
GTGTTTTAGTGTGAACTCTAGAGACAATTAAAAGGTTACTACCCGAGGACCCGAGGACCTGAGGCTCGTATGTTAAAAGCAGATCTGATAAATAAACTCTTAAAAACTTGGCTCATGACCCCGTTTTAACGTCACAAATTTCTGGCCACACCAGGAATTCCAAATTGTTTTCTTGTATTTTGATTGAGTAATAGTTTGATGTACGATTTGCAAATAAATGTTTATTTTTGACAACATTTAGTCTCTAAAATGTACATTATTATGGACGAAGGCAGAAAAGTGTAGATTATTACTGCACATGGTCAGGGTACGTACAGTCAGTCTAGTTTATATTTAAAAGGCTGATACTTAATACTGAACAAACAATAACTCAAACTATGAAAAACTGACCACAATGAACATTTGACAGATAAACAGAACCACCGTGCTTTAGTTTGTCTTTTATGGATCGTGATTGGCTCTCTCAACTCACCACATACTTTTTTATTTGTAGGTTTTGATTTTGATTTTTACCAATTACTACAAATTTCAGGTGACCTCACATGGGGTCCCAATGCCAAGGCTGAAAAACACTGGATCAGATAAATATGAGCCCTTTAAGTCATTTTTCTTTAGGCAGGCTTTTAGGGCTCACCATGACGCTTCCTTTAATTTGCCAAGTCTTTTATCCTTGAAGTAGCATTTTATTTGTTTATTGGATTTTTTTTTTTTCCTCTCTGTAGCACTTTGAGAATCTGCCAAATGAAAAGTGCTTTATAAATGCAATTCATTATTATTATTATTATTATTATTATGAATGTAACTGGGAGCTTGTGCAAATCAGGACACAATTAGCTTGAAAGAACACACCAGACAAACAAACACTTCAGAGGTCTACAACCCCCCCCCCCACACACACACACACACAAACCTCTTTTCTAATTTACTAAATCTTCTGTGGATAAATGAGCTAAACCTAAAGAGGCTGTCAATCACTCCCATGGCTTGATTAGTCATTTATTTGTTCTGTGTCAAACTGTGGCCAGAACACAAACACTCTGAAAACCAAACGTCATAATATTATGTGTATGTGAATGACAGCCGTGGACTTTGTAGAGACGTGTGCACATATTTCATGGTCAATGTGTGTGAAGTTAATAACATAGAAGAGCCTCCTTTACTGCTCACACTCTTTTCTTTGTACAGAGGTAGTTTTATGGGTGTTTGATGAAGGGTTCTGCAGAGGTTTAGAAAGGAATGGGCATATATTTCTGTGTAATAAGCTGTCTTGAGAGTGATTATGATTGATCAGTGGATCCTTGAGGGGTTTTTTTGCTAATGTTTAAGTCATGACGCTGTTTCAGATGGTGAATAGGTTATTTATATGGAATTATACATGCAATATATACATATTAATAAAACCAAATAAAACAGACACATATAGTAGGGGTGGGGGCAGCTGCTCGAGTGTCTTTTGTTTGAGTTTCCCTGTCTTTTGTGTCTCCGTCACACCAGTCGACATGACCATTAGACTGACATACACCTCTAAACAGCTCAGGGTTGTGGAAAATGATGTGTTTCTTAGTTGAACAAATGAGTGATGTGCCTGGTGAGTCTGAACATCACTCCTGCACAATTCCCACAGGTCAGAAAAACATTGAGTTTACTCAGTATTTTGTCGGTAAATACAAAATGCAGAGAAGACCCATATGTACACGTCTACTCCGAGTATGACAGGACGAGTTAAACGCTCAGCCGGTCTGTGAGCTGTGATGGATTTACAATAACAACACGTCTACAAAACTCACAGAAGGGAATAGAATGATAGCCCAGTGTCTCCCCGAATGGCACTGGCATTAAAATAATACACACTAAATTCCACAGATCACAAGCTAAAAAAGCTATTACAATGCCAGAGTTAACATTTGGTTGACATTAATTAGATCAACTACAATAGCAGAAAATAAAATAAAGAAATATACAGCATCAAATCACCAAAAACAAATTGTTCCAGGCAAAACAAAACCCACCCCTCACTAAAATTTTACCTGATTTGCCCTGTTTTTCATCATTGCAAATCATCATCATCATCATCATCATTTTTGGTGATCTTGACATTTGACCTATATTCACCAAAATCTATTCTGGACTTCACACCTGGAGCTTTATGGAAAATGGTGCAGTAGTTTTTATGAAAAAAAACGAAAAAAAAAAAAAAAAAAAAAAAAAAAAGCGCTTCTTTTTTATTCGGGGTAAAATTATCTAAGGTCAAACATTTGTAATAAAGGAGAAAAACACCCAAATATTTGACCTTGAATAAACTCAAATGACCTTTATGGGCAGTAATGGCTCAGTTGGTAGAACAGGTCATCCAATAACTGAAGGGTTGGTGGTTCAAATCCCGCTATATTTGTGGCTTATTTAAACTAAATGCTTCTGCTAACACTGTATCTAGGTAGACTGTGGTGCTAGCTGCTTTTTAGAGACATTTGAAACTTTACATTATTGCCATCTATAGGATGGAGGGTAGAACAGTATGGCAAAAAAAAAGTTATGATACCTTGCATGCTGCCCATTCTTAGTTGATAGTATTCTGTTTTGTGTATTCTTTTATGTCACTTTTACCTGCAACCAAATCTACCTTTGGGTACTAATAAAGTTACCTTACCAATATCATAAAAGTTTTTCTTATTTTAGTTCCAAACAACTAAATATTAATATATTGCCCGTTACCAAATGTTTGTGCAACACTGTGTGTAACGTACATGTGTAAATAGTCCCTTGTGTATTACATTGCACACACACAGGGAATTACAATAACTTTTCCAACAAAATTTATGATTTTTCTTTTTTGAAAAATGGAAATTTGTCATTGAATGAAAGGGGGGGGGGGTTGTACTAAGACAAAAAGAAAAACTTGGAGTTGTCATTATTTATAGGTTATTACGTTATTAATTGATTGTCCAACTCACTTGAAATCAAATTGTGCCCCTGAACCAAAATGAGTTTGACAAGAATAATTAACCTGCTTGGTAAAATAAAAAAAAAAAAAAAAAAAAAGACTGTGTGAAAATAACTGTGTGATTTGATACGTTGAGCCACTAGATATTTATCTGGAAGATCAAAACATCCTGTGGATCATATGATCAGTGATGACAAAAGGCTCTCTGTTCCGTGTGCTATTTTCCGTTCGCCTCTTCACTGATGTGAGTCTTCCTGTTCACAGCGAGGTGAATCTCTGCGCTTCGTCTTGTTTGTTTTGTGCTCTTCTCCACCTCCCTACACCTTTCAATCTGTCACTTTGACCTGTCTTCGCTGCACTCCGCTCTGACACTCCAATCTAACGACTCTTTTCTCCGCTGGGGGGCGTCGAACACATAAGCGCCGTGTCATCACGAGGCGTATCAAAGTCTGATTTCTAATCATTCCACCTTCATTTGTTTTGTTTTTTGTCTCCTTTTTTTCTCCAGGTGAGTGGGATCAATGCGTCAATGAGCAGGAAACGTGAGCAGCGTGTGTTATTCATGGTGATCGTCATGGTGATCTGCTACCTGCTGTGCTGGTTGCCATACGGCATCATGGCCCTGCTGGCCACCTTCGGGCCGCCGGGCCTCGTCACGCCTGAGGCCAGTATCATACCGTCTGTCCTGGCCAAGACCAGCACGGTCATCAACCCCATCATCTATGTCTTCATGAATAAACAGGTGAGGATGAGTGTGGTATGATGTTGGCAGCGAGAATAATATGATATTTACCATTAATGTAAAAGTACGCCAATTTCATCTACTAAGAAAAATGTTCATTAATGTGAAAATGAGCAAAATGTTTGTCTGTTGATTCAATTATTTATCATTTAAGTCCAAATACTGTACTAATACTGTACAAATACTGTACAAATACTGTACAAATACTAATACAATCAATGATGTATACAGTAGTAGACCTTCAGACACAAACCTAGTTAAATAATTACTCTGCCAAGGAAGGGCCGAGTAATGTTTTTGCCGGCATTTATCTGTTTGTTTCTGTTTGTTTGTTTGTTTGTTAGCCAGATAACTCAAATAGTTTTGGACCGATTTGTCTGAAATACTTAGGAAATGTGTATACCAGCACGAGGAACAAGTTAATCAATGTTGGTGGTGGCCAGTGGGGTATTTTGGGAGGGCACATATGTGTTTATATATAAAACGACTCAAAAAGTTATGACCTGGTTTGGCTGAAATGTTCAGGAAATATTGATAAAGGCACAAGGAACAAGTGACAATAGTTTGGTGTTGATCAGTAGAGGAGGTGGGGGTGGGGGGGGGGCGGGCACATGCATGTCTTTCATTGGGTAGGTTAGGGCAGACCAGCACTCACAGAAGTGAAAGTGAAACCTTGCAGTCATTTCGGTAATTTTAGAGGGGGGGGGGTCTGCGCTGGCGGAGTCTGGGCTCCACAAGTGCTTTTCTAGTTTGTCATTTTATTCCCATATAACAATGTGTAAATGGCGTGGATGGATACTGCCCAGCAGAAAAAAATAAATAGCACATGAAATATTTTACTGCAGGACCTTTGATTCTAACAACAGGAGACTTTTATTTTGACATATTTTCTGCCACATAATGCTTATGTTGTGTCACATTAAGGTTCATCACATTTTTTCCTTCCATAGTTTCATTCATTTTTGGTTATTAATGATGGAAAATCACGCTGCTGCATCAACTTGTTCATCATCCCAAATTAGTCTGGACTTCTTGGAGGCCAATTCATGTGTGAAAATGGCGTCTCATGCTCCCTGAAGTATTCTGGTATAAACCTGATGACCCTGATCAATCCAGGTGATGTTCAATCTTTTAGAAGTTTGTGACATAAGAGGACACTTACAGCTGAAACATTAAATACTGCAGTAACAAGTTATTTACTGATGCAGTATTTACCCATGGAAGGATCTGAACCATTTGCTTTAGTTAAATCCAGTATAAATCTCCTGTAATTAAAACCAAAAGTGGTCAAGTTAAATGCTGCATGTGTGACTGTTTTTGGCCAGGCAGTATATTTCATAATAAAAGTGTCAAGAGTACCACGACGTAAGAGCTTTAACACTGTTTACCTGGTTTGGTAAAAACTACATATCAAAATAATATCTTTAAATATCATTGTGCTCTGAAAATATCATCATCTTTTTAACATTAATGTCATGTTGTAAACTTGAATTCAACCAGCAGCAGTAGCAGTACTTCAGATTTGTAATTTTTATTTTGGCAGAAAAACTAGTATATTGAGGATGATTGCAACTAAAAACGTCAAAATATTTCCTTTACACAAGGATTGAGATTTCATGGGTTGAAAATGCAAAAATCTTAAGATGCATTCCAGAGTGGAAATGTTCAAAACTACCCGCCGTCACGTTTCCATCTCACAGTCGAAAAACACAAAAATCTTGCTGTTACACATGTGCATTGACAAGGCATCGTTCTATCACAGCACCATCTAGCAGCCTGGAATGCATATCCAATCCAATTCCACACACTCTGGCGTCCCCGTATGCACAGAGATTTCTTAATGGAAACGGATAAAAAAAAAAGGATAAGAGGAGACACCAATTTTGCGTCTTCTCTTCTGATCGTCTGTGTATAAACGTAGCTTTAGAGTGGTAGAGGAACCCACTCTGGGACCCCATGGTGTGTAAAAAGGAAAGTCAATGGGGAAAAAAACAGAAAATTATATTCAGAATGAATTTCAAAATGAATTATTGCACATCTTAGTGATATGAATACTGTTATCGGAATAATAATTGTCCCCCCCCCGATATATTGTGCAGCCCTAGCGAGGTGGATAAACATAAGTATGAGTTGTTTATCTTTTATGGTCATGAAGCTGCAGGCCTCAGGTCACCCTTTGAGTACACAAGGTGGAAGGATATAATGAATATGAGTCAGTGTTTTATATTCCTGTCAGATCTTTTTTTATACCGTTTTATGCATATTCATGATTTCTGTATGAACTGACTGTGACACAAGGTCCCGCTGGATCCTCTGTTAATTTTATAAGGACATTTACAAAACAGTGGGAGAGAGAAGCCACTGTAGGTCTATTTTTGTGCAACTCAGCCCACGTATAACAAATCTAATACATTTTGTAATTACCTGAAACAGGGCATTCAGCTAAATTTTGGCCGTTTCTGCAGGCAATACCTACTGAGTAAAAGGCACGACAAGTTTGTTTAGCACTATTTCTACACAGGATAGTCAAGGTGATTTTCAAAGACATAAAAGAATCAAAGAATAAAAAAAAAAAAATACATTAAAAAAACCTAGAATGCATGCTTTCACTGACACGATTCACATCAATTGTATTAAAATCATACATTCACTGAAAAAAATCTAAATCTTATTAGGTGTATTTTTTTCTCATTTCTAGTCCAAATATGTCGTCTAGACATAATCACCAAAAGAGTAACTTTTCAGGCAGATATAAAAGAACTTATTTTTAGACAATAAATCTGGATAATCTGACCAAGATCATTTTAGATTGTTTTTTAAACGATTCAAAATTAGTTTTTTTCAAACAAGTTCTTTTAAAAGACCAGAATTGGAGTTTACCCATGAGCACATGAAAACAGGAAGTATGTGCTGCAACAACTGTCTGAGGTGTGAATTTACTGTATGTCCTAATTAACCGGAGGTCTTCCATATCTGAGCATTGAGACGCATTATGTTTTAAGTGAAGGATATACATTAAACCTTTATAGAGCACTCATATAAACTCAATTTAAACATTTTAGTGTGTTACAGTAGGACTCATGACTACTACTTTTGTGACTTAAAACAAAAGGAATGTAGGAAAAAGTTAAATCAAGGGGATGTGGCAAATTCCATTCCTTGTCATGAGCGTCAAATAAATAAATCTAATAAAATCCAAGAATGTAAAAAAAAAATACAACATTTTAGAACAACATACAGTTGTGCTCATAAGTTTACATACAGTGACTGAATGCATTTGAGACAGTCTAGAATGTTCCAATATTACAATGATTAAACAAAGACAAGTCGACCTGTCATTGGCTACAGCAGAAAAAAGTGAAGGTGAAGGAGTGTCCATCTTAGTGTTATTAGCTGCATTTCCATTACCCTAGGAAAATCGCAAAATGTAAATATCGCTCTAAAAAGTGGTAATGGAAACACTTGATTCTTGAAAAAAAACACTCAGATATCAATAGAAAGTTTCTGCTTTCATGAGGTGATTTTTCAGATGTTTCGATATTCTAACATAATCACAAAAGCGCAATGGAAACACTTTTTCCACAATTATATGTCACAGGACGTGACATACATGGTCACATGATCATTTCTCTTAGAGTTAAAATGGCAGTCGCAGTCGCTGTAACCATAACAACCATAGACATAGGCTACCTAGACCCAGCATTGGCTGCTGGGAAGCAACAACTACGGCCACCATCTTGGAGTGGTCATTAGGATGATTCCTACACTAGACATAGTGAAGGTTTCATTTTATTATCTATTAGCTTTTTAATATTTTTTTTGTTTGTTTTTTTACAGAGAAATATATTCTCAGTTTGTACTCAGTGAAAGCACTGTGTACAAAGCACCATATAAATATACTTTCTTCGTAAGTGCTGAGCATATTTACACTTAATATTTCAACCTGACAACGTAGGGACCACATGTACAGACCCTGAAAATATCAACCAACTTGTTTGTTTGACATGTCAGTGTCTTTAAAGAGTTCGCCAGGGACTTTTACTGACGATTCATTCATGCTAATGCTATCAGGGTGATAGCCAATCTGAAGCTCCAAAGACGACAGCAGTGAAATCTTGAGGAATGATATTTCACGAGGGTTACGACGCTCCTGTCTAGAACAACCGTCAATGGAAACACGTTCAAATATACTTGGTCGAAATTTTAGGAATATCGTTATTGTTTTGCGAAAAACTGTAATGGAAACACAGCTATTGATCCACTTTGGGGAGGAGTCAAACATGCAGTTCATGTAAAAAAACCCAAAATCTGTCAGAAACTGAAGGTGTTTTCACAAAAGGACTGAGAACCTGAGAAGTGTCTGATTCACAACTACCACAAAAGACTAACATCTGTCACTGATGTTAAAGGGGCGGAGCCAATACAGAGGATTCAGAACTAGGGTATGCAAACTTATGATCAGGGTTATTTGGATAGTTTCTGTTAGAATGATTTAAAAAGACATTTGTTTAAAGTCACCAAACCACGAACAGAAGAAGAGTTGTTGTGTCATTCATATTTTGTGAAAAATGGTAGAATAAATTCTGATAGGATATGTAAATTTATGAGCACAACTGGAAGCGCAGATCCAGACCCCTGTCCACATCTAGATTTGCTTTTTAAAAAAAAAAAATAAATAAAAAAAAAAATCACTCCTTACCTTCGTACCATTACTTTATGGTACCTAAAACTTGGTACACTCACTGTTACTGCAGAGGTGGAGATCACACTGGAACTGTTGCTATCACGGTCTTATAATGTGTGCAGAAATGACCACAAATAGTCACTTGTCCGATAAAGGGTTACATTTGGTGAAATAGTTTGTGAAATTCTTACAGATTTGATTCATTTACTTTTAATTTTATGTAGCCTATCAGTAGATGAATGAGCCGGTTTAGTTAGTTGAACTCTAGATACTCTCTTATTTTATCCACATGGTTGCCCACATCATATATTCCTGTTTGAAGATGAGATTCTGATATTATTCCTTTGTTTCATATATGCAAAAGGAAGAAATTTGGCAACTGGGGACAGTGTTTGACACCAGATGAAGGAAAAGAAGGAAAAATATAGACAAAGTTTTCGACCTACGAGTTACCAAAGCAGACAGCATGTGCTCTTCTGTTTCCTCAGCCCTGCGGTCAAGGAACCACAAGGAGATGAGATGAAAGACAAAAAGGAAGCCAGGGTCAGGGAGTGTATCAGACGTGTTTCATCAGTCATTCCTCATGTTATGCCTCAAGTGACCAACACGTGTTGAACCCCACATCATTTTGAACTAGAAATGTGTTTATACTGCATTATTGATCAACGACTAGTGGACAGCGAGCCTCTTTATTCGAATAATAATATGGCAGATCTTAAGAATAGTTCTGCATTTAACATGCAACTCCCACATGTTTGTGTTTTTCAATTCAATCCACGGGCTGAGGAAGGCAAGCATTTTTTTGTTGAATGATTGAGTTAGACTTTTTATTTAGCAATTTAAGGCTCAGCCAAGGCAGAAGTGTGACTCCACAACAATGCTTGAAATTGATCCCAAAATTCAGACACTTGAAAATTAGATTATGTTATTTCCAGCTAAGGTTTCTGGTGAATTTAAATGAGATTTAATGAGAGACACTCCCTAACCAGTAGACACACTGATTTTGTTTCAGCCTAAAAGTATAGTTCTACTGACAAACTTTTGATTTCACAGTGAGCTGTTAGCAGGGCCGCTGCTAACCATTTCAATGCCCTAAGGACTGAGGATGGGGGGGGCATTATTTTGCCCATCAAAAACAGCACAGTTAAAGTAATGGTATGAATTATAGTCTATTGGATGATGCATTAACCCACAAAACCCATGAATATACAACAGCTGTGGAATAACTCTCCACTGGAATGACCAGTATATGCATCAAATAGTTAATAATAATATTAATACGATTTCTATAAAAATGCTTTTACATTATTGAGCCATTATTCATTCACTCTCACATTCTGCCTCTGGTGGTGGTAAACTGCATATCCACAGTTGCCCTGGGGCAGAAGCATGGCTGCCAGGTCGCACCACATTACCCACTCAGACCACCACCAAACATTCATACGTATTCACACTGGAGACAAGGAGGGTGGAGAGTCTCACCCAAGGACATAACGGACAGACGAGGACAGAGTAGGATTCCATTGGATGAACCGCTCTACCTCTTTAACCATGGACACCCCAAATGTAAGCTGTACCTATAACCAGGGTGTGATTTGTTGGAGGGGGGGGTGAGTTCCCCCTCTGGTTTTAAGGTGTAGTTTTTAGGTTTAGCTTTTTGCTTAATGTCCAGTTTGTTTCATACCAGTGTTAGTTATGTTAGTTCCTAGTTGAATTAGTTACATTATATTAGGAACACAACCCTGTTGCCCCGCCCCCCCTCCCCACACACAAGAATCAAGAAGCTGTATTTGTCATTTTGCATGTCCAAGGAACATAAAACAAAATTTCAGTTTAACCAACCCCTCCCAGGCTGATCGGGTCATGCAGGCATGTACGGTTCTACCTTCAATAATAAGGAACACATCCTCTGTTTTTACTTTGTTTTGTTTTTGTGACAAATTGCACCTTGTCCTACAACATATGCAACTCTTAATTAAAAGTTAAATCTCAGTTCTAGGTACAAACTCAATGTGTATCATATGTACATGAATGGTAGCAGCGGCCTTGGTGGTTAGTATTAGAACCCACTCAGATTTGATTTGATTTGATTTGAATGATTTATTTCGAACATGTGCAAAGTGCAACAATAATCAATACAGCAATAATAATAATAATAACAATGACATGTCCGAAAAGAAGTAGGATGAAGCATAAACTTATTTAATCCTACCCCTTCTTCACTTCCCCAATAACCTAAATTCATCTTATAGCAATATAGTGCATAGTACAAAAATGATGATAATAATGAAATAATAACAATAACAATTATAACAATACCAATAATCAATAACTGAAGTACTAAACATAGACATATATACAAAAAACAAAACAAAAAAACTAAAAACAAATGAGCAGATAGGAAAGTAGGTAACAAATTGAGTTTTTTTGAAAAAATGTACAGGAAATGACTCACTCCAACACTCAAAGTTCAACTGTTGTGAAAACTTCCACTTCTGTCAGTTTCAGCTGCTCATTAAACACTTTCATATTGTTCACACACTCTTGTTTACTCTGCTTGCAGCATATCTGCCTTAAATTACATTTAATATATGCAAAAACCCTCATCCACAATCATTTCACCTCAAATAAACTGCAGCAATCATTGTCTTATATTATACAAGCATAATTTATTGAAATGATAACGCTGACTTTTAATCAGCTGCTTACTGAATGCACAGCCACTGTGAGCATTTATAAAGTCGCATCCCAGGTGTGATAAGGCAGCTGAAAATCTGTCCACACATTCTGCTTGTAATTCCCACAAGGGATGAAGTCAGCGTGAACATTTTCTGCAGTAACAGACTGGATTTAGACAAGATCCTATGTGACATGAATGCAGCATCAGAATACTTCCATACTCTACTTGTCAGGTGTCGTCTGCTGCTTCTATACATTAGAAGTAACAGGTAATTACAGACCGACACGTTGGCTGTGTTTCAGAGCTCAGTACTGCGTATGACAGGTGGTCTGCATAAGACACTAAAGTAAAGAGATGTGGATAAAACTAATGATATAATACTAAATGGATATTTATTAATAATGATTTTAACCCTTTAAGCCATTCAACACTCATACAATCAGAAGCATCTACTGATATATAATGATCAATAACTTTTTAGTCACTAATTCATTAAATTTTATTCATTTATTCTGAATTTTATTTATTCATTCTGAACTAAAGCAGAAAGAAGAACACTTATAATACCTGCCCCTTAACTGGAATATCTGCTAACATCAGATAAGTTGCTGTCACATCTATTACATTAAAACACTTTACATGATAGTCAATGAAAATAAATATAATCCATGAGAAATTAGTTCATTATATATATATATATATATATATATATATATATATATATATATATGTGTGTGTGTGTGTGTGTGTGTGTGTGTGTCTGTATGTATGTATGTATTATATATATGAAAATACAGGATTTTCACCAAAATATGCAAAATAGAGAGTTTATTAATTCTATATTATTTATTTTTATTTATTTTATTTTATTTTATTTGGTATAGAGGGACACTGTACATGAATGAACATTTCTGTTAAAGGACAGTCCCAAAGTGTTAATGAATTACATAACAAAGGTTCAATCTAGAGAAAAAAGATTATTTGGGAAATATTTAATAAAATAAAATAAATAATTGGGGCGGTGCAGTGGTTAGTACTCGTGCCTCACAGACAGAAGGTTGTTGGTTCTATTCCCACACCAGACCTTTCTGTGTGGAGTTTACATGTTTTCCTCGTGTCTGCGTGGGTTTTCTCCTGGTACTCTGGCTCCTCCCACCATCCAAACACATGCACTGATAAGTTAACTGGTTAACTAGTTAACTGGTTAATCTAAATCACCCATAGGTGTGAATGTGACAGTGATTGTTTGTCTATATATGTTCAGCCCTGAGATGAACTGGAGACTCATACAGGGTGACCTCTGACCCAGCCTTCACCCATTGGAGCTGGATTAGACCCCCTGTGACCCCTGTGACCCTAGTGAGGATAAAGCGGGTTCAGATGACAAAAATAAAATAGCACTGGGTCTTTACAGGTTAAAGTCTGTTTCATCTGATAGTCTTTTAATTTACTCTGAGCTTTTGTGATGATCTCTATCAGCAATAATAATAATAATGATTGCAGGAAAATAATTTATTTTCACTGAAAAATGCAAAATGATGAGATTAATGATACGATAAATGGCTCAAGAAATGTTAAATATAGAGGAAAAATCCACTTGAAATGTACCATACAAGTTGTTTACGTCTCTTCAGGGTTAAACGCAGAGTGCTTTTCAATGCATTAATTAACTTTAACATTGTTTTGGTCTGTACTCAATCATCATTTAGTTTTTTTCAGGTAACACAAAACTTTTTAATTAGTGTAAGTCTAAGAGGACAAAGCCATTAAATGAGAAACACAAGTGTCCTTAAATAGATTTACGTCACTTAAACCCTTCATATAAAGGATTAGTAACATAAATCTTAAAAGATAACACTTAAGGTAACTTGTGTCCTTGGTTGACAACCACCGCAGATTAAATGTCTTATTATTTCAGATATTTAACACCATTTAACTTGATTAAGAACTTCAACTTCTTGGAAAGTGCTGGAGAATATTTGACTTTTTTTTATACAAACTTTCTTATCAAGTTCTTCTCTCAAGTAAAGCTCTTGGTGCAAAACAATAAATTCAGGCTTGAGTTTTGAGATTTAAGATGTTTTGTTCCTCTGTGAAACATACTTCATCACGGTAAGAAAAATATAGCACAAGATAACCGAGATAGTTCCTGCCACTGGGTTCAGAATGATAACGGTTGGGTTTTTTTCTTTTCTTCCTCCTGAATGCAATCTTTATCATCTTATTCTGGTCTATTAAGTGAAGCGCAAAATGCTGTGTAAGATTTTAGAAAATATTCCCTTCAGTTGGGATTTCACATACGATACAGAGAATTATATATTACACGATGTGGAGAGTAAATGTTATCAAAGTTTATAGAAATAGTGGACTTTAAAACTTTGCATTAAAGCGCCAACTTTAGTTAAGAGTTGCTTCAAGTTATTTTCTTATGAAGATATAATCCCACACAAGCTTAAACTCCTTCCCAGATGCCGTGTTATTTGGAAAAACTCATGTAGGATTCCAGGATTCACTTCTCATGTATAATTCTATCATTCTTTCATTCAGTTTTTATTAACTTAACCTTTCTATCATTCTTTCATTCTTAAACTACAGTGCAGAACTATGGCGGAATAACTACTATTCAAACATTCATCCTATATTTTTACTTCAAAAATGGGAATAAGAATTACACTGGTCGACAGGTAAAACACTTCTGGAATAAAACTAATGACATTTTACCACTTGCATTTCCATTATCCAGTTCAAACGGCCCTTCATTTAAATCAGGCCTGAAAACATTATTGTTCACTGGAGCTTTTACTTAGATTCTCATTTGCTTTTAAATGTTTTCATGTCTCTATTTTAATTGTCATTTATTACATCTTTATCATTTTAATCTTCTTATATGTTTTTGTGTAAAGCACCTTAAATTGTCCCGTACATGAAATGTGCTATACAAATAAATTTGCCTTGCCTATCCTTGGAAAATCACTAAATCTAAATGAAAACTGGTAATGGAAACACGTGAATTTCAGAAAAAAAAAACAAAACACTTAAATCTTTGTAAGTTTTCATGAGGTGGTTTTTCAGATGTTTCGATATTCTAATATATCACAAAAGCACAATGGAAACACTTTTTCCACAATTATACATCACAGGATGTGACGTATATGGTCACATGATTACTGAAAATGGCGTCATACATATGGACGGAGGAGGAGATGGAGACTTTTCTGGAAATAAGAAAAACTATTTTAGTGACAGAGAAAAGCAGCGTGATATCAAAACATCGAAAGGTTCATCTTCTAGCATTGAAATCTCGCGGGATGATATTTCACAAAAGTTACGAGTCCTGCCTAGAAAAAACAGTCAATGGAAACATGTCCAAAGTGCATATATACTTTATCGAAAATTTTAGGAATATCGCTATTTTCCGAAAACTGTAATGGAAACGCAGCGTGTGTTGGAATGGAAGGACATTGACTCATACTTTGCATTAATAATTTCAATTTATACATCTAGTCCATTATGATTCAAAGAGAAATATCACACTTTACTATAGTGTGTTTTATTTGATAGTTACAGCAACTTAAATGTGTATATTCTATCATATCATGCAGATCTGAAGCACTAATGTACCCAGTAGTACTCAAATATCGAAAAGTGGCTCCGCATTGATGAACTACACCAATGAAAAACTAAAACTTAATACTTACAAACAGATTTTTGACCCAAAAGGGAACAAATTGTAATACTAATTTTATTTATTTATGTATTTATTTTAACATGGATAACACAAGTAAAATGCTTCCAGAATAAAACTGATGAAATGTTCCCACGTGTGTTAGTGATAAAGAAAACTCAAGTCTTAAATGTTGGTTTGGCTCAAGGTTCTATGATAAGTCTGGGGTCAAAATGTGAAAACTTAGGGTTAAAAGTTAAAGGTTAAAAGTTTGAAAAGATTAAAAAGTTTTAAAAAGATAAAAAAAACAATTGAATTTAAGTTAAAGTGCGGTGCATGTTACGTTTGTTAATGAATATAAGGCAACACAATGATAAAGAAAATTATAATAAATTCTTGGATCCAAACAATGAAAAACTTGAAGCATTTGTTCCTTGTGCCAGTTCCAGAGTATCAACATTGTCTGAAAATGTCTTTAAAATTCATCAATAACTTTTTGAGTTATCCTGCTAACAGACAAGCAAACAAACTCCTTGGAGGTTAGCTGCATTTCCAACAGGGGGTAATGTTTGGAATGGCCTTGAAGAGTGATTAAAACTGTCTAAAACAAACATTTTTAAAATAAACTATTCTTCAAAAATACAGAGCTCAGAACTAATGAAAGAAATGTCTCATTCAAAAGACTGGAGTCAATATTGGACATGATTTACCTGAATTTAAATTAAATGTTTCGTCTCTTTACTTGTATATTTAGCAATGATTATATTGGCTTTTTTTTTTGGGTGTGTTTGTTTGTTTTCTTGGGGAAACATGATGATCCTTGTAGGCAAAATAAGTTTCTGTTTCAGCCTAAAACCCTTTTGGTTGACTTGTATGTGGAACATGTTTTTGTTTGTTGTTTAAAGTAATAAACTGCATCAACACCTCCCTTCTTATGGACACTGAAACGCCACCACCAGTTTTACAGCCTGACCTTCCAGGGACACTTTAGCCCACACATCATCGACCTCATGACACAGCGTGAGAAAGAAAGAGAGAGAGAGAGAGAGAAAGACGCCGAGAATGGGGGCGAGTGACACCAAATGTCCTGTATGTCATTTTCAGTCTTCAATTCCTCCCAGCCCGTTGCTATGGAAACTGTGAGTTGAGGCGAGTTGAAGACTAAAAATGCTGTACAGATACAAGTAGCAGCTGGTGTGTGTTTTGTCCCATCAACAATGACCAACATCCTGAGGTGAGCACCAGAAACCGGCGTGAAAACCAAAGGATACGGTAAGTTAAAAGTGTTTGCATGTCTGAAAGTCCAAAGAGTTTTTTTTTTTTTTGGGGGGGGGGGGGGGCAAGAAACTTTTGCAGAAGCGACAAATTGCAGCATTATGGAACATTAGGCTGTAAAACCAAACTGACCTCAAGTGTGAAAATGTTTTCCCCTCGTAAATGTTGTGATACGCAAAGCGGCAAAAGAGAAATCCTCCAATCCGATGAGATTTAAAGGGATTTAGGAGGATTTTTGTGGATTTCCTCTTCTTTCTAACATTTTATAGTGGGAAGTGTGAAGCAGCGTTACTGTCACTTAGTATGTTTGACTGTGCATCACGTTTAATTCATACTTAAAGGTCCAGGGAAAATGGTTTATGGGAAGTTACATGTTGAAAATTAGCGATTCAAAAGTTCAGACACGTTTCTTCAGACTTCTGCTTGAAGCCACACCTCCAGAGTTAAAGGCATCGCATCCCCCACCC
Organism: Siphamia tubifer; assembly: GCA_020466265.1. NCBI lineage: Eukaryota > Metazoa > Chordata > Actinopteri > Kurtiformes > Apogonidae > Siphamia > Siphamia tubifer. The sequence continues at coordinate 4,503,669 of CM035799.1, read as the reverse complement.
ACCCCCAGCCCAATTCTATGTATCCCTCATTCATTGTACACTCCACCCCCCCCCTGCTCATAACTATATTAGATTACAATTTGGACTGATACATGTTCTAAGTTTTGGTTTTGTAGTTTCGTAGGACGTTTCATGGTGATATATGTGACCCACCACCAGTAAACCAGGCATAAGTGTGTGTAAATCCAAACAGAGTTATGTGTGTAGCTTGGTAGAGTGGAAACTAAGGTTTAAGATGGTGAAAAAATTATGTTTCTATCACAAGTAGAACCAAAGTTATGGTCATTTTAATATCCACATTTGGACATATTTTACAATTTGCATATTTTTAGATATTGTCCGTTAAAGTTTTGGACTGTTTTGGGGTAGGAAGTCCTTAGCAACGCATAATAATTTGTATCCGATTGACACAAATTGTTGACAGATGTTAAAGGACACTCTGATGGACATGTCACAGAAGTTTTATATATTATAATAATAGGACAGAAGTGTGACGTATTATAATCATTTGGCTTACACCATTGGACAGAACATTCAATATAAGCTTTTACCTCGTACCAAACACTTGGGTGTTTACCCACGGAACGGAGATCGTTTTGTTCGGCGAAAAGAGGTGGAAGTCGTCTTTGTCTTTGCTCAGCAATACCTGAACTTTTGTCGCCGCTTAAATAATTGACTCAATAAACACCTTTATTGATTGGATTTCAATGTAATGACCACAGGAACTGAACATAGAGGTGTTAAGGTACCGTTTTTTGATAAAATGTAAACACACATAAAGAATCGCCTTCCAGCCTAAATTTGGCTGTAGCTCTGAACGGCTCAGCGCGACTTATGCCTGGTGTTGTGCTGAGCAGTGACATATTTATTATTTTAACATCCGACTCTATTCACCTGTAGTGTCTCACCTTAAAGAAAACTTCATGAAATATTGATAATAATGAAGATTTAACTAGTAACAAGCTAAAACACCATTTGCAGAACATCCCAGGAAGAAAAAGAAATATTCTGCTTACTTTCTAAAAAATAATTGGACAGCCGTCAGTGTTATGATAAACACCTTATCGATACGTTACAGGATTTTTTGGGGGTTCTAACAGCAGAAGAGCTGCACGTAAACATCCAGTAAAATTAGCTTTGAATGCTGTTATCTCTGTATTATTATGTCTGTCAGCAAAACAGCCCCAGTTCATAACTGTCTGACTAACATTTATAACATTTATAACCAGGAAAATAAGCTCATTGACATTAAAAAAAATGTGATGTTCAAGAGTGTTGTGGCCGAGCAGCAGCAGCAGCAGCAGAAGTCAGCAGGGGATTGTAAGCAATATAGTGAGGTCACTGAAGGTGCACAGGGAACAACCCAACTCCATCATCACTGTTGTCAGGGCAACAGGAGAATTAACCTATAAACACCTGTTTTTAATGCCAGAGAAAACCTCACAGGTAAAGTGACTTTAAAGGCTCTGGTCCCACTGAGAGCTGGATCCAGAACCTTCTGCTGTCGGGTCAAACTGCTGATTAGAGCTGCTGTTGAACCACCTTTTCTAATTTCTAAACATTTTCAGTGCATTTTATAATAAACGACCAAAATGTAATAACTTTTTCATTTCATTTTGTTATAAAGTTGTATGTTTTCTCTTTTTGGTGCACAATAATTTTCCCAAAAAACCAAAGCTGCATTATGTAATAAATGCTTCCTCATTATGTAATAAGTTATTCTATTTTTCAGCAGCAGGTGCTTTTGGTGGCGTTACATTAAAGCTAAAGGAGCTGTTTGGGAAACACCCCAAGTAGTTTATGTCTTAGCTGGTAATTAGACATATTAGACATTAGGACCATTTGAAATTACGGTTATTGGTTTGTCCACAAACCTGCATGTGTGTAAAAAACAAAATCTGGAATTTACAGAATATTCTGTTAATTCAACCTTTGAATAGTGTACTGATAGTAATAGTTAAGTACTGCTATGATGCTAATACAGTGATAGAAATAGACCTAACTTTTACAAATACTTTAAAGTAAAATAAAATTCAATTAACAAATAAACTACGCTTTAGAATTGTTTTTACGTAATGCACCATGTTATTACATTTTCTACAGAATAAAAAAAGTTACAAGTGCATTTTGTAATAATCTTCTCAAAATGTAATAACTTATTACATAATGCAGCAAAATTTATGACAAAATGCGTAGGGGCAGTTTATCACAAAATGAAATGAATAAATTATTACATGTTGGACGTTTATTACAAAATGCGGCTCCATAGCTGTTTTAAGCATCGTTAATGCAATGTATAGTACGTGTGCACAAAGTAGTCACATCCTCCTACATTGCAGGAGGTAAACAATAAGACTGTTTTCATGCTTGGTTTTGTTATTTGCCAAATGTGAAGTATCTTGATTTGAAGAAACTGAAGGATTTAAAAAAAAATTGATTTCCATTAAGGTTATAAAACTATCCCCTCGAGGCTTTTAGTGAAGTTTCTTTTAAATTATTTAGGTAGTGATTAAAACAGTGTAGTGTTTTTAAATGACAAATAGAATAAATTAATTTTGTTTGACCTTTATATCCATGAGCTCCATTCACACTCTGGTCTTTACTTGTGGATGTTGCTCAGGGCTTCTGTGTCTCATTACGGTTGCCAAGGTAGGTTTGGAAAGTCAACCTTTTAGGGAGGAGTTTTTCGATTGGAAGCACATGGCAGGCAATTTCTAATTGACATAAGGAACAGGCAGACCACAACTAATGCCCTGTCCACCAAATAAATAAATAAATAAACACATTCTGTCAGGTAAACAGCTAAAACTAACCCCCTGAAAAGTGAAGATTTTTAAGAAATCAAAGTGGTGCACATCCATGTGGTCAACACAGCAAACATTAAAAGCCTATAGTGGCACTTGAAGACAGACAGACAGACAGACAGACAAACAAACAAACAGACAGACAGACAGACAGACTAAAGCTTCTGGATTTAATTTGGAGTGACTTTAGTGTTGGAGTGTGTACAGTACAAGGCTATTTTATAAAGTCATGTCGACAGAATGAGGAGAAGAAACATCCATTTAGTAAATATTTGTACTGGGATATAACAGGGGTATATATGATATGAAGATCATCCATAGACTGAGCTAAAGTGGCTGTCTTTCAAACTGCTCTGCACATAATAGGCCAGTGCTATAACCAATTAGAGCAAAGAACAATGTGACGCATAAAGAGCAATGAAAACAAGTCTAAACTAGCATCTTATCTGGGCTATAGGCTAGGCTAATTAACACCGCTAACAGTGGAGGAAAAATATCCAACTGGGTCTGTTTACATGCTGCTTATCTGACCATAGACTGTATTTAAGTTCGTACTTCTTCAACCCTGTCGTCATTGTGCTAAGCCCCGCCCTCCAGTCTTGCTAAACAGTGTAATTATTGGACCAGTAAAATGGAACCGGTCCAGGCTGAGGCTTTATGGAGCGTCACTAGACCAACGATTCAGGCAAAAATATTTTTTTGCCACTAGAAGCGGGATAGTTTACTAGGCTAACAGGGGTATGCAACGGGTCCTTTTTTAGTGGCTCGATGGGGCTTTGTCACAGACCATATGATAAGAAATATTTTTTTATTATTATTATTATTATTATTATTATTATTATTATTATTATTATTATTATTATTATTATTATTGCCTTGAAAAGGTTCATACCAAAAATAACAGCATAGTTAAACTGGTAAAAAAAACAAAAACACCACCACACCTGTCTCTTAAAAGTAGTCTAACTATATATTTGTATTATTATTTACACATGTTGCTATTGTAAAAAGAAAAAAATATTGTAAAAATGTAGACTATGCTGTTAACAAAAAAAAAATATATAGTAGTTGTGAAAGACATTCACATACCAGATGATTTTTATTACAAAATTAAACTGACCAAAAATGTCACTTTTTATTTAAGTTTGCAATTTCTTTGTTGTTCTGTCAATGCACCCAAACTGCAATTTATTCTCCACATATTCTATACAAACTAATCCTGAAGAGGTTTCTTTGGCTGTGTTTAATATAATTTATTACTGTATTTATGATTATTTTAAGTAATTCTCTTTTATACACACACACACACACACACATATATATATATTATGGGTATCTATAGTTTTCTAGCTGTTTTTATAGTTCTATGTTTGTCTTGTGTTCTTCCTTTATTTGATGTGATTTTAGGAGCAACCGCACAAAAGCTCCTGTGTCTTCTGCACAAATGGAAAAACAACATTTTTCTATTACATAGTCATCAGTTTGAGGGAAAATACAAGGGTACCCCATCTTTTGGGTCCAGACCGTTTAGTTTTTCCATTTCTATCCCAAAATGCCTGGTTAGATTGCAAAGGTTTCCAACCCATGGGATATCAATACTGATGAAAGGTAACAAGTTTAGAAAAACAAGAAACTGACAGAACTCACCGACCATCAAATGTATGTGGCACGCATCACATAGCAATACCCCAAGTCCCATCATGCCCCTCTTCTGATCTGAAAAACCTAAGTGCCTATTGAAGCATGGTTTACATCAACATGTTCTTCCCACACATGTAAGTTCACGGTTATTACAACTTATCTGCACCAACACTTTGATCCAACCACTAGAGTTGTGCACCCCACCCCCCAAACCAGCGGGTTACCATGTTAAATTTAAGATCAAATCTGTGTGCACATGGTTGATGCTTCTCATCTTCACTAACTAAAAATAAAGAAAACAAAAATATCTGAAATTGAAGTTTGTATGTTTGTATGCGTGTACGTTTGTATGATATTACAAAAAAATAGTACCTCAAAAATTATATACACAACGATTTATCTGGTGTCTGGGCTGTCAGGAACATAGTATAGGTCACTTATGGACATTGGCAGAGTATTTTCTGTACACTGGATTATGAGGGGCACAGTAAATTAATAGTTTGATTAAAAAAATGTTTCATATATAAAGCGTACTGGACTTCTAAGATGCATTAAGTGAAACAAAACAGTCAGATAATACAGATAAATAATAACGCTGACCTTTGTTCAAATGTTAATGAATGTATTCACAATAACTGCTAACCTTGTTGAGTTGTAACAAAACACTCCCTTATTCCACTAAATCAAATGGTAGCGCATTCACAATAACTGTCAAAATTGTTCAGTTATAAACACATATAATCCAACAAAATACTTTTACAATATGTTTTCAGTTCAGTCCTTACACACAAACACTGTAATATTATGCTACAGTATACAGTATGTTTTACTCCACAAAATTACTCCTGAGTCACTTAGTACAACTAGAATTCATCCATAGTCCAAATCAAGTGCTCTGGATTATCTGTCATTTTGAGAAAATAAAAGACTTTTAAGTGTGCTTTATAGTTCAGAAAGTATGGTACAAGTGAAAAAAACAAAACAAAAAAAGCCATACACTGCAAAAGTCCACTTAAAAAACAAAAAACTATGTTCCTGAATGTTGTCCTGCACCGTATGCATGGATCTGATTTCACTTTGCTCTGACACATGCCAGACATACCTTCAGGAAGGTGTCTTATGCTATGTTCAAACAGCAGGGTGTTAAGGCACAACTCACATTTTTTGGCTGAAATCTGGTCTTTTGTGTACGACTTCATATTACACATGAAATGCAACTTGAGTGTGAACAGAATGTGACTCTGAAGTGACCCGCATGAGCAAAAGAGGCTCAGATGTGATGAATGGGGGGACAAAGCCTTTGCCTCTGTCACCCCAAACCTCTGAACTTCACTCCCTCTGACCATCTGTTACTGTTCAGACCCCTACGCTTTTAAATACCTTTTCAAAAATAATTTATTTAAAATTGCTTTTAATGTTTGAATACTTTTATTTTGACTGTTTTTAATGTGCAAGTGCTTTGTGGTCCATTGTTTTTATTGCTTTTATTGTAAAGCATCTGAGAGCCATGAAAAGTGTTAGTGTCAGATAAAATATATTATTATTCTTATTCTTAGGATACTACATGACATATCTGGAAAGCTGCATGATTTTTAGCTTGGACATTATGGGCAACATCATAGTACCGATATGTAGGAAAGAGTCGTATAAATGAAGGTTTAAGATTTTTAAAAATGGATTAGGTGGCGGTGAAATAAAGGAATTCCCATCAGGAGAAGCTCAACGTGACTGCAAAGGTATTTGAAGATCAGAGATAGGAAGGATATGTTTACTGGTACCAACTGATCCTGACCCGTCTGGACCTACATGTTAAGTTCACCGTCTGGTTTTGGGCATAAGTTACGACACAGTGGAAGAAGTCCTTTGACAGCTGTGAACAGTTTAAGTTTCAAGGTTTGTCGAGCTACGGCCTGATGCAAAACTGGTGCTCAACGTAAACTATTTCAATAATTATTTTAACCCTGATATATATATATATATATATATATATATATATATAGCTATATATATATCGCTATATATATATATATATATATATATATATATATATATATATATATATATATATATAGCGATATAAAAAAATACTCAGGAATAAGTAACAGCTGACAGAAATGGTCAAACATAGTTGTCGACACAGAACATACATTTCAGCATCAACATTCTTGTAGCTGAAATAATTACAAAAATTTAAGTGATATATTAAAAAACTATAAAATAAAAATACATTTAAAAATAAATTAAAAAAATAAATGAAGAGAAATAATTCCATATAACAGATGTTGCTTTTCTTTCTGGCAGTGAGCCTTTGTTTTGTTTGATTTTCTCTTCTTGGTTTTGGGTGATTTTCTCCTGTTGGTTTTGTGTGATTTTCTCTTGTTGGTTTTGGGTGATTTTCTCCTGTTGGTTTTGTTTGATTTTCTCCTGTTGGTTTTGTTTGATTTTCTCCTGTTGATTTTGGGTGATTTTCTCCTGTTGGTTTTGTGTGATTTTCTCTTGTTAGTTTTGGGTGATTTTCTCCTGTTGGTTTTGTGTGATTTTCTCTTGTTAGTTTTGGGTGATTTTCTCCTGTTGGTTTTGTTTGATTTTCTCCTGTTGATTTTGGGTGATTGTCTCCTGTTGGTTTTGTTTGATTTTCTCTTGTTGGTTTTGTTTGATTTTCTCTTGTTGGTTTTGGGTGATTTTCTCTTGTTGGTTTTGTTTGATTTTCTCCTGTTGGTTTTGGGTGATTTTCTCTTGTTGGTTTTAGGTGATTTTCTCTTGTTGGTTTTGGGTGATTTTCTCTTGTTGGTTTTGGGTGATTTTCTCTTGTTGGTTTTGGGTGATTTTCTCTTGTTGGTTGCTCATTTTTCAGTCATGTTACCAGTGACTCAGTCCAAACTGCTTCAGAATAATTGTGATGTGCTCAGTGTGTGTCAGCTTCTATTGAAATTATTGCAGGACCTGTCATGTGACTGTTGTGCACATGTACAGTGTGATTTCGATGCTCAAGCAATATATTGCGCAGCTCTAGTCGCATTGCAAAATTTCGGCTGGCACCACATATGAAAGTGGTCTGGGTCAGATTTGAAAAAATAAAAAAGCTAAACACAGATGTGTCATTCAGAGTCTTTAACAGGTCAGATAGCAGCAGCATAATTGGATTTGGGCCACATTTGCTTGCAGTCTGAACGTAGCCTTAGTTCAGACTACAGGCAAATGTGGTCCAAATCTAATTTTTTTTCTCCTAAATCTGATATATATCTAAGATTTTGTAATGCATGTTCAGTCTAAATAGCCATGTCACATTTATCCAACATTTATGTCATTGAAATGCAACAGACGACAGGAGGAGGAGCAGCACAAAACACCAACAGCAGCAGCTACGGCACTGAATACTTCCATACACGTATTGCGTCACATCATCAGTTGTGTTTAGTTCATACTCAAAACTGACAGAAGTCGTATTGAATTAAATTACAATTGAATTATATTAAATGCAATAGGAACAAGCCCAAAATAATCTTTGTCACCAACACATCCAGATTGTGCATTAAAACCTGCTGTTTGAACACAGTGCAAGATGAGCTGTCCAATCTGAACTCAAACAAAAGCCTGGAAATAGTGCTCATTTTTCTTTTCTAAGAAGTCAACAATCATTTCTGAATCATACTGGAACAAGCAGAATCAGACTCCAGTGGCGATATTCCTACCCCCATTGTCTACAGGAACATTTTAATTAACTATGAAGCAAAATCAAATGACAAGTGCTATCGTTTCTAAAACCTTTCCAGTTGATTGATGTTCACTGCTTCATTACAGCTGACAGTCTGACAGGGGCAGTGATTTTCTGAGTGATTTACCTCACCACAGGTTAAATAATTAAGCTAATGAGAAATTAAGGCTGTGTATCATACATGTATCTTTTGATTTAGTTTCTCCCTTCCAGGTTCATTCCAACTTAACCCATACAGACCCAAACAGCCACCAGCGACCAAAGTTATCTGCTATTTAAAATGTTTAGTAACTTCTGATCCACTAATCCAATCAATATGTAAATAATACTGATGTACAATTTGTTTTAGAAGTATCTGCTTCATAGTCTAGCCACTAGTGTTGCGCGGGCTACCCGCTGGCCAGCGGATATCCGCGGGTGACCCGCGAGTCGGGCGGGCTGGGTCGCAGTCTTAATACATATTGCAGATGCGGGTGGGGCGGGTCAGGGACGATCAATACCCGCTGAGGTGTGTGTGTGTGTGTGTGTGTGTGTGTGTGTGTGTGTGTGCGTGCTCGGCTCGCGCATGTGCAAGCCCGTCAGTTCCTGTTTTGAATGCTTTTTTATCCCAACTTTTTGTTATTTGTTATTAGCACCAAATCTCCCTGAACACTCAGAGATAAGAGTGAAAATGTGGGACTTGATCAGGGAGAAGATTAAAACAGGCGATGTGAAGGTTGTACGGAAAAGTTGTATGTGTTGGCTTTATAGAGTGATGATGTGGGTGGAGTCTATTTTATGTGCTGGAGTGCATATTGAGACGTTAGAAAGGAGGCAAAAATTATGCTTCATGACTTTTAACATTAGAAGCACAAGGTAAAGATGCTGCGAATGTACTATGTGAGTTTAGAGCGAAATTTAAGCTCGCGAGTTGATAGCGGGCGGGTTGGGTTTATCAATACGTGACATCATGCGGGTTGGGCGGGGCGGGCCTAGCCACGTCTTAGGTTTGGGCGGGGCGGATTTCTGTAAAACCCCCTAACCGCGCATCACTACTAGCCACGCTACACCCTCCTAGCAGCAGCAAATGTAATGTGCTTCAGTAGTAGTCTAGTTACAATCGATTCAACTTTTCACTAGATTTCCCCAGAAACTGGCCAACGAATCACGGTGAAGTATAGTCAGAGGGCGGGCATAACAAAGTGACGCTGCAACGATTCAGAGAGAAACAACAGGAAACAACCATAGAAGAAGAACAACAGGTGGTGATTTCCTTTTATTATAGATGAGTGAAAACTGTGAGAAAACGTCACAAATCTTCAAATTCTTTTTACAGAAACGACAATAGTCGTTCACTCATTGGTTGTAGTACCGTCCTATTGCATATAGAGGATTTGAAAAACAACCTTTTAGCCCCGCCTCCCCTGACTATGAAGCACCACTAGACCCATACATGTAATGAATAGGGATAGCACGGCTAGGCTATCTGCTTCAGACATTAAATGCTTTTACATACTTTTAATAAGATGAATCAGAAAAATGACAAAAGTACTGGTTAGCTGATGTTTTTAATATATATGATAGTCTGTTACTGCACATATATGCTGGTTTATGTACATGTATACAATGGATTTGTAAATATTCCACTAGAAGGAACCTGTAAAGTGAATGGATCATAATGTGCAGACAGTGTCACCAATATTCCTTTGGACTAAAACCTATTCTCTTGTTCATTCTAAGAATTTCACATTTTGACCCCAGACTTATCTACCAACGAGAATTTAAGACTTGAGTTTTCTTTATCAGTAACACACACACACGTAGTAATATTTAATTAGTTTTATTCCTGAAGCATTTTAGTTGTAGACCAGTGTTATCTAGCATTATTACCCCACCTTCCGAAAGGGTAGAGGGGTATTGGTTTGGGTTTTTTTTGTCTGTCTATCAGTAACTTAACACAAAAACTAAAACCGTTTTCCAGTACACCAGTGTAATTGGAGTAAAATACAGTTCATTATTTTCATGGTCATTAGATACAACCTATTTGGATGTTCAGAGGCTCCGTAGTTACCATGGAAACATTACCATCTTCTACAACCTTGATTCACCAGTGAAATTTGATGACAGTAGATGGAACACACTAGGGTTATGTTCAGTTAATGACAGATATTTTCTGTGTTTCTGATGCAATAACCCTCAACTTTAATCTGGTCTTAAATAAAAAGCTATGTGATCATAGAATTAAATACAGGAAAATACCTGATGTTCACGGGGAAAAAAAATACAGAGGGATCATGTCATAATTAATATAGATTAAGAATAATTTAATTTAATTTCACAAAGTAACACTGGGGCGTCATGATTTAACATTTCTGATAGGGTAGGTCTTAGAGGAAAGAGCCAAATACACTTCTGAGGCTTAGTTTCTCCAATTGAAAAATCTCCAGTTACCAGTTTTAAATGAGTCTTCAATGGGAAAGTTACTCTTCAATGACCCATTGAGTTTTCTCTCAACTGGGTATTGGATTTCTGCTGTTTGTAGCACTTAAGACTTTTAATTTTCTCTCAGGCTTCCAATGGGCAACTATATTAACCATCAGTTAGGAAATGTTTTTTTCTTTTTTCCTCCCATGTGTAGTGGTCTAACAAATATAAAAGTACTCAGCATTAGCCCTAGGTGTTAGACACCAGTAATCCCATATACCATCACTGTACAAACAAATCATAAAGTGGATTTATTAACGAATGCAAAGAAGTCACTTCAAATTAAAGTATTGAGTTATTTTTTAAATATATATATACTGCATATACACTAAAAACAGCTGCATTGCATACATTTCCATATTTAAAGCCACAAATGTAACACCAATGAGCTGGAAACAGTGTGATATACCTCACACCTGTAATGAGAATGACAAGTTTTGTTTTTCACACCTACCCAGTCAGAGTCGGTTTATGTTATATATGCAATGACCAACCAGAGGAGTCATATCCATATTATGTTAATATGGCGCAGTTACATTCATTTTTATGCTAAGCCTCTTACAGAGCAGCCGGAACAAATTTACAAATGCATTTTCACAACTTTAATGAAGGCTCGATGGAGCTGAGAAACGCACAAGTCCAAGAGCCTTCAGGCAGATACATGCCATTTTTGGACCACCTTATATTCACATGTTTTCTAAAATTCCACAAACTTCCATTACTACTACAAATACTATATTTTAAACCATCCCTACGGTGCTGTCAGTTTTTCCATTGTAATCTGTTGTTGCTTTTATCTAAAGTGTGTAATGTTTCTCAGATGAGAGCCTGTGTTTTAATTGAACTTAAAACAAATGGATCCCAGAGGACACGTAAAGCTGCACACGGACGAAATATCCATCCCTTGAGCAACGTCGCTTTTCGTACACCATACTCGTAAATTCTCAAGCTTGATGCAACCGAATGTAATCAGCGCTAAATATTCACTCAGTCATGTACAGGTCGATGCATCTATTCCATGGAGAACGCAGATGTTGGTACAAGATAATAAGTGATGTACGTGAACACCAGCACACGCCTTCAAGCCCCCTGCTGCTTTAACATGGTTAACAGATAAAAATCTAAAGTCTGGCCAACCTGTAGCGAACAGGGAGTAAAGACTCGTACTGTGAGGGATGTGGTGCGTGTTGAGTGGTTCATTCGCTGAAGCTGAGCCTCAGTGAGACCGAGCTTCTAAAACTGAAACATTTTAGGAAGTTCAGCATTTTTGGTAATTTGTAGCCAGTAAAATGACAGTATTATTAGTCACTTTTCCACTGAATATATGTGCAAAAATTTTATATTTACTAAATGTCAAAAAATGTGTAATGTCTGTTTTTCCAATTAAATCCCAAATGCAATGATTGATGATTGATTATCATGTTTTACAGATATATTCAATTGTATTATATACAACCACTCTGTCCTGCACTAAATTCAGAAACTACGTAGTGTCTTAGTGTGTCTGCATATACTTCTTTAAAAAAACTTCTCTTGTAATACCCATCAACATTCATTCATTCATTCATTATCTGAACCCGCTTCATCCGCACTCGGGTCACGGGGGTCACTGGGGCCTAATCCAGCTACAATGGGCAAAGGCGGGGTACACCCTGTATGAGACGCCAGTTCATCGCAGGGCTGAACATATATAGACAAACAATCACTCTCACATTCACACCTATGGCCAATTTTAGAGTAACCAATTAACCTATCAGTGCATGTGTTTGGATGGTGGGAGGAAACTGGAGTGCCCGGCGAAAACCCACGCAGACACGGGGAGGACATGCAAACTCCACACAGAAAGGTCTGGTGTGGGATTTGAACCAGGGTCCTTCTTGCTGTGAGGCATGAGTGCTAACCACTGCACCACCGTGCCGCCCATTACCAATAACAACATCGTTTTTATTCACCAATACACCATTTGCACTACTGGATATGAAAAGCCACCTCTTGCAAAAAGTTTCAATCGAAAACCTTTTTTCTGCTGTAGCCAATGACAAGTCGACTTGTCCTTATGTTTAGGGTCATCATCATGTTGGAGCAGTCAAGTCCTAAAATGCTTCTCCTCAGGCTGAGTACACAGCTGTTTTTCCAAGGTTTTTCCTCCATCTGTTCCTACTACAGTCCTTCAAGGTCAAAACATAGGAAGAAGGACTGATAAGGAGGTTTACATTTTATACACACAAACTCTTCCAGTCACTTTGCACTACATACACAAATCTGATCAGAAAAAAATTCTAAATTTCCAAAAATTCCATTTCATTTCCACATGTACTGTGCCTACGATGTCTGCTGTCCGAGTAGGTTTTTTTGTATGTGTTTGCATTCTGTTTCTGTTTTCCATGGAATTCTTGTTTGGTGCCTGTGGTGGGCAGCCTGTTTACTGCTGTAGTAACCAAGTAATAGGTAGGTTCCAGTCACGTGACTATGTTGATGTCACAACTTCAGCTGGAGGGCAGGAAGTAACCATGCACTATGTCGCGATGGAATAAACCATTGAAGAGATTGTGCTTATTGTGTGGATTTAGATCCAGTGTGGAAATAGAGATACAGAGTTACAAATGTTTTGGACGTGACTCGTATCTTATGAAAATTTATGAGTTTTCGACAGAACCCAAAAATTTGCCAACAATTGAGGCTGTGGATATTACTAACTACGCCAGCTAGAGATGAAAGTGTAGCAACGTTTGGAGGCATTGATAGCGTCACCAGATTTCCCTAGTTTGAAACCGGGGCACTTTTACGTTTGACCATGCTCCTGCATGCACACCTTTTTTTATGTAAATGTGACACTGAAGTGCTCTTATCCTTTTGTTGAAGCTCACATTTATCAATATCTCAGATGAAATTCATTATCTTAAATAGCAATTTGTTTGTTTTTAAACAACAGCATGCCATGCTGCAGTTGTTACTGTTATTCCAACATGTTTTAGCTACTGTACCATAAACCATGTCATGCCGTAACACCTGCTTCCCCCGAGTTTTGAAATGAATAATTTCCAACTTTTTTTTTTTTTTCGCTCCCCTGATGCAGCAATTGAGTGAAAGAAAAAAGGTGTTACTACGTAGCCTAGAAACTAAACAAATTAAGCTAAGAGGAAAAACCTGCAACACCAGTGGTCAAGTCTTCTTCCTTGATTCATAATCAATTGGACCCTGATTATTTGGAAGTGGCTTTTATTTGTCAAAATATAAATGCACCCAGCCTTTCAATGGAACTCAGCAGCTAAATGGAACTCGGCTATATCTGGTGTCTTACAGCAATGTTGTGTTTATTGTTGCATGGCAACTGAGAATTTAGTCCTCAGAATGTGACAAAGGCGGCCAGTGTTCTATCTGCTGAAGCCATTACTCACAACATACAAGGTAGTGGTTAATGAGCTGTTTAGTATTTGTATCTACGATTATTCCCACGTTACTGAAATGTAGCAAGTGGTGAAAACTGGGACACATCTGTGTCCCAAAAGACTTTTGTTGGGACTCAGGATACACAACCCCAAATCAGGACTGTCCCGGTATGACTGGGATGTCTGGTCACCCTAGGCATAGAATTTTTTTGGTCTTCGCCAGGGGGTTATATTTGTAAAAATGCAACGTCAAAATGTATTGCATGTTTGTTTGCATTAGTCACTGCTTGCCGCCAACAGTAGTGACGAATGTCGACAAATATTCAACGCATCTTGATGTGTCTAGGTAAACCATATTACAACAGTGTAAATAAACATTTAACCACAACCTAATGATATATAACACATAGACAAAAAAGTTACCTTTGGAACATACATCTGATGAAGTGGTCACTGCAGACACTGGCATTAGCATTAGCATTAGCAGACTCTGCTCTTCCCAACCACACATGCAGATTTAAAATCCACTTTTTACAGCGTTTTTCTGTGAGCTTTTTCCATTTCTCACCTTTGTGAATGGTAATCTTTAGTACTCTAAAAAAAAAAATTGATTTCCCTCCTCTCAGAATGATTGGTGCAGCCGTAAACTACACAAAACTGAGGAATTTTCCCAACGGAAAACTCACTCACCTCCACCTCCTGCATCTGAAAATCGTGCACTGACTATATAGTAATGTGACATCATCTGAAATCAACCTATTTCCTGTAAAGGACCAATAAAGTATCTATCAATCAATCAAATGAACATTCAGTAAGAGTATGTAAACTTTGTATGTAAAGCACAACTGTCCATGCATTAAAATGCTAGAGGGCATTTAATGAGATAGTTACAGTGTCCGGTCCGAACTTTGGAGGAAGAACCCAAATGCAGAACACTGGGACAAGAAAATTAATAAAAAAATAAATAAATGGAAAAAAGGTTTATTAGGACTAGGCAACAAAAAACCGGTGATGGTCAAAACCAGAAGTGTAAGGTCAGAAGGCTGAGAGGTACAGGTAGGGAGAAGACAAGGCTCAGAATCGGGGGATAAAACAAGTCATACACAGGTGACTACAAAAAAACGGTAAATGCTGGTCAGTACTTCACACAAAATAATACTACGAATGGACAAAGAACCGGAGAACAGAGAGGGTTTAAATACACAGACTAACAGGTGAAACAATCAGGGACAACAGGAAGTAAAGACAGACAGGACACAAAGTATAAAATTAAACAGGAAAAGACGCAGAATGGAGACAGACATGACATACAGGAAGTGTTCTTCATATTAATAGAGTAACTTTTTACCCAAAATGATGAACTTCTCTCCATTCACTGCATGGACTTCGTTAAATAAAAGACAAACCATGTAAAACTATGGCATTTACAGAACCTTGTACTGATGAATTTGCATCATTTTTCAACTCTGAATGTGAAGGTTATTCCATTAGTTAATCAATTCTCTTTGATAGGTTTGGCTGAATATTCACAGTAGCTGCGTGAAAACAGATATTTTTATCTGTCCAGAAGACCTGCAATATTAAACTAGTTTTCTCTTTCCCACAACTGGTATTTTGATTCTGCGTAGTGTTACTTCAGGTCAACAAAGTCAAAGAATTATTTGTTCCTGGATACCAAAATCTAATCATCTGAGTGAAAGTGAACATTTACACCAAATCTGAACAAATTCCCTCCAGGTGTTACCTCATGTCAATGATGATGACCTTTGACCTTTAACCACCATCATCATCTCTGTGAAAGAATGTTGGATAATTTAGTAGAAAGGCTCATGTGGACTGAAAGATGAACAACGTTTCTTAGAAATCGCACAATTATAACAAACAGAGGACTCTTCTTATTGAGATGCACAATGAGCTGTGTGATTAATTGATTTTAAATTGAATTTAATCAAGATGATTTATATAAAAGTGTAATTGTCAAATTGAATTCCTTTGCTCTCGTGTCTCTGCGCCGTGTGCCTTTCAGCTATCGCAGGCTCCTCCTCCTCCTCCTTACTGGGAGAGCGGCCTCCACACACACACCAGTACAAATACATGATGTTTGTTAAGTGAGAAGTTTGTGGCTAAAAATATCCGGAGCAAGTTGTTGTGGAATTGGTACGACTTCGAAGATTCTGATGAAGACTACTGTAAACCATTCCTCGAGGAAACTCTGCCTGAAGGTGATATCTGTCAAAGAGCGGAGCACAACCAACTTATTTCAGCTCCACAAACATCATCACATGCCAGAGTGGCAGCGGTGTTGCAATGCGGGCTGCAGACGAAAACGACATGCCAACATCTGTTATTTGTAGTTTTACCCAGACACTGAAAATTGAGTTTTTAGAAAGGGGGGAAAAAAACAAACAGGATTTTCCAATTCAATCCTCCAATTCACCAGGCTCTGTCGACAGACATTATGCAACACTTACATTCAGAGAAAATTTCATTTTCACTAAAAGATAATGTAAACTTATTTGATTAAAGAGGACATATCATGGCCATTTTCCAACACAGTTTCCTGGTGTCTCAGTGACCTGTCTGTGACATGCTGTGGTCAAAATATCACACTGATGCAGAGATTACAGCAGCCTCTTTAACCTGGAGAAACAGCCTCATGCTTTCATGCAAATGAGACACAACTGACTCCGCCCCTCTCTTTCTCATGCTCCTAATAGAGGAAGATGAGAAATAAATGGAACCTGAAAAAGTTGAGGCAGAGACAAATAGACTGAGTGCTGAGTTTTACAGCCCAAGTGCCTTCATGTCCTGGACCCTTAATAATAATAATAATAATAATGGATTAGATTTCTATAGCGCTTTTCAAGGCACCCAAAGCGCTTTACATTATTGATCCATTATTCATTCACTCTCACATGGTCTCTCTGGTGGTGGTAAACTACATATGTAGTCACAGTTGCCCTGGGGCAGACTGACAGAAGCGTGACTGCCATTTCGCGCCTACGGCCCCTCTGACCACCACCAAACATTCATATGCATTCATACACCAGTGTGAGTGACACTAACACAATCTAACACATATTTGTGTTGTAGAAACATTAAAAAGTGCATTTTGCATAATATGCCCCCTTTAAATTTGACAGCTCTTTATAGATGACTTTATTAAGTAAGAAGGTGTACATGTGAATGCAGGTGTAGTGTTCTTGTTCTAACATCACACACATTGAATACTGTATAAGACTGTATGTCATTATTCTAATACACTGGTTTACAAGTCAAATACTTCTGGAATAGTAGGTCTTTGGATAAAATTGTGAAATTAGTCCAAAGGAATATTGGCGTCAGATCTACTTCAAAACACTGTCTGCACATGATCCATTCAATTTACAGCTTTTTCTAGTGGAATATTTATTATTCCATTGAGCTAACAGACACTGATCCCAATAAACTATCCAATAACAGTACAATACTGTTTAGCAATGTGTATATTGTGTATATAGTTATTAAAAAAAAACAACGAAAAAAAACCTGTGTATATGTGTAACAACACCATCATATGTTACAAACATGCTTCATCTTATTATATATAAACATTTAATGTCTGAAGCAGACATTCTAAAAAATTGTATAGTGATATCAGCTGTAATGGATGCATCTAAAAATAAAGGTTATTTTAATTGAGTTCATGCTAAATGACATCCATGTGAGTGATAAGATATTTTAGCACCCAGCTTGACAAAGACTATTTCACATTCGGAGAGGAACCTAACACTAACACGCTCTTGGAAATATATATATATATATATATATATATATATATATATAGCCTATCATACTTGATATACATTATTTATGCTCATTTGAAATTAAAAGATATTTGTTTCCCTTGCAAATATTGACTCAAATTAATTCTAAAAACATTAGATTTCATATGGGTTGGTACAAATGGAATTGATTAAAATGTTCACCTCTGTCGTATAATAGTTTTGTGTATGAGTGCACCACTACACTGAAGTGTAGACAGTCCAAGAGTGTGGATCAAATCAATACTCTAACGCTAATGCTAAATATAACAAAAAAAAATCCAATCACAAGCCAGAGAAGACAAGTACACTACAGTCATAGGTGTTAGAAACATCAAATACACACAACTTTTTTCCAAACTTTACTTTTTGTTTGTTTTATAGACCCCATCATGGTCCATTACTATGACATCATCAAACTAGCTGAAGGCACACATGCGTCACTGTTCCACCAAAACTGCAAAACCAAAAAGTGGGATATGAAAAGTTATCATATACCAGTCTGTGCAAGTTAAAACAGTCATAGATGGCTTTGGCTGAACGCAATTAGACAAAATGATTGGACTGAAACAATCACCAACACTCACAAATGTGCAGCACACACTTTATATCAGGTAAAGTTGATCTAGAATGAATCAGTTTCAGCCTGGATAAAAATTGTGACTGGAATAACATTGAGTTAAAAAAAAAAACTCTAGTAAAAGTAGAAGTACTGATTCAACTCCTTTACTGAAGTAACAGTAAAAAAAAAAAATACAACTTCTCAATTGTAATAATGTTTAGATAAGTAAAAAAAATTTTCAAGCACACAAAATCATCAGAAGATCAATCAAAATGGTCAAAAATGTTTTTCTTGCACTCAAAAAGGAGTGGGAAGATGTAAAACTTATAAACTCCCACCAACTTAAAACTGCATTTTTTTCCATTGATGAAATACTTATTTAATGAGGAAAAATCATAAAAGTTTCAAAAGTATCCAAAAATAAAACCTAGAAAAGTGGAGTTACCGTGTATAAAATATGTGATTGGGTCACAGTACACAGTTTTGTGGGTATGGGCAGGAAATGTAGGAGGGGGGGTCATCATCATGATATATAAAAAGCATAATTATGAAATTACAAGTCAAAATTATCAGAGCCATAAAAACTCACAATTCTGAGATACAATGGTACAATTGAGGTGGGAAAAAAAATCCAAACTACATCACAATCATGACATAAAAATCATAATTATAATATTGAAAGTCACAATTTCTGTCCAATTGATTTTCCCTCTGAAACCACTCACATTTAGTTAAAAAATTTAATGATTCTAAATAAAAGTAAAACAAAAAACGTTTCCATGAAAATAAATACTCAAGTAAAGTACAGATAGCTAAGCAAAAAAAAAAAAAATACTCCTACTTAGTTACTTCCCACCTCTAAATGCTAGCCACAATTAGCATGCTACATTAGCGCCCACAGTACTTTGGCTAACTATTGTCCATCCAGTGGTGGAGAGTTCAGAGAATGTTGTCCCATCACCTTGAATCAACTTTTTAAAATAACATTTAATTGGGTGTACTTACATATCCACTAAAATGTTCATTTTCCTTGTCCACCTTAGAAAAAAATCACTGTACTAAAACACGCTGATCCACATTGACAAGCTAGCATCTTCGAGACGTTTTGCCTCCCGTTACGCTCCGCCCCTGAAAATATATCTATCATTAATAAATTGTCAAACCGTCTATTCACTGAGGTTTATCTCATATTGCAGCCCAGCCAAAACTCAAACTTTAATGATTCTGTTCATTTAACATCATTTCGTATTTAATGTCTTTACATGAGATATCACAGGACATCTCAAATGTCAGACTAGAAGCGTTCCCGCTATTATCTGAAGTATAATATAACACCAAAATATACTGTCAGACTGCCTCCAGTGATTTTCAACCACAATCAAATCATTTTTATTCTGTTCACATGTCGGTGAGTGACAGTCTTTAATTTTATGATGATGTGAGCTCAGGTCTTTTTATTTTTCATATTGAATCCTATCGCCAGTAGGATCCTCAGAACACTGGGGAGTTTATAGGATCATATGAAGTCACTGATGTCGAATAAAGTAGCGCGTTACTGCCAAATGCTTGTGAAACTTAAAAAAATAATGTTTCCTGCCCTTGATTCACTTCATGTTGAGGATTTAAACTGTTTTAAGCATTTAAGTGAATACAAAGTGAGAAAAAAAAAAAAACACTGTAATTTTACGACAAATTCACATAACCAAAAGCTAATTTCTGAGTTTTGCACAATTCAGTAGTTTGTATGTGTAGTCACAGAAAAATAATAATTATACCATCAAGAGTCATCAAAAACAATGGTTATGCAGTCAAATACTAACTTGTGTGTGTACCATGTGACTAAAACAGATGAAAGAAAACATTGAATGAATAGAAGCACAGTTTTTATCAGAACGATGACAGATATTGATCTAAGAGTGAAGTGATTTTCATTATTATCAAGAAAATATTGAAAATGGATTGATATCGGCTCTGAAATTAAGCTACTATGAGCCACTGTCGTTGCTATTATATTTGTCCAAACATATACCTTTAGTTGTAGGCTGCCACTATGTATTTTTCGTAATTTTTTGCTTCTGAATTTTTTGTATCAATGTAAATGTAAATTCAGAAACAAAAACAAATGTATTTTTAATTTCATTGTAAAAAAAAATTCAGTGCTAAAATTCATCATTGAGAGCATTTCCATACAGACACTATCGTACCTGGACGTCATTGTGAGGCGCCGTCAAGGTCACACTGATTTGTTTTTTCATCAGATAGCAAACCCAGAAATGTCTCAACCTCCATGAGCGACCACGGTGTAGTTCTACAGACTGCGTTACAGATTGAATTTAACTTACGGCCGTTTACTTCAACTTGGCACTAGTTTTCTTTTGAAAATTGGCAGGTGACACATTGATAACACATTGACAACTCCACCAATCAGTGTTTACACTGCCAACACGTCATGTTATGCATCACTTGGAACCTCAGCAGAGTAGATACCAAAAATCTAGGACTAAAAATTTAAGGAACGCCCCAAAGCGAGTAGAATTGTGTAGAATCAAGTGGAAGCGATACTAATGGAAGTACGGTTGACGGTGTGAAAACTCCACAGTTTTAAATAACTTTAGCACATTTCATTATTATTAATTTTGACGTTGAATTGAGCAGAATTAACTGAAAGTGTGACACTGGCCATAGAGTAAATTTTACTCTAATATTCCCATAAACAGTCAAATTCAACTCTGCAAGTCTTAAATTGACGCTTTTTTTTTTTTACCCGTTTTACAGGTAAATAAATAAATAAATAAATGACTGCCATACAGTCTGACATTTGAACCTTTTCTTCATCATGGCAGATCATCGAAGGCATCACCCAAACTTGAAGCGACCATGTCTGAAACGACTCTCTCTCAGAGTCATCTTCAACCTCTGTCTGCAAAATATTCTCTTTCCATCTGCCTGTCAAGCTCCATCTATTTATCTGCCACTGCCTTCACCCTTCTCCTGACCTTAGCCTTGATGCCTTTGTGTCTTAACCAACTTCATACCCCACCATTTGTCTGTTGCCTCCATGCCACTCTCCTCCATCTTCCAGTGCGTTGTTTGGACAGCTAAGGCGAACAGGGAGCATGCATCAGCACCGCAGAGAGGCGTTGATGGTCTCATTTCTTTGCATCGCCTGCTAGCCTTCACTTCCCCACGACCTACACGTTTCAGATAGACTGACAAAAGGGGATGGATGTATTGTTTGTTGATTCATAGTGAGGAGTTTTTAGTTTTGTCCTAAGGCATTTTTTTTCGTCTTCTCCTCCCCCATCCTTCACCATGTGAGCTGTTCACTCACACAGATGGGTGATTCTCATCAAACTAAGAAAAATCAATGGCCCTGAGGTTTTAAGTGCTTACATATGTGACCCACCACCACGAAACCAGGCATAAGTGTGTGTAAATACAAACTGAGTTATCTGTGTAGCTTGGTAGAGTGGAAACTAAGGTTTAAGATGGTAAAAAAAATGATGTTTCTATCACAAGTAGAAGCAAAGTTATGGTCATTTTAATATCCACACCATTGGACAGAACATTCAATATAAGCTTTTACCTCGTACCAAACACTTGGGTGTTTACCCACGGAACGGAGATCGGTTTGTTCGGCGAAAAGAGGTGGAAGTCGTCTTTGTCTTTGCTCAGCAATCCCTGAACTTTTGTCGCTGCTTAAATAATTGACTCAATAAACACCTTTATTGATTGGATTTCAATGTAATGACCACAGGAACTGAACATAGAGGTGTTAAGGTACCGTTTTTTGATAAGGTGTAAACACAAATAACAAATCACCTTCCAGCCTAAATTTGGCTGTAGCTCTGAACGGCTCAGCGCGACTTATGCCTGGTTTTGTGGTGGCGGGTCACATATGAACTCAATCTTATATATAGCATTATTTTACTGTAGTGGAAAATGTGTGTGTGAGGGGGGGGTTTCGCACACGAGGTCATTTTAAAACATTCAATTTTTATACATTTTTCAGGCAAATTCTCACTAACTGAAATGTGGCCCGACCAACAAAGTTTCTGGTCTTTGAATTAGGGGAATCAAGCACATTGTTACATCTTAAACATTTTATTAAGTGTTCTTGTGAAAAAAAACTAAAGAATAATTTTGCAACCGTCTTCATCATATCTTCACATGTATCTCCCAAAAATGTATGCAAAATGGTGCATATTTAATAATGCCTAATTTGCTAAATTAAATATACATATTTGAAAAACTTGCTTTACATTTTTCCCTAAACTTGTGTAAATAATCAACTGAGCGACATTTCATGGTAATATCTATTATTTTAACAATTTATCCTGTTCACCTGTAGCGTCTCACCTTAAACTAAAACTTAATTAAATATTAGCAATAAAGATTTAACCAGTAACAAGCTAAAACACCATTTGCAGAAAATCTCAGAAAGTAAAAAGAAAAATATTGTGTTTACTTTCTAAGTTGACAGCACTTGCACAAATTTCAAGAACATGGAGTCTATCATAAATAATCCATTAGTGCATCCATATGGTCCTTCCTGTTTTAGAGCGACATGACCAGAAGCATCTATTCTATACGAGCTGTCCAAGTAAAGCTTCTTTACCGTAGGATACACTGAGCCATCCTGTATGAAGGGAAAGGACAGAAGGCTTTCCCACAATGCACTTGTAGCAGTTGTCATAAGCCTGTTCACTCTATTATGTTTAAATGTCTTTGGGAAATCTCTAAACTGCACAGGAAACACTCACTTTACTGACTTTACTCACTTCCATCTGTTCCAATTCTATAATTTATATTGAAATTAAGAACCAATTATCTCTTAACTCACTCTAAAGTCTTATTCTAACAGGATTAGTGTCACTTAGGGACCTCGCGGAAATTGTAATAATTACAGAGGTCATCAGTGATGATGCCGTGTGAATCTGCCATGTCAGCAATTTGGAAAATAAAAATTTCCCCACAAATGACCGACTGTATTTTGTAAAACTCCGATGGCCTAGAATAATTTTAATCCCATGAAAATATGCATCCTGGTGATTTGGCCAATGAATGGGTGGGATCTCATGTATGTTTTGTCAGTTTTTGTTTCCTGGAGGCATTTTCTACATGTTTTGAGCAAATGATGGAGGCTTCACTGAACTGTTTGAAAGACTTTTTAGGACCTGTTCCTGTCAGAACACAGTGGCCGGTCACGTACAGCAGAGGTCTTTAAGAGTCCACTGTCCTGCATGGTTTGCATGAGCCTGATCATTTAAATCAGGTGTGTTGGAGCAGGGTTACATCTAAAACATTCAGGACCGTGGGCCCTGAGGACCAGGGTTGAAGACCTTTGACCTACGGTAGCAAAAAGAGAAGGCTGGAAAGAAGTCGTAAAGTCATGTTACGTACTGTATTACATGTTGACATCATATCCAGGAGATGTCAGAAAAACCAGGCTTTGCTTATCCCATGAGAATAGGCCACATAAAAACCAGATGTAGTGGGGTAATTTTTTTTTATAACTAATCCATAAGAATTGGTCTTAAGTCATTTAAAATCAATGGGAAGGTGATAAATGGTAGATGTATTTCCAATTGATTGAATTAGGGTCGGCTTAGAAATGCTTTTAGGGAATATTGTAGTTATATTTTAGTACCTTTTAAAATAATAGTGCCTTTTTTCCAATATATACAGTAGGATTTATTTTATATTTAACCACTAAAACCTCAGAGCAATTGATTTTTTTTTTTTTTTGTATGAGAATCACCCATATACACAATATACACATTAATATAAACTACTGGACCATTTTGGATAGCTTGTGCTGTTATATGATGGTTTATTGCACAGTTTATTGGAAGCAGTTTCTATTGTGACATATGGCTGTGATTTCCATTTTGTGCTGCTGCTATTGAACACCATTGAAAACCAGATGTTTGATCTCAATGAGCTTTTTTTCCCCTCCTTAAATAAAGGTTATAATAATAAATAGAAATATAGAATTACAGTGGTACCTTTACTTACGAAAGACCTAGCTAACAAAAAAAAGTTACGAAAAAAAACCTTTACCTCAATTTTTCGTCTCTGAATGCGAAAGAAATGTCTATTTACGAAAGGAAACTGAAACGTCCGAGACAAATACAGTACATTAGTATACGTCACTACGTAATGTACGTAAATATGTCACGTATGTACTGTACGTAGCATCCCATTGGCTATGAGGGAGCTACCCATGATGCTTTCCGTTACCCTTTGACCCTCATTCATCAATGAGTGGCACCATTTGTCTGTGGCTGTTGTCTCTCCCAATAACGCAGACACTTTAATGGGAATTTCTCCACCTAGACCAGCGCTATTAGTATCAAAAGTTCAGCCGAATGGTGCAAGAAGAGTATATGACCGACAGACTATCATCAGCCTAAGGACACGAACCAGACTGTGACCAGACTACAGCAGAGCCCCTCCCCCCCAACAGAAGTCTGGCTGTCGCAATGGAATTACTGCTAAGCTAAGAGCTAACTGACCGCCACTTCCATCAGGCCTGCTCGCCAGCGTACGCTCACTAGAAATCAAACTGGACTACCTGAAGCTGGATTTAAACACCAGGCAGGATCCACCAGACTGCTGCATCCTCATTCTCACCCAGACGTGAACATTTTTGTTTTTTTAAGGATTGGAGGGGAAGTATTGGGGGCTTGGAACAAATTACACCTTTTACATGTAAAATACGACTATTTATGAAAAATTCACGGTACGAAAACACTTCTGGATTGAATTAATTTGGTAGAGGTAGAGGTACCACTATATTGGTCACAGATCGTTCAGCCCAACAGACCTGCAGCTGTTATTCAGATGACTTTGGGAACTTTAAAGGACAACTCACAAGAGTAATGTAAACATGAGGAAGTGCACGTTTAATAATGCCTGGTTGACTTGAGTGGAGGGGAACATGGTTGAAACTCACTGGCCTGTATACAAGAAATCAATTCAACTCCAAACAATGACAAACAATGCATTTTAAAAATCTAGGACTCATGAATGTATTTATCACTATGACAATAAAATAGGCTGTAAAATGAACATTACATTTTGTTCTCAAAAAATAGGCTTTTTTTGTCAAAAAAAAAATATATGTACCAGATCGCTGTGGCACTCACCACAGTGCAAAGGATAAAAACAATGCAAACATACAATTATAAATTACAAAAATGCATAAAAAAAGACAGTAGAAGGAATTATACATATATAAACTACACAAGATTAAAACATATTTTAAACAATCAGAATAAATTAATTAAATTAACTAAAAAATAGCTTTCTAATGCACATGTCCAGACTGAGGGGAGGTTTTAGGAGCCTAACCTCATCTTAAAAAGTCTTAAATTAAACTTTTAGAAACCTGTAGGAACCCTGAATGCAGCAAATCCTGTGTTTACTCTGCATGAGTCAGAGTATATCATTAATTTTGGGCATCATTCACTTGTAGCCCATAGGACCATCATTGATTAATGTTCAGCTCCTTCAGTCACAGACGCCTTATTAAAAAAAACTAAAGTGCATTTTCAGCAGTTTAGTGAAACGCAGCTGTATTGAGCCGGAGTAAGTGTATGTGCACCTTAAAATGTGATGATAAATGTAGGGAGATGAGTTTTTAATTAACAGATTACATTTAGGACCACATATAGGGTAGTACATGTAGAGATTTATACTTATTTTGCATAATTATCATGTTAAGATACACTCTGGATCCATATTGATGAATGACTTTACAGGAAGAGTTTGACTATTGGTGCATTTAGGCCCATTTCTGTTACAGCATTAGTAATAAAGTCACTTTTTTACCACATTGTCCAAAAAAAAATAAATCAGATTCAGACTCAACCTGTCATATCTCCAATAGATTGTGATCCGCTCGGTCAATTCACCATCTATTTTTTTATTAGTACCTTTTAATTTGTTTTTGTTTTTTTTTATTTTATCAATTACTACAAATTCCAGGCGATCCCATTTGAGGATGAAAAACACTGGTTCAGGGAAGACCATCAATACGGTCTGAAATGATCACAAAACTTCATTAGTCACTACTATGGTGGAGGCAACTTGTATTGATAGTGATCAATTCCAGTACCTGTATTTGCAAAATGGCCTGAAGTTCAGCCGATATTATCATTGTACCGTCTGTGTGCATGTGTTTGTACCAACCTTACTGCATCCCTGTGGCTGCTGCTGATAAACACAACTGCAGAAAGTACCTTAATGAAGACAAATTGATTACTAAAAGTAAAGTCTGCTCCCTCCCTTGGGGTGGGGGGGTGGGTGTTAGAATCAGCTGCAACTGTGTGGTTTATAAGTCGACATACATATTGTAAGTGTAAAATGTCAATAAACACAATGCATTACATGCCTTTTGTCTCATCTATTGTATTGTATCTAATGTTTTTTTTTCCCCCCTCTACATGTAAATATTTTTCATTATTTCAATGCCTTCAGCGTGCGTCTTTGATATTTTCATCGTAATGAGCTGGCATGAATAAATGTCATTACGCTGTCTGTTGCCTCTCCTGAGAAAATGTAGTAGACTATAAGTATACATTAAAATGAGAAAGTATACTAAGTATACTACGTTTACTCAAGAATGGTCTCCACATAAACAGCTTAGGAGGAAGATTTGTAAACAGCCTAAATCATGGTTTAATGTCTATCTGTGTTGTCGCTGCCTGTATGAGCATGGATACGGATGGAAATGCCTGGAATTTAAAGTATAGCCAAATACCCTGAATGCATTGTTATGCTTTCAACCTGCTGCTGGGGTCCTCAATTATTCATAATCCTCCTATCTGTCCATCAGCAAGACTAGATACTGGGTCTTTGAGTTTGGGAGCACAGGGGCTCTGTTGTGTAGGGCTTGGTGTAAAACAGGAAGATCTGCATGAATTCATAATCTTTAGGCCTCCTGATCTGCGTCCTGCACTGAAGACAAAAAAAAAAAAAAAGAAACAAACAAACAAACAAACAAAAAAAAACATGTATCGAGGGGTCCATTCAGTATTTATTGAACCTTGACAGATACTGTATACATTTTCAATGCCTTTCCTCTGTAGCGCTCTGACAGCCTGTCCTTTTCTATTCACAAAATATTTTGATGTGTTCCGACACCCTGTTAGAATATGGTATTTTATGCGGGAGCAGACCTGTAATAGTTGTGTGGAATCTCAGCCTTTTCCTGTCAAACTCCCTCCATGTGTTTCACACTTACGCCTGCAGACCAGAAACCTCTCTCTGTGTTTGTTGATCGTACTGTAACTGAATGATGTAAATGTTGCCCGTGCACAGAACACTTGTAGATAATTGTAGTCTGCAGAAAGTCTTTCAAGGTAAAATAATTGGGGTTTTTTTTGTTCAGATTGTCCCCATTTCAATTCAATTAATTTTTTTTTTTTTTCGACCACACAAAATCATCAAAAACATCAATCAATGTCGTCAATAGTTACCTCTTGGCTATTTTTTGCACTCGAAAAGGAGAGAAGGAGCCAAACTTATAGGACCCCCCCCCCCCCCCCACACACACACACACACACACACACTTACCCCCCCATCAGCACAAGGAACCATAACAATTTCAATTCATTGTCACCTCACACAAATTATTGTATTCACTACAGCTCAGTTCTATCTGAACATCCATTAAAAGAAACAGTCCCACTCTGTCCCCACGAATGAAACAAAAAATAAAAATAAACAATGAACACAAAGTTTTGGTCATGTATATGGAAAAACAAGGCAGATTATTTTATGTTTCTTAAGATTCTCCTGTGGTCTGAGGTGTTTTACAAGTGAATTTGTCCCGATAATCGGCTTTGAAAATCATAATTATTTCATTTGTTCAATATTTCTGACCTAAAAATACTAACATCTGTGTAAAGCTGAGCAGAGTCTGATGTGGGCCCACTTTTACAAACCTGCACCCGCTTACATTAGACCCACAATCTGAACTGACCTATGACTAAACAATGTCTACACAGTAATGCCGAGTCCCCAAGTCAATGTTTCTGAGTGAATCTGATAATATTTTATTTTTTTTAAATCAATCATTTTTCTCAGTTTAGCGTCTGTGCAGTTACTGACTTTGTACTTTGTAGGACAGTACTGTTCTGGTTTATCAGGTGGGACTGTGTTACAGCGTATATAGAGGTCTGGCATGTGTGTTGCATTGCATTTACGTGGTATTTTACTGATCCGTTCCCAGTGTGGACGCAATATTTTTGACCTGGTACAAAACAATCCTCGTTACGTTGCCATGTAGATATAGCCTTAGTCAATTTTAAGAGCTTTATTTCTGCCTAAAATGCACACCATTGTTAAATCTTTAATATGCAGAGGTATCAAAAGTACTTCCCTTCGGTACTTATGTAGAAATACAGCTACTTGTATGGAGAAAAAAAAGTGTTGATTCAACTCATTTACTGAAGTAAAAAAGCACAACTTCTGAATTGTAATAACACTAATAAAAAAAGAAAAAAGAAAAAAGAAAGCCAAATAGCATCCTGTCATGAATGAAATAACACTCTGAATCTGAAAAGTTTCAAAAGTATCCAAAAATAAAGTCTTTAAAAATGAGTTACTGTGTAGAAAATGTGTTTGATCAGGTCACGGTCATGGTACTCAGTTTTGTGGGTATGGACAGGAAATTCAAGAAAAATGAAAATAAATAAACATAAAGGCACAATTGAGATAAAAAAAGGTCATCATTATGAGTTAACAAAAAGCATGATTATGATATTACAATTCAAAATTGTGAGATCATCAAGTCATAATCATGTGATAATAGTCATAATAATGTCTCCACAGATTTTCCCTCTAAAGCCTCACATCCATTTAGTTTGAAAAAGTAATAAGTCTATTCTGAGAATGTAAGGAGTATAAAGTACAAATATTTATATAAATGTAAAGAGTATAAAGTACAAATATTTATATAAATATAAGGAGTATAAAGTACAGATATTTATATAAATATAAGGAGTATAATGTGCAGATATTTATATAAATGTAAAGAGTATAAAGTACAGATATTTATAAAAATGTAAAGAGTATAAAGTACAGATATTTATATAAATATAAAGAGTATAAAGTACAAATATTTATATAAATATAAGGAGTATAAAGTACAGATATTTATATAAATATAAGGAGTATAATGTGCAGATATTTATATAAATGTAAAGAGTATAAAGTACAGATATTTATAAAAATATAAAGAGTATAAAGTACAGATATTTATAAAAATGTAAAGAGTATAAAGTACAGATATTTATATACATGTAAGGAGTATAAAGTACAGATATTTATATAAATATAAAGAGTATAAAGTACAGATATTTATATAAATATAAAGAGTATAAAGTACAGATATTTATATAAATGCATAAAGTACAGATATTTATATAAATGTATAAAGTACATATATTCATGAAAACAATGTAGGAAGTAGAAGTAAAAAGTCAAGTATAAATACATTAAAAAAAATCTAACCAAGTCCAGTGATGAAGTACTTGTTCTTAGTTACTTGTCACTTCTGCTAATATGTGATACTCAGTGACATCTGTGTGCAGACGTAAACGAACATGAAGCTCATTTGAAAAACACAAACGGATGTTGATCAACCATGGTCTAATTAGATCATCATCATCATCATTCAATGTCCTGACAATTACTTTCACTGGTACATTTGTACTTCTACCCACATACATTTAGTTTCATTTTAACCGTACCTGCAAATATTCTTCTATTTTTTTCCTTTTTTAAAAAATCTGTCCCCGTTTCCTCTTTGTTTTTACACAAACCTGACTCTAGAACAGTGTTGGGACAGAACCATTATGTGTGTTAAGATTATTGGAATACATCACCAACATCAAAACTGTTCAGTGCCTGAGTTTGGATTAAATTAAATCACTTATTTGGAAAATCCTTAGGTGTGTGCCCATGTTAGTCAAGATTTTTTTCCCCCCTGCATGTTTCTATTCCTCTTTAGGTATAAAAAAACAATATGATAACTAAACTGTGAACTGTGTGAACATACACTGAAAAAAGTTAAACATTGGATCAACTTTATCTCATGATTGTTACATTTATTTCACGATTTTGACTTTTTATCTCGTGATTTTGACTTTTTATCTTGTGATTTTGACTTTTTATCTCACGATTTTGACTTTTTATCTCACGATTTCGACTTTTTATCTCACGATTTTGACTTTTTATCTCATGATTTTGACTTTTTATCTTGTGATTTCGACTTTTTATCTCACGATTTTGACTTTTTATCTCACGATTTTGACTTTTTATCTTATGATTAGACTTTTTTATGATGCAAGCCTTTTTATAGTCACACAAAAAAAATCTAGTTGAGTGAACGAAATGTAATTGTATAGGATTAGGGTTATTTTAATTTAATGTAATTTGATTCACTTAACTACATGTTTTTATGTGTGACCTATTGGAGAAGAATTTTTAAGTTGATTCAATGTTTTACTTTTTTCAGTGTACTCCAATACTACTTATTACTCACTTCAGGGAAATAATATGCAAACATTTACAAAAGTCTTAGTATTTGTACGAATCACAGTGTATGAGATGGTACATGAGTGGATATGCACATGAAACAACTGCAGTCATGAATATTCAAGTGAACAGCTGTAGAATAGGTGTCCACTGCAGTGACAGCTGTGCCTCAAAGGGTTAGATGTGGAAGAAAAACCTCATATGTGCATCGCAAAACTTTAAAGAATGACGCAATAGGTTTTAAGAAGAAAAAAAAAAAAACAAGCTGAAGCAACTTCTAGAAAAGTCTGAGACCATACCTCTCTAACAAGCTTGTAAGTTGTGGACATTTATAGGAAAACCCTGCATTTGAAGACTGAGTGGGAAAAAAAGACCTGGTGTTCCTTCATTTCACTCATTCTTCGTATCTTAGGGTCATCTCCAAAATTGTATTTTTATGAATTTACTTCCACAGTTCAACTATGTTCTGTTAAGCAGTCTAGACCTGCCAGTGGACCATGTTTTGTTCAATTCATGTTTTTAGTACCATGTGAATTATTTAGAGCCTTTAAAAAGACATTTCCTTTGTCCTCTTTTTGCCATCAATATACATTATACGGCTTTTTGCTTTAGAGGCAACATGAATTTTAAGGTGAAAATACAGTGTTATTGTTAAGTATTCAGTAGGTAACAGCTTTTATTACCCACACAAAAGGCCCCTTTGAAACCTAAAATTGCACTAGGAAATGTATGAAGCGCATAATAGAAATTTCAGAGATTATTTTGCTAAATAGAAAGCATTGTGTGTCTGGGGGATATGAATGGCTGTCTCTAATTTAGTTGCTTTCATACTTTTCCTGTTCGTGTCTTTGTGTTGCATGCTTGTCCCAGTTTTACAGATGTTTCCAAGCGCTGTTCCGTTGCGAGGCTCCTCGACGAGGCTCCAGCATAAAGAGCTCCTCCAAACTTCCCACCAAGGGCGTGAGAGGCGGAGCGCCCACGGGACATCGCCGATCCAACGAGTGCCTGTACATGGTCGCCTCCCTGGGTCAACCGGCTACCATGGTGCCGCAACTGGAGGCCTCCTTGGATCCCACCCTAGACGTGACGAAGCCTCCTTCTTCAGACTTCAACAAACCGGTGATTGTATCGCTAGTCCCCCAGTTGGATGATTGATGGTCGGCTCAAAAACGTGGAAGTCTTTAAGGCCTGTGCCAGAAACTTATCAAAAATGAAAGGTAGTGGGCTTGGACTGTCCAGGTGGACAGCTTTACCCTACCAACATACAAATGGAAATCAAAGAGCACTTCTGGGCATACACAGTTTCTCTGTTCGACTGGCCTAGAATATGCATTTGAGAAATGTTCTTGTATTAGTTTTGTTTAGTTATTATTTTTTTTTCCGTTTGTTTTTTTTTTTGGGGAAAAAAAAACACTTTTCAGACAGTCGATGTAATTAAAAAGAGGTCTGAGGTGGATTGTTTTGTTCAGTATCAAATGCTTGGTATGGCTTTCCTCTTAATAAAATGTCATAAAGTCACATTAAATAAGAGGAACAACATATATTTTTCTATTGACGAGTTACAAAGTTGGAAATCTTAAGTATCCTATGCGCCTAGAATACTGAAGTCTGTGCAAGATTAATATATGTAAAAAAAAAAAAAAAAAAAAAAAAAAAAACTAAGCTTGTGTTTTCGGTTAAGTGGTTAATTAATAACAATTCATCGTCCGTGCAGCCAAGGTCGTCAGTTTGATTTTGATGTTGGCGGGAACACAAAAGTGCTCCGAGGCAGTACTCCTGAAAGTTGATGTTTTGCATTTGCAGTCATAAGTTCATATCATGTAGAACTGATTAAACAAGTCAACAATCATAGTCTGACGAAAAGAAAAAAGCAGTAATTGACATGTTTATCATATGTATCTGAATATCTAAAGAGAATACAATAATTTAATGTATTCTGCAACATTATTCTCATGGCTAACATATCCATCATTATTTAACCTGATGTGAATTTCCAGCCTCTCTTCATCTTCTCCTCTACCTTCACCTCGTATCTCTCCTCTATTTCCTCCTGCCTCTTTACTGTCATAAATGTATTGATACATGACATATGAATAGATTCGTGGATACAGTGATCGTAAAGTTTGATGGTACAGTTATTACCTGAGCAAATAGGCTTTTACTTTCAATTATTACATGTTATTTATTCCCTCAAAATATGGACAAACTCACATGAGAAAATACAATCTGATGTTTTATTGTAATTTTAACCACAAACACTGTGGGGGGATTTTTGTTTAATTTTTTTTTTTTTTTTACTTCCAGAGAAAAATATGAAAATAATACGTGAAAAAAATAACTTTAAAAAGTGTATCTGTCTGGCATTAAATATAGTGTTTTATTCAATATCTGTATTGTTGAGTGTCTATACTCTTTAAATAACTTGCACTTTGACTTTGACTCACTTTTCAAAGACGTGCCTCGGTTCAGTTTTCCTTTCTTTGCTCCGACTGTCACGTCCAATTTGGATCTGCATTGTGTGGTTTGACGACACGCAGATATCGACAGCGACTCTGGCCAATTCTAAGGGACTGCACCTACTTATCAGTGCATAGCAAAGTTTATGGACAGACGGTTGGACATATGGACAAAAAAAACTGATGACAATGCCCTGTGGTCACTGTGGCCGAGGGTAGAAAACCACCCAATATTCAAATGCGTCCAGCTGACATGACCCCGGCAGAACAAACAAACAAAATACAAATGAACAAACTATGCCAAATGTGTCCAGAACTTACACTAGTGGTCCAGCATGATCAACGTTGACGGCCAATCACATGTACGTTTGCAAAACCACAGAGCCAATGAGAGAGCGATACGCAAGTTAGAGGTGGGTTTTTTTTTTTTTAGCAGAGAGCGACTGTTCAAGGTGGGATGCAAGATATTTTCCTAGAACATTTTATTTTTTATATTGTTCAACAACCCCTTCGCAGTCTGATTACAACCAATTAATTAAATGCTCAAACACAAGAATAAAAAGAAAAATAGTCACATGTGGAATGGACAGGAATGAAAAAACCCACTCAAAATAAAGTTATTGAACTCAACACCCATTTGCCCTGCCCCCACACCCTCAAATCACACCTGCGTATATCCCTCTTCGTGCATGAACCATGCATCCTCAGAGGTTTGGAGCACTAGCATAGAAAACAAAGCTAGTGCTTGGCTAGCTATATTAGCAATATTAGGATGCAACATTCACCAGAAAATTATTTTGTCACAACCATAAATCAGTCGTAACTGTAACATCAGTCAGATAGTTATGAACCGGGGCTGTTCTGTAAGAGTGGGCGTGTTGGAGGAGACTGGATGAGGTACGCATGGACTGGACCCGGAGTAGGAGCCCGAGTCTGAGCTAGGGTAGGAGCTGGCAAAGGAGCCTAAGCGGGGCCTCCCCCAGAGCACAAACCCAAGCCAGGGGAATGGTTACCATGTAGTGCTCGTTAACCCTCGGGAACAAGCATTGCGCGTTCCATTATTCTGGAGGCGTGGCTTCAGGGGGGGTGGCTGAGGAAAGTGGTTTGGACTTTTCAATTATGCAAATGTAGCTTTCAAAATGTAGCTGCTGGAACCATTTTTCCAAGATCTTATACCCCACCTGTAACCCCTTTGAGTGCCATAATAATTGACGGTGGTTTTCCCAATAGGAGCGTGTCCCTAGCATCCTTACTCAATTCTACGTTCCTGCATGTAGCATTGCTAAACTGTTCAGAATTCCCACTTCTTTTTTTTCTTGAAGAAATTGGGAAAAATGCAAGTTGAGCAGATGCTGTATGTTTCCATGACTCTAGGGCACCGATAAGAGGGGGGGTTCCACTGTATAATACAGGTGTAGAAGTTGGGAGACAAAAGTTGAAAGCACATTAAGTTTGTAAGTGCCCTCCCACCCCCAGACAGTGTCTGAAGGGTCCTTTCATGGGGCCTATATCATTGTCACTGCATTACATTCCTGTCTGAGATGCAGTCGACATGTAGTGACGACAAACTGTTAATTCAACTGAATTTCCTGGAAACAGCCAGTCGTGTTTAATGGATGTATTCTAGCAACTTCTAGGCCAAGCCAAAAGTAGATGCTTCTATAGATCAATTTTATGACTTTTGTATTTTATACCTTTTTCACAGTTACGTGTACAGCTGTGAGCACAGATATGTTTTAGCTGTGGATTTGGAGACGCACAGTATTCAGGGTGAAGTAAAAAAAAAAAAAAGAAAAAAAAAGAATTACAGCTCCCTTATTATGACAAAGTCATTTTTAAAGATTAGCGTTCAGTGCCTTGCCTATAATCAGCAGCGCATGTGGATTGGCAGAGGCTTCCAATCATAATTTCCACAAATTTCAAACTGTTTGCTTATTCTGTCGTCAGTGTTCCATGTTTGACAATAATAAAGAATTAATAATTAGCGTCACAGAAAATCTAAGGCAACCAAAATAAAAGTCTCCTGCAGCTCTTGTAACAACGGGAAACACAAACCAAAACAGCATCATTTAGATGGAACAAGTTTGTTCTGTGTATATTGTTTGACAAGTGCTAGTCTGCATCTTATGTAGTTTTCAACAACAGATTTGACTCTGTTTGTTTCTTATGATGGAAATATTATGTGTAGTTTATTTTTTTAAGCCTTGCATTGATGCTGTGTTGTCTGTCAAGGTCTATGTTAGTGATGTGTTATATTTGCTATAGAAGATGATGATGCAAGTATTTTTCTTTTTTTTTTTTTAAATGTAATTCACCTTCAGCACACAAACAGTTTTCTATGTGTTAAGATCTTGTAATGTAAATTAAATAACACCAAAGCTAAAGAACTTTTCATATTGTTGGAGGGGTGCAGTTCAATAAATGCTTTTATCTAAAGGAATGTGCCTTCTTTTTTTGTGCACAGCTGCGTGGTCTATATATGAACATCTACACGTGCTCAAGATGACTTAAGTGCAAATGCATTCACTGACTATAATCTAATAAAAATGATCGGAACAAGAAGAATAGTACATTTCAGGTCAACTCTGATTTGGTCACAAGATTTTTTTTTTTCTTTTATCGACTTTGAATACCTTCAGTGACTTATGTTATCACATTATACAAAGATTAAAACCACAGATTTACACATTGGGATTGTGATAGATTTCTTTAAAGGGCACATTTTAGATCTTTTTCTGGCCCTTTAGGGATGTCACTTCTAATGTTTCTGCTAATTGTTAGTGTGTAGCAGCTCGGCCTTGTTTAGTAGAAACTCCTGGTGAGAAAAGATAAAAGACACCCCAATAATCACCATGGCTGTAAGACAGCTTTGTGTTCGTAGAATCCATTAACCAAAGGCTCCAGGTTGGATATCTCATTAGCTATTTGGAAAACCTAAAGACTGGATTGGAGCTTGAATAGATTAAACAATAGCCTTTGGTTGCTAACCACCCCAGTCTAATCTGTACTGAGGGTTGTCCAGATAAACACCTGCGTCGACATTAATTCAGTCTTACCCCCCGCCCCCCTTTGGCTGTTCACAGTATGGCACCAGCTGCTTTTTGTTGGAGGGGGAGGTTTACATCCCTACTTATAATTAATGAATCATACCTACAGTTGAGTGCATAACTTTACAAACCCTGACTGAATGTACATGGGACAGTCTTGGATGTTCCAACATGACCATGACCCAAAGTCGACCTGCAGAAAAAAGTCCAGGTGAAGGAGTGTCCATCTCACTTTCCTGACCTCAGTATCATTGATATACTTTGGGGAGGAGTCAAACATGCAGTTTATGTAAAAAAAATAAAATAAAATCTGAAAGAAACTGAAGGTGTTTTACCAAGAAGAATGAGCACAGTGTAAATGTACTGCATGTAAATACCATATTTTCCAGACTAAGCCACACCCACCCCGTCTCCAGCTTCTCACCATCTATTCAGTGATGTAACGCTAACATGCAGCAGCTCCATTTCCTTCGTCAACAGCTGGATTGATCATTAGCACGTGAAATGAAAATTAGCTGTGTCTTTGTCTGAACTGCAGGTTCACAGCATCAGAGAAAAACAGTGGCTTTTAGTCCGGAAAATACGGTAATGTAAACAATGTAAATATGCAAATACCCTTTGAAATTTTTATATTCGCATTCTAAGAATGTTTATTTATCTGTCTTCTCTATTAATTTGAATAATTACATCATTTGTTTTCTTCTTACTTCTACTCTTGTGGGTGATTTCTTCTTTCTACCTGAAAGCAGTGTACTGTATATTTGTTGCTGTAACTGTGGAATTTCCCCATGGTGGGATAAATAAAGTTTTATCTGATCTGAGAAAATAAAGTGTCTGATCCACAACTACCACAAAAGACTTCCATCTGTCATTGATGTTTAAGAGGAGGGGCCAATATAGAGGATTAAGGATGAGGGTATGTAAACTTAAGATCAGGACTTTTTTTGGTTTGTTAATTTCAGCGTGATTTAAAAAGTGAAAACACATTTGCTTTATCATGAATGGCTTCATTAAACCACTAGCCAAAAATGAAAGAAAAATCACAGTGTCTGAAAAATGGCCAAAGAATCACAAATTCTGCTAGGGTATGTAAACTTATGAGCGTAACTGTATATCCTACATTAGTGAAACCAACGTTCACCTGAACCCAATTGTTGGCAGTCTCAGAATTCCCAAACGTCCTCATGCACTGGGGCACTGAAAAGACGGGGTAAAAGGGACAAATTTATGGGGCTCATCATTTGTGTATCCAGGAAATGCACGGTAGAAGAAAAGATATATATGTATGCAAGATCCACTGTATAAAAGAGGAACAGAACCGGTGAGTTGGATGTTGAAAGAATGTTAAGTTTCAGTTTCGTTTCACAGCAATATTAGTTACATTAGTTATAGACCACACCCACATGTATATAATTGTTACTAACCCCGGCCCCTTGATAAAACAAAAAAACACAAGTATTCAGAGAATGCCTAATCTCACCCTTATTTTATGTCAATCTCAAGTTTCTTGAATTAGAGCCAATAATGTGATTTTGACCTTTCTGCTAAATGTGACCTCTATGCTCGACACACAGAGTGTTACATCAGTTAATTTTGCGACATGTCAACTTTGACCTCCAGAGATCTGAAAAACTATTGGTCATAGGTGATAACACCAATTATAAGAATTGTAGAAATCTTCATTCCGCATCGTTTGGTACCAATTTGAAAGTTCTGTAACCCACCGTTTTTGAGGTATATCCCATAATATGACTTTGGCCTTTTAGTTAATTGTGACCTTGACCTTTGACCTTTACTTTACACCTGATGCACATAGCTATATGTATATGCCCATGTAATTTCATGGTGATATCTCAAGTATTCATTGAGTTATAGCATGATATGTCTCTGCGGACACACGGACACACACACACACACACACACACACTGTGATTACAATAATCTCTCCCAACCAGTGCTGGGCAAGATTAAAAATGTCTCCACTTTGTTTTTAACAAATCACACCCTTGTCACAAGTGTGGAATATATATATATATTTTTCTTCTAACCAAAAATATCATGCATACAGATGCAATAGATGTAAATGAATAAACCTATTTTAAATGTAGGTTACAAGTCTAAGGCTCCAACGTCAAATGACACATCAATGAAGGAATAAAAGTGTCTCAGTGTGAGGAATCCGGTATCCAGTTGGGCTAACACGAGTCATCACTCGCTGCCTTGTGACATTTCCAATTGGCAAATACAAGTGGAAACAAATCAACAGCCTTATCTGTGTCAGCCTCTTACCCCATCAACACTTATTGAATTTCGAGTGGTAGAGGGTAACCACTCCTTTTTTTACTCCCACTTCATTTGTGATCCAACCTAATGACTAGGTAGTGGGACTGCTTTTGATTTCACCACGCACTCTTGGAGTGATTGCTCAATGAAACTGAGGGTTGAAGGACAGAGGACGTGTTGAATTGTCTATAGAATGAACCCTTTTTGTGGTGCATGTATGAAGACCAATTAGAATGAATCAAATCAAATATGAAGGGATGCACCGATTGCATTTTGTTCCAGGGAAATCTTCTCTCTAAGTACATCAACTAGAAATCTAGACTAAAACGTCTAGGAATACATAAACACAAGTATTTGAGGCATAAACCTTACAGGATTTCTGCAGGTCATTAAAATGTATTAAGTCATTAAATTGATTTTGTGATACTTCAGGCTTTAAATGGGACTAAAAAACATTAAATTCAATGTCCAGTGGCATAAGAAAAACAGTTAATGGAAAAAAAGCACGGTTATTCACAATCTATTTAGCTTATATAAAGATTTAATGCTTTTGATTAAAAGTATAGTGTGATGATTGACAGGCGGAACCATTTAATTAACTATTGTTTACGGATGACACACAAAGTCATAATAATGGACGTTCGGAATACATTGTGCTGTGAGTCTGCTCAAGCTGGGGCGAAACAGCTGAGACAATATGAGCAAATATCAGAAAAATGTAAAATGCAAGTTTCAGCAGAAGTGATTGGAAGACGAACTATTCAGAACGTGAAAACAGTTATAAAACTGTGGCCACGTTACGTTTTGTTTCAAGTGGCATTAAAAAGCATTCGACTGGATTTGCTGATACCTGCAGAAACCCTGCTTTATTTCTTTTGAATGAGCACAAATTCAATCATACAAATTAATATAAATCCCATAAATATTGTCCACTCCCACTGGAGAAATGATCTACGTCGAGACAGATGCTTTTCCGATAGCATTTGTGCATCCATATGTTTAAGTAAAATGCAGACAGGAATTGGCATTTCCCGTTGTGGGACCAATACAAATATATCTTATGCAGTTGTTTCTTGCCTTAACTGAAAAATAAATGTATTATCAATAGTTTTATATAATGGACAGTCAAAAACATGACTACTTTTGACTTTGTGTTCTGTCATAATATTGGTATCATTGATACTTTTGCAATGCTGATTTTTCAGGGTATGAGCACAAGTAAAGTTAAAGGAAATCCAGGCAGGCGGCAGATACGGAAGTGACAAAATAAAAGCAGACTCATGGATGAAACCGTGGATCTGTGGTTTAATCATGGCGGGACGCTGGTGGACTTCCCTCCCAGTCCTACCACCAGGCTTAGCAAGATTTCTGGTTGTGCCCCTGTAATGTTAATGCAGATGCTAATGTTGATATTGATGAGAGGTAATTGTTATACAGTCACTCTTTGAAAAGTTTGTAAAAAAAAAAAAAAAAAGAGAAAATCACTCAAAACTAAGGCTCTGTGCCAGAAAGAAAAGCAAAATCAGTTATGTGGAAATATTTTGGCTACAAGAAGGATGACACTGAAACATACGTTCTGTGTCGAATCTGTTTGACCGTTTGTGTCGCCACCACAGCTGTTATTTACTCCTGAGGATTTTTCCATATCGTAAATTACGACGGGGTTTAAAAAAAAAAAATCACAATGTTAGGTTTTTGTAATATCATGCAGCCCTATAGGACGCACTTCTTTTTCAGTCTTATTCCTATGTATATACACACTATAACTCTGTGCCGCTCCCTCACTTCCCTCGACCACTCACTTGTACCCACGTGCACGTGTCACCCACCGCTTATACGCCTAAAGAAACACACACACACACAGTGACCTCACAACACTCTTCTTTTTCACATCATGACCCCAAAAAAGAAAGCAGGAACTTCTAATGATGCTGGTTCAGCCAAGAGGAATGCCATTACCATGGAAACGAAGCTGGATATCATCAAAAGGTCAGAGAAAAGTGAGACGCTGATGTATTTAGAGGGTGTTAAAGGGTTAATTCTGACATACAGGTTACATTACCAACGTCGGAACAGAAGTCGTTCGTAACCCGAGGGCCTCTTTTACTTTTCTATAAACATGTAGGGGGTGCTATAGTGTGATATGTTTTCGATTATTTTGTAAGATAAATGAGTACAGGCCTGTGAGACGAACAACTGCCTCAAATCTGAGCCAAATTGGTGTTTGTACGTCCAAACTGAAGCAAATGTTTATAATAGTAAATACATAGGGGGTGCTATAGAGCAAATTCTGTTTCTATTTTTGTCTGATGAGTGGGCGTAGGTCTGGGAGATGGACAGCTGTTTCAAGTTTGAGCCAAATCAGTGTTTGATTATGGACGTCATGCAAGAAAAGGTTAAAGCAAAAGTAGCAAACAAGATAAATGACTAGTGTGTCCAATTGTCGATTCAAACAGAGAAGCAGTAAAAAGCAGTTTCTGTGGTCGTTATATGTCATGGCTGCTTTTGCAGGTGGTGGTGTTTGTGCGACTTCTTGACAAACAAACCAGACTAAAGCGGTTGGAATATCTGACACACTGCCCTATGACAAGCACAGGCAGAGATCATCTGATGATAAAAACACATAAATGAGGGCCGACAGCTCAGGGGATTCCACACTTTATTGATTAATAAAG
The DNA here is from genome assembly GCA_020466265.1 of Siphamia tubifer. Lineage (NCBI taxonomy): Eukaryota > Metazoa > Chordata > Actinopteri > Kurtiformes > Apogonidae > Siphamia > Siphamia tubifer. The sequence continues at coordinate 4,462,282 of CM035799.1, read as the reverse complement.
TTCACTGCCACTTGAAGCTGCTCATGGTGAATTTTCTCATGGGTTGTCCAATTAAATTTTGGACTCACTTGTATAAAAGTCGCTGATTTAATCTTAACATTAAAACCAGTGGTAGATCTCACACGCATTTTCCTGAACAAGATTGTGATTAGCACATTCTCTGAACAGGAAGGGGTGTGTCCTTTGAGAACCACTGGCAATCTGCCTCAAATTTAGGCAGTTCTATGTTCAAGTGAAAATCTGAACCTATTAAACATGCGGAGCCTCCAGATAGTTGGTTTATTAGGAGTTTTAACCTCACCACCAAAGATTTCAGACACTCCAGAGATGACCAGGAGCATCTTAAATATGCAGGAATAAGAATTTTTGATGCTTATATCATGTCGTACATTTATTATGAGATGCTTTTCCATGGTTTTGATTACAAATGGGGTCCTTCGTAGTCCACAGCCCACATAAAAATCAGCATTGGGGATTAACCCGTTAAAATGTTATGACGTAAAAAAGTTAATAAATGGAATTAGAATTCATTATACTGAGGAACAAGTATGTATTTAAAAGTAATTTTTTCAAGTTTTTGAGAAAACATAAAGAACTTAACCCTTGTTCACCCTCTGGACACAGGCCTCTATCCTATGATCCTTTTAGCTAAAGATTTAAGTGAATTTACCAGAAATGGCCGACATTAAAGAGATCATTTATGCCACAAACTTTTTTTTTTCCAAAAATGACTTGGGCCGTTATTTTAATAGGGTCACAATGTTCAATATTATCACATACTTCTACCATCTACTGCTAGACCTGGGCCATATATCGATTTTATTAATCAATTGAAGCTTTTTGTTGTGGCTGATTTAAAAAATGAAGTCAAGATTGTTTTTTTTTTCCTCCTCTTCCTATGGTGCTGAGGAACTTCTGGCGACCCCTCCCTCCTGCTGCAGAATACCGACACATGCAACACTTACTCCCAAGGATTCATATGTGCTGTACATCAACAGCTCGACCATTGCAGTTTCGAGCTCCGGTCTAGTTCAGGCTTAGGATCTGATACCGACTCAGGCTCGAACACCAGCTCCAATACTGTAGTTTATACCTAACATACTAATGTTATATTTCCTTGTATTTTATATTAGTGACTAAACAGTTTTCCATCCTAATATTGCTAATATAACTAGCCTACCTTTAGCCTGATTTACTATACTACAGCTAAAATAACTAGCCTAGCTTTAGCATCATTTCCTGTATTAGAGCTAATATAACTAGCTTAGCTTTAGATTCATTTCCTGTACTAGAGATAATATAACTAGCCTAGCCTTAGCTTCATTTCCTGTATTAGAGCTAATATAACTATCCTAGCTTTAGCTTCATTTCCTGTACTAGAGATAATATAACTAGCCTAGCTTTAGCTTCATTTCCTGTACTAGACATAATATAACTAGCCTAGCTTTAGCTTCATTTCCTGTATTAGAGCTAATAGAACTAGCCTAGCTTTAGCTTCATTTCCTGTACTAGAGATAATATAACTAGTCTAGCTTTAGCTTCATTTCCTGTACTAGAGATAATATAACTAGCCTAGCCTTAGCATCATTTCCTGTACTAGAGATAATATAACTAGACTAGCTTTAGCTTCATTTCCTGTATTAGAGCTAATAGAACTAACCTAGCTTTAGCTTCATTTCCTGTACTAGAGATAATATAACTAGTCTAGCTTTAGCTTCATTTCCTGTATTAGAGCTAATATAACTAGCCTAGCTTTAGCTTCATTTCCTGTATTAGAGGTAATATAACTAGTCTAGATTTAGCTTCATTTCCTGTATTAGAGCTAATATAACTAGCCTAGCTTTAGCTTCATTTCCTGTATTAGAGCTAATAGAACTAGCCTAGCTTTAGCTTCATTTCCTGTATTAGAGCTAATATAACTAGCCTAGCTTTAGCTTCATTTCCTGTACTGGATCTCAGGCAAATGATAGTTTAGTTTGATCGACAGTTTATCCACCTGCTTAAAACTATAGACCCCAGGTATGTGGTAAAACTATAACAACTACACTGTCAATTCAAGGAAGGAAATAGTTATTACTTTTGTTAAAGTTTTGATATAATGAAAACAAAATGTGTGTTGAGCTTCCTCTGTCATCTGTTCTTCATGTCTGCATTAAAAAGTCGGGGTGGGTGTGGGGTTGGAAAAAAATCATGAATTAATTTTTTTGTGAAATAAAAAAATCGACATTTTGTTTTTAGACCACATCACTCAGCTCCATCTACTGCATTTGATATCATTTTATGTTAATCACTGCTCTTTTTGCATTCTGATTATATGGCATCCAGGTAACATTTTGATATACACTGGGTCTTTGTTGATTTGTATTCATTCCTGAAAGTCAAAGACAATCTCCTCCAGTCACAGGAAAAACTCTTGTTTTTCTGTCCAGGCTTCTGTGTTTCGACTAGTCTGTAAGTGTGAGCCCTGCTTTAGGGTAACCTCTTATCTGCAGCACAACAATTATTGGGGAAAAAAAACAATACTGCAAACAAATAATTTCAAAGTACTGAAAATACTGGAGTCCACGAGAGTTATCAATCTACACCCCTATAGCTGATATAAAAGCTTGCTCTCTATCTCTCTCTCTCTCTCTCTCTCTCTCTCTCTCTCTCTCTCTCTCTCTCAAAATCTTATTAAAAAGGAGCTATAATTTACAAAATGATCAATACACTTTTCACACTAGATAAATAGACTTCATTCTGCTTGCATACAAAACTCTCTTCTCGATACAAGAAATTCTTCTGCTGTCATCTACTTTGTTACCCTCTGGCTACGAACACTGAACCCATAATGAATGAGGAGTGGGCATGATGCAACATTATGGTCTCACTTTAATCAATGACAGCAGCTCAACCAGGCATGGAAATTATGTATATGAGGCATGGAGATCTACGATACAAGAACAGATCAAACATCTATATTCCACATTTGTCACCTACAGTATAAAGTGTCCATAAAAGAGCCATGACTTTATTTAAGGCTATAATCATGAACATATATCCAATACATGAATTTTTAATCTATCTACATGATTAGTGTGATAATTAAGTCTGGAAAAATCTGACATATATGATCAGATCCATGCAATACACAGACAATGTGTCCAATGACATCACCAGACTGTCATTAATTAACTTTGCCAATTTTGTTAAGCATGTAATAATTTGTGTATAGTTTTGTTTAAAACTAATATTTGACCATTGAGACCCATCTATCAAAAATGATCCAAAATTGAAACTCATACATGGAAATTAGTGCAATTTTCAAGGTTTGGGTTTTTTTTGAAAATGACAAATAAAGGTTCATGTTTCAAAGAACTGGAAATGTCTAATAATAATAATAATAATAAATGTTATTCATCAGCACCTTTCAAAAACTCTCAAGGAGCTTAACAAACAGAATAAAAACAGTGTACAAACAGATCTAAAAACAAAAACTATATGGATAAAAGCAGGTGGCTGTGGCAAAAAGATAAGATAAAATAAATGGAAAGAGCAAAGAAAAAGAGAAGTTGGATTATGGAGAGTATGCTATTTGGAAAAGGTGAGTTTTGAGCCTGCTTAAGAAGGTAGGGAGAGAGTCCCAGTTACGGAGGTCTGGTGGGACAGTTCCAGAGTTGAATGTTCTGCTCCCCATGGTGATGAGGAGAACAATCTGTTAATTAATGGTTCAGTTTTTACAGTGTTAAAGGAATTATCCGAAGTAAAATTCATTTCATCTCAATTTTAGATCATTAGGAGAACATACATATATTTAACATCTAAATCACACCCTTTTTAATGGACACTGAGAAATTTCGTTTTTGCCATTTTGAGTCAAACTGTGTTAACATTAAAGTGATTAGACCATGTCTTTTTCGCCAACACCAAACGTTATTTTTAGAACCTATACTAAAGTCCTAAACAACGTCACACTTACGTAGTCGTAAGTAGAGGGTCCTGAGGTCTTCATGTCGTTGGATAGTGCGTCCAGAGTTACTGATCCCAAAACCAGTACTTCTCCAAATGTAGAAGCCGTCTTTAGGAAGAAGTCTGAAAGAGTCAATGACAGAGTGAAGTTACACACTCTGGAAATTCATAATCTTTTAAAAAAAAACAATCCGTTAGTAGGCTCAGCTTTGCTGTTGCCTACAGCTTCATTTCAATTTCTAATGAAATACTGGACTATGTTTTTAAATCTTTATCATGATATTAATTTGATTTCATATCACCCACCCAGGCCCGGAATGGCACATGGGAGAAGCGGGACATTTCCTGGTGGCCTGACTGGTTAGTGTGAGTTGACCTTGTCTGTTTTGTTTGATCAATATTACAGTATGTTGGGAAACTGAAAAACACAATAGTATATATGAGCATATATTAATAAATGTAATGTTAATTTTAATGCAACAGTATATAGTAGGTCTGGGTAAAACACAGGTGGGCTGCAGGAAGCCTGGAAGATATTTAGACTTCAGTTCTAGGATAGGCTGTTGACCTTTTCACTTTAACATTGAATATTGATGTTTATTAGCTATACTAAGATGGCATCTAAAAGGTTTGCTAACAAAATAAACCTGTTCTTAGTAACACATATCATGTAAATAACCTTAGACAAAAGGAAATATGGTGAGGGCAGAGGTGTACTGAGCTGTACTGAGCTGTAGTCATGCATTAGTTTAATAGAGTGGTGTTGGAATAGTATTGCTAAAATTACAAAAGCCCCCCCTCCCCCAATAGTGTGGTTTTTAGAGGGCATTGTTTTTCTGCCTCTGCGTTACTGGAATTGGCCTGGATGCTGCGGGATATTCCCGGCCTGAAATCCTGATCCAGTCCGGCCCTGCACCCACCCCTACTGTACAGAGGATTAAGAGCTAGAGTTATGTAAACTTATGGTCAGGGTCATTTGAATAGTTTGTGTTGTCAGTATGATTTGTATGAAACTAAATGGCTTCATCAAACCACCTCATATTGTCTGGAAAATTGGCAAAGAATCACAAATTATGCGATTGTATGTACACTGATGAACACAACTGTATACTTAAGAGCCGTTAAACAATCGACAGTCCAAACAAGTCCACATAATTATTTGCTCAGGTGTCTTTTTTTTTGTAGATGTTGCTCACAAGACCAGTAACACAGTTACCAGCTGTATTTTTTTTTTTTTCCTGCAAGACATCTGCGTTTGGACTAATCCCTGAATGTTGGTCATTGAGTCGAATCTCTTTTAAAGTGTCACGCTTGGTTGGTAACTTTAGCTGTGGTCAGGAGCGCATATAAAAGCTGCAAAGAAAACGCACCAGTGTTTTCGGAACTTTTTTTTTTTGCCCAAAAGAGAAACCGTGCTATTGGTATGTTAAGGCAGGTCAGAGCTGTGGTGAAGCTGCTGCTGCTGCTGCCGTTATCACTGTACAATCAGTCGTCTGAGTGATTGCCTCCCTCAGGACAGGATCATAAGACTTTGTTCCATGTGTCGTTGCTGCACTGCTTGCTTTTTGGGATATTTTTCCCCCCAGATTTTATTCATGCACAGGGAAAGAAAAATAGACTGTACATGAGCCATTTACAACAGATGTATATGAAAGGAAACCCCAAGGAAGCAAGAGTGCTCATCGACAGGGGACCCAGCAACCCAGGGGACCCCCCCCCCAATATTGAATAATGACAGTTTCTGAGTACCTGTATTCAGTGGCCTAAAAAAAAACCTGTTCAGTTGATCTAAATTCATCCACACTTCATTCTCTAATGACCAATGCTTCCATCTTTAACCCTTTAATACATCCTGGTCACTCCAGTGGACAGTTCTTCTACAGTTGTTCTCATATATTCATGGGTTAGTTGTTTTAGTTGTTAGTCACTTCACTATCATTATTGTAACTGGTCTGTTCTTAATACCTGATCTGAACTAACATGTTTACCTGGAAATAAATTGTTAGTAGACTGTAATTAACAGACTTAAACAAAAACTATATTAAAAATGTGATATTGTGTCAAAGTTTAAACACGTGTTGTTCAGCTGAGTGGGTATTTTTGTAACTCCATAAAAAAATAGGCTCAGAATTATTTCAATCGCATCACTTCGTTCATGCCTAAAGAGAAATAAAAACACTTAGGAAAAAGATCTTTGCTAAGGTTCTCATAATTCATGCATCAAAGGGTCAATATGAAGGTAACCCCAAAAACTATTTAATTAATATACATATCTATCTGGCACATGTGTCTAATGGTACTACATATATATTCCATGAGACATCAACAATTTGGATATTCTGTGTTCAGTTGAACCAAAGTTTAAGCCAACATTTGAACCTTGAGCAGGATGAATTCAAGTTCAAGTGAGTTCGGACAAAAGGACAAACAATGTAATCACATTCAACTCTATACTCAAAGGGGAATTAAAACTAATCATAAACCGATATATCATGCCAATATTTAAGTTTTTTTTTTTCTTGCATCATATCAACCTGTTGCATTACCCCCCCCCGTCATGATTTACTGACAGATGTTCATGACACCATGTTCTTAATCCTTTAATGTCTACTGTTGCAAATATGCAACATAAAAGGAAAAATATATTGTACATGCTATAGTCAAATTAATTTTCTCCATGTAATTTAGCATTTCCTTTATTTATTTATTGTTATTTTATTTTTTTTATTACCTCTGCCAAGGAGGTTATGTTTGAGGTGGAGTCTGTCTGTCTGTCTGTCTGTCTGTCTGTCTGTCTGTCTGTCTGTCTGTCTGTCTGTCTGTCTGTCTGTCTGTCTGTCTGTCTGTCTGTCTGTCTGTCTGTCTGTCTGTGTCTGTCGGCAAAAAGTTTTGAACAGATTTTGATAAAATTTTCAGGATGTGTTGGGAGTGTCACAACAAATTATTACATTTTGGTGGTGATCCAGAAGAAATCCTGGATTCTGGCTCACTTTAAAATTTACTCTCCATTTACTGCAATGTAAAATTTCAAAGTGATCCAGAATCCAGTATCTCTTCCAGATCACCACCAGAATTTGATCATTCATTCCTCGTGACACTCCCAAAACATCCTGAAAATGTTATCAAAATCCAACCATAACTTTCTGAGTAATGTTGCTGACAGATACAGACAAAAACTCCCCAAAAAACATTACCTCCTCTCTTGATTCAAAAGGGGGGGGGGAGTCTGCCTTGGTGGAGGTTTGCATTCTCAGAGTACTTTTCAAGTTTATATTTAAATCTAGGCATTACGAGAATAAAGATACTGCTTTCCACACTGGAAAATAATTGGTGTAGTAATATTTATTAGGTTAACTGTGTTTTTGTTTTATAATTGTAAGTGAAAAATATTTGACTTTTTTTTTATCATTTCACAGAGCAAAAGAAAAATCTGTATTAGCTCCAAATATTAAAAATAAAACTATCAGCTATTGGCTAAGGCTGATGTTCAAAAACAAGGGGAGGGGGCCGTTATAGGCCCCAATAAATCAATATTGATCAAACACTAAATATTAAAACACTCCAAATCAAAATGTACCAAATGGGGGGGGGTCTACTACTAGTTTGGATGATGGGATGCAGCTTTCAAAGGGTTCAGTGTTTTTTTGTGCTTGGTTCAAAGTAGCTCCCAGTATTACATCTGATCTGGAATGTCAACCTTGTCATCCGTTGTTATAACAGATCAAACTGATTTCCGTATCACTATGTGAAAAGATGCCTTGGTTGATGCAGGCGGTGATGAACACCAGTATGCTCCAGTCTCCAGTCAGAGCTGGATCCAGATGGCTTAACATCAGTCATTCCATTATTGTGAGTCTCCAGTGATGGATAAATGCAATGCAAACTGTCACTGATTGACTGAAACTGGATTAACCACTCCAAATAGGATTCAAGATTTGTTTATACATTTATTTTTTGGTCATACTCTCATGGTATGAGATGTTTGTGGTCAGAAGGGTGTCCTGTGTCATACAGTTGAGGAAAAATATATTAGACCACCCTTTGTTTTCTTCAACTTCTTGTTCATTTTAATGCCTGGTACAACTAAAGATACATATAATAACAAAACAGCTAGTAGTACTTTCATTTCAGAGATGATATCTATCCATGTTCTATGTTTTTTTGATAATAACTACAATCACTTAAGTTCTTAAATACATATCAGTCATTGTACTGACAAAAACACTGTGTTTAGGGATTCCATGTTTTCTTTTCTGTCTGGTTTAGTCACATGATTTGATTGCATAACCAGTGTTGTTCATAACTGTTGATGGTCTACTACAGGGGTGGGTAACCCTGGTTCTCAAGGGTCAGTGTCCTGCATGTTTTAGATATTTTCCTTTTCCATTAAATCATTATTAGGCTTCTGCATTAAATCATTATTAGGCTTCTGCAGAGCTGGATGATGAGTTGAATAAGGTGTGAAAGAAGAAGGAAATATCGAAAACATACAGGATCCTGGCCCTTGAGGACCAGGATTCCCCATCCTTTTTTTTGCCTTCGTTTAGGGATAAGATGCTACTACTGTATCTGTTCACAAGGTGAAAGATTCCAATGAACCAGTCCTGAGATGGAGCCAATTTCACCTTAGATATTTACTAGAAACATTCATTTTGTGCTAATTTGTTTTCGGGTTTTTGAGTGATTTCGTGGAATACAGCCATACTCACAAGTTTACATATATTTACTTAGACTGTGCATGAGGCAGAGTCCTGCACGGGTTCGGGTACCCGTGGGTGACCCGTGGGTCAACCGCAAATTTTCACGAAACGGGTGAAAAATGTTGTGCTGTGTCGGATACGGGTTCGGTTGGGGTTGGACGTGGGTGATCGCGGGACTAATTTGCGGTTCATAGGCTAAAAGGCTAACAACAATTTTATTTGGCTCTGCCTTGGCTATGTCACTGTTCAGTATATTTGTGGCAATAAATATTTGTATTTAAGTTTGGCTATCTGACATTTTCTTTCGGGTTGGATATCGGGTTCATTTATAGCGGGTCGGTTCGGGTGCAGATTTTTTTTTTTTTTTTTTTTGGTCTGATACGAGTTTAAACATGACGGGTACGGGCGGTTGCGGTATGTAAAAATCAGAACCGTGCAGGACTCTGGCATGAGGCGATCTTGGATGTTCCAACATGACAATGACCCAAAACATAAGGTCAAGTCAAACTGTCATTGGCTACAGCAGAAAAAAAGTGAAGGTGAAGGAGTGTCCATCTCAGTTTTCTGACCTCGGTATCATTGATCCACTTTAGGGAGGAGTCAAACATGCAGTTTATGTAAGAAAAAACAAAATCTGAAAAACAAAGTGTTTTACCAATAAGAATGAGCAATCTGAGAAAATAAAGTGTCTGATCAACAACTACCACAAAACACTGTCACTGATGTTAAAGGGGCGGAGCCAATACAGAGGATTATCCACGAGGGTATGTACATTTATGATCAGGATTATTTCAGAATCAGAATCAGACAGAGTTTTATTGCCATTGTTCCTATAGTACACATGTAGTATACAACTAGGAATTTGTTTCGGTGTAACGCTGCAACATTCAACATATAGTATATCAATAAAAAGAAAAAGAGAAAAAAAGAATTTTATATATAGTATAAAAAAAAATAATTCAAATGCTAAGCATGCACCAAGATAGAATAAGATAAAAATAAATATAGTAAAAATATGTAATTTGCAAATTCAGTGCAAAGGAGACAGGCATTATGTTGGTCAGTATTTGGACAGTTTCTGTTGTCAGCATGATTTAAAAAGAGCATTTGTTTGATAATGTCACCAGCCACAAGTGAAGAAAACATGTTTGTACTGTCATTCATATTCTGAAAAATGGCAAAAAAAAAAATCACAAAATCTGCTGGGTATGTAAACTTATGAGCACAAGTGTATATTGAGCAGAGCTGCAGGTGTCCTGGTCTGGTTTTTAACTGTCCAAGTTTCTCATCTGGCCACATAAGAAAATTAATTGCCCAGTCCAGTTTTGTAGGGCACTCACAGAAATACTCTATACTCAACTTTACTGTATTATTGGAGGACATGAGCTTTTATTACTTTTGTACATTTTTTCAAAGATTTGTGTTGTTATTTACACTGAAAAAAGTCAATGGACTGCACTTATATTGTGCTTTCCACCTTCATGGTACACAAAGCACTTTACATAAGGCAGGGGTGTCCAAATCCAGTCCTTAAGGGTCGGTGTCCTACATGTTTTAGATATTTCCCTCTTGCACATGATTCAGTTTAACCCTTTAACTCCTGAAAATTTAGCAGTTCCACAGTAAAAAAAGAATTAAAATAACAACATGAACCAAAGTCATCAATAAAATGAACAAAAATAAACGTAAGACAAAGTAAGACAAGGTTTTTGTTCATTTTGTTTTCTACGTTTTACTTTCTTTTTTTTTTTTCTTTAATTTTGCTCCATTTATGTCTTACTTTCTTCATGTTACTAATTATTTTGTCAGTTTATTATTCGTTTTTGTTCATTTTCTTGATGAATTTAGCAGTTCCACAGTAAAAAAAAATAATCAAAATAAGCAACAAAATTAACAAAAATGGCCAAAGTTTCAGGAGTTAATGGATTAAACTGAATCATGTGGAAGAGGGAAATATCTAAAACATGTAGGACACTGGCCCTTAAGGACTGGATTTGGACATCCCTGACATAAGGCCTCACATTCACTCACACACACACACACACACTCGTACACCAGTGCCAGACATACTGGGAGTCATTTAGGGTTCAGTGTCTTGGCCAGAGCCAGGATTCAAACTACCGATGTTTTGCCCATTAAATGACCTGCTCTGACAACTGAGTCACAGCTGCACCTAAAGGTTGAACTAACTTTAAAAAAAAAAGTTATTTAATAGGTCACGCATAAATAACCCAAATTAAATCAAATTAACCCTAACCCTATGTAATAAAGTTCATTTCACTCAGCTTTTTTTTTTTTTTTTTTATGTGACCTATTGAATACATTTTATGAGTTAATTCAATATTCAATATTTGGTTCCTTGCCCATGAGTGGCATACTGTTTTAAGTATGATTTAAAAAGATAATTAAAGACTTCACCAAACCACTAACTCCGAGTGAAAGAAAAGTTTTTGTGTTATCATTCATAATCTTTGAGAAATGGCCAAATAATCACACATTCTGCTACAGTAGTGTATGTAAATGTATGAACACAGCTGGAAAAACTGTTTATTGGACCTTATATTTTGGCACTGAAATTATTACATTCACATTAGTTCACCTTCACAGTTTCCAAGCGTTCTGTTCAGTGACTAAAAAAACAAACAAACAAGAAAAAGGTTATATTTTCCATTCTTTTACCGTGAATCTAATCTATAAGTCTGTCTTTGCTATTGTATCTCAAACTTTTTCTGCAGCCAAGTGTCTCTGCTTCTTTCTTATGGGCTTCCAATTAATTTCCGTCACCAGCCTTAGGCCAGTTCATTCTCAGTGTGCTTATCATTGCTTCTGGTTACAAACTCCTCTGGCCTCCAAGTTGCTTGGCTTTAATTGTTCATGCATATTCATTTAGACACAGTTTTGGAAAACTACAATTTAAGCATATGTACAATGTACAGAAAGTCATGTGAAGTATATGCACACCTGCACTGTTCCTTTATTAATACTCTTATAGAATTTTACATTTTTAGGATAAAATTTTTTATCTATATTTATATAAGCACCCTTTCTTGCTTTTTTTTTTTTTATTTATTTATTTATTTTAACCTGAATGCACCTTTATTTCTTATTGTTTACCTGCCTGACTGGAAGAAGTGCACATGAACGCCAATGTGTCTGTGCTGGAGTGTACAATAAAAGTCTATTCTACTCTATTCTAAGCAGCTCTCAATGTATTGAATACCTATGTATCTTAAGAAGGTTTTAGATTGGAGCTGAACAAGCAGATTTCAATTATCTATTACTGATTGAGACGAATGTTAGTGCGACTAAAAAAAAAAGAAGCACATGAGCAGTACAGAGCCGTAGCTTAGGTTTGCATTAAATTCTACTCAGGTATATTGTATTAAATGACTTAAAAAGGAGAGTAATGCTACAGGATATGCACTGTTCTGTTGGTCCCTGAAAGCTCCATTCCACTTCCTGACCCAACGTTGTCAAGGTTAATTACTGTATCCGACTTTAAACAAAAGGTGACAGTTTGGTCCAAATGAGATTCATTAATACCATAAAATATTAACTTTGTGGGAATTTGTCTGCCAAGCTGGCCCACCGCTGCAGTCCACTTTGCCATAAAATTGCTCTAATAAATGCTGGTAGGTTACTAAGTTTAATAGAACAGCCCATAATCCTTTTGGGGGTTTGGAGCTTTGTGGTGGTCAAAGTATTGGCCAGCGCACAAATTCTGAGCTGCATAGACACTGTAAATGTTTAATCGTCAAAGATGTTTTTATCAACAATGGAAGTCACCTAAGTAGATCACTTTCCTTCTGTCACTACCTTCTAGTTCAATCATTTAATTTTCTATTCCAGGGTCTGTTGCTGTTTTATTCATCTTTGAGGCCACCTCTTCAAACACTGAAATAATGATTTTTTTCTTTTATCTAATTTGAAATGTGTGGGCCCAACCTCAGGCTTCTACCATTATTATAAATCTATTCAATTTCCACTAAATGTCTATCACACATAGCCATGAAAATGTCATTTGCTGCCAAATGGTGTGTTGAGAGAACTTGAACACAAAGTAAATGTGTCATAAAGTAGATATTTCAGGTTTTTGCTGATGACTGACTGAGTCTTGTTTGAATATGTGGTAAAATATTCTAAACACACAGTAACTGCATCACATCCATACTACTATGACAAAAAATAAATAAATAAATAAAAAATAGTTGACTTGTGAATTCTGAGCTAAGCACAAAAGAGAAGGGGGGGGGGGATAAGAGTAAAAAGAGAGGAATTAAAGAATGAAAGAGCTGAAAACATCAAGACTTTGTGGTCAAGTCATCGGTTTCACAGCTGATGTGCCGAGAACTGTGGAAAAACTGACGCTGCCTGGAGGCAAAAGAAATCATGTAAGAGATGGGCATCATGTGAAGATGCTTCAGTAATATGGGTCCTTCCATAAAACTAGATTTATTTTGGTATCTAGCACTTTGCTAGATTTCAAGGCCTATTAATAAGAGAAATTTAGACATATTTCCCTCCAGGATGTAACTTATGATAACCTTGAATCAATAAAAAATAAAAAAAATTAATGAATAAAAAATGGGTTCTTGCTTCGAGTCATCCTTAAATGAATGCTTTTTATTAGTAAAATATTATAATGAAAAATAGCTATCCAAGTGTCAGTGCATTTTACCCTGAAATATACTGCTAGACATAAAGTCATCAGTGTCATTCCAGATTTCCTATGTAACCCACCATGTATATCTGTATTATACAGCGTCTTACATATTTACTCTACTTCGCTTCCCAAAATGTACAGAAAGATATACGAAAAATTTGTAGGGTGCAATTTCTGTGTCCTTTTTTATGGGGTTACATGCAGATTTTTGTATGCACACGTCAAATAACTAAAACATAAATAAACAAAAATAAATCTGCTTTACCTCAATTTATTTAAAAATTAAATGGATCAAAAGTGCTACCAAACTTGTTTCATAACATTAGTCTAGATCTGGTTTGATTGGTGTCCTGGATTTAGGAAACAGTTTCATAAAAGCACACATGTACAACAACAAGTCAGTATCCATGTAAATAATAATAACTAGAGTTCATTATCCCTGTAGGAAAATTCAGTCTTTGCAGTTTACCCACTAATACACCCACAGTAACCATGAGCATTAGCACATAACACACATTAGGAACAGTGAGCTGCTATTGAAGATGCTCAGGGACCAATCCCAGATCTTTATCAGCACCGACCGTCGTCAGGGCAGCAATGGGACAAATACTGTAACCTATACACAACTGGTTTTAATAATGAGGAAAACACATGCAGTGCAAAGAAGACAGGTAAAGTCAAGAGTAGCTGGGTTTGTATTACCCTCAGAAATGAACATAATGTTAATTTTACAACATAAACCTGGTAATGGAAAATGTCAAAAGATGTTAGTTTGTCATGAGGTGTTTTTTGAGAATGAGTAAAGCAGAAAAGTCTACTGTGGATTTAAAGATGACCAATGACATTAACTGGTCCAAGGGATTTGATTTTTTTCACATATTAAACTGATGTTAAATGATAGTGTGGAGAAGAGTTAGAATTAAATGATACTTCCTCAGGTTTTTGTTTGGTGTGTTGTCTTATTGTCCGTTTCATTTAAAAGAACTAAGGAGGATTATTTTATTGCATATTTTAAATAAACTAAAGGAAACATTTTGTGCACGTTCACACACCTGTCCCCAGAGGTTTTTCTCAGGCCAAACATCTCACCTGTGACCCTGGACTCAGAACAGATTGTTCTAGTTTGTTTTGAACAACAGCCACTAGCTTGTGTAGGAAGTTCTTCCTGAGGGCACCATGGGTCGGTCCTAGAACATCACAGTTCATGAAATGTACGTGGTCTGGGTTATTCACAAATTCTGGATCCACAAGTCCTTGGTGAATTCCCAACAATTCTCATCCACACATCCATTGTGTGTGGCCAACGCCATAAGTAAGGCCTTAGGGTTAGAAAAAGGGCTGAACAATCTTTCATTTTGGACCAAAAACAGCCATTATAGACAACACGAGTTTGGGATCGTCAAAGCCACGTCTTTATGCAGTGGTTCTGACTGACCCAGGTTTTGTTTCATCTAACGTTTTACTAGGGCTGGGTGATTTTCTCTTTTTAAAAAAATCTCCGATTTTTTCCCAAAAAACTCGATTCACGATACGATTTTTTTCCCACGTGGGCTAAATGAAAATGAAAACACTAGAAACGTGGTTTCTTTCGTCTTCTTTTTTTTTTTAATTAAATAACATGTAAAACAAAAATACTTCTACAAATAACTGTAAATAATAAATCAGTTGTACAAAAGGTGCAACTACAACCTGAGACTTTACCTACATGAACTGTAGTAAGTCCAGACATATCCACCACTGTTACAGGAAAAACTGTGCAAAAAAAATAGTGTAAAAGATACATTTTGTTGGAAAAAAGAAAGCTTAAAATATTTTAACAACTAAAACAATATACATTAATACTCATTATATGAAAAACATTGCAAAAAACGTAGTAGTGCAAAAGTAAGATAAAAATAAAACTAGTAACATTTTTACTTTGTAAGGACAAAATAAAACAAAACCTTATTATCAATCAAACTACTTCAATAAACCTGAACATGTTACCAATATTTTGGATATATGATGTTATTGTCTGTTATCGCTCCACATCGTGCTCCATGTTTATCATAAGATGTGCCACGAGAAAAGCCCCCCCCCCCTGGATGCTTTCTCTTCAGATGTGAACACAGTGGTCGTACCGCTACCGTCAACAACAACAGTCTGAAGACACAGCTGACAACCAGGCAGTAGCTGGGCTTCGTCAGACCCTAAAAACCCAAACCAATTCCACACAACTGAACCTTTAGAACCTTGCGTGTACCAGAGTGCGTCCCGTAATTGTGACATAATAAAGACAACGCGTGGCTATGTGAACACTTTGGCTTGCCATAAACTGGAGGCTCCATATTGCTCCCCGTGCTGCAGAAAAAGGGGATCGTAGGCGGGGTCTGGGGTGAAACACTACGGAAAGCAGCCTGATTCATGGTTTTCTTTTTGCAAGGAAAAAAAGTGTGTGTGGAGGGGAATCGGATTGCACGATTTTCCTAAAATATGAATCGATTTTGCCTTAAAACTCGATTTTAAATCTAAATCGATTTTTTGCCCAGCTCTATGTTTTACACATGCATGCTACCTTCCTACCATCCTGCCAAGCCGGCCAATCAGAAGGGGCGTTCTACCTGAGGAAGGGTCACATGTTCGAGTCTAATCAGTGTAAAAACCTGGTCAACAATTTCATAAAAGGCTTCAGTAGAACCAGGGGGTTTGAACCCAAGTTAACATATAGATGATTCTTTTCATTCTTTAGTTGGAATAACTGCTGTTGCTCAAGCACTAAATGTAGACTCAAATGCTTATGTATACTGTAGAATGATTCCTGTTAATAAAGACTACATTTGAAATCAATTCTTAAAATGTCGTTTTCATTCTTACAGTAGAGTTATGACATTTATTGTTCAACTTGTATTATGAAGGTTCAGTGATGTTTGCAAATGTTACTGAACCAATGAAACTTGATTTTAAGGAAAATTGTGAATGAAATCAAAATATCTGCCAGAAAAATTGCAATAAAATGTATTCGTAAAATTGTTCAGCCCAACTTGGGAAGATTAGACGTTTTGTTTGAAATAGTCACTATACTGTAATGTATCGTCAAACTCTGCTACTTGAGGGTCAGTGTCCTACATGTTTTAGATCACACCTGGAAGCCAGGCTGATGATGAGCTGACAATTAAACGATGTGTGCTGGACCTGGGCTACCAGAAAGGCCATGTCCATCCTGACTGACCCGGCCCACCCTCTGGCCCCCCCTAGACACACTCCTGCCATCTGGTCACTGGTACATGTTACCAAAGGCCAAAATAATGAGACTTAAACACTGGTTGATGCCCACCATAATTGGTCTTCTGAATCACATGATGCGACTGTCGCTCCAGAGGCTTTGGAAAGATGTTTTACTGTCGATATGTGCTGTTTTTAATGTTTGTTTGTATGTATGTGTTTTACCGTTTTGCTAGTTGTAAATCAAATTACCCCTGGGGAGATAATAAAGTTTCTTCTTAAGTAAAACAGGCAGGACACCAGCAGTAGAGAACCTGAGTTTGACACTATACTAACAACACTGTGCAGTCTCAGCCTCAACCAGCATGTTGGTAGGCCTATAGGCGACAGTATTTTATGACAATTACTACGAAATGTCACAAGATGGGACTTTACCAGAATCAGCAGAAGCCAAATACTCTTCAATGGAAACATCTACAATTTAACGTGTAGTTTGTTGGTTACAAACTGCAAGTTGCCCCCCCCCCCCCCCCCCCCCCGCCGGAAGAAGAAGCAAGGGTATTGTTTTTTTTTGGGGGGGGGGGGGGTTGTCCATGTGTTTGTCAGTAAATTCAAGCAAACACTACTGAACTAATTTCCATTAAATGTTCAGTCCAGAACAGATCCCTTAAAAAATTTGGCAAATGTAGGTCAAAGGTCAAGGTAACTCAAAATGTGTTAACGCAATGATAAGAGGTAGGACAAATCAGGTAAAACGTTAGTGTTTGTTGTGTTGTTTCTCTTCAAAATAATAGTTATGTTTTTCTTGTGAATTATTTCGACAAAAATCTCCGTCTCCTCCTCTGTCCGTGTGTATCGCACCATTTTCACTCCCCAGAGAAGTAATCATGTGACCAAGTACATCCCGTCCTGTTACGTATAATTGCAGATAAAGTGTTTCCATTGTGCTTTTGTGGTAGAATATCAAAGCGTCTGAAAAACCACCTCATGAAAGTCTAAAAACGTTATCGATATTTGACTTTTGGTTTTTTTTTTCCAAAATTCAGGTGTTTTCATTCCCAGTTTTTTATTGCAATATTTTCATTTTGTGAATTTTGAAAGGTAATGGAAACACAGCTAGAGAGAGACAGACAGACAGACAGACAGAGCCTAATTGTTAACCTTCCTCTGTACCCATCTGCTAAATACATAAATTATATATAAGTACCAACTGTATTTTTGTCAAAATTGTACAAATAGTGCTTTTATTTTAGCTCGAGGCACTCTGGGTTGACAAAGACTCAAACCCACAACCTTCTAATTATGACAGTTAATCATGATGCATTCTTATTAAACATGTTTTCCAGTGTTAATACATCAATCCGTCTGTGTGGTGGTTGGCTGGTTGCATGAAATCAACAAGCCACACAAGGGTGTTCAGAAGAGCCAACGGGGTTTCAACATTCCAAAGATGTCATTGTGTTTGATACGAGACCAGAGGCTTTTCTACTTCAATCACTTCTACTGGAGAAATGGTTCAGTAAGACAGTTTTTATGACCACATTAGATTTAATAACAAACCAGTGATCTCTGTGGTGATCTCATCTTACAGAACAGTAAAAGTTAACAAGTCTTTTTTATTATTACTTGTGTGGATTAACTCGAAAATGAATAACATGATTTTTTTTTTTTTTTGCAATAAATGACAGACTGTCAAACTAATCTGAATCTAGTCTTTTAGTCAAAACAACTCAAGCTGTCATGGATCCAAACACACAAGCATTCTGACAGCTTTAGAACATGAACAGAACAAACATTTATTCCACCACAACAATCTGCTCTATTCTACCCTGAGAGGGAATATTGCCCGACACCAGCCGCTTTTCCATTGAACCTCAAACTGCACAAATATTCCTGATGGAAAAACAACTGTTACAGAAAAAACAATATTTTTTGATGAAAGGTGTTTTTTGCGTGGCTTTTCTAACTGCAATGGAAAGACACGGTTTCCCCGACTTGAGTCAGGTGAAGTAAAAAAAAACAAAACAAACAAAAAAAAAACAAAAACAGATGATGCATGTTACAGTAAGTGAAGAAAAGATTTAAAAGAAATGTGGCGCATTATGTGTGGACACACCAATTTACTTATTTAGTAGGAGGTAGAAGGGTAATATATAATAATAATGAAAATATCTGTAAAACAACATATTTATGTTTGTTGCAATGTTAAGGGAACTATTTCTTGTTAATAAAATCACTGCATTTGTGATTTAGTAGAAATACCGACATTACACACTTCAGGTTTTTTCCGACATTTAGTAAATATCGCTAAAGTTTTGCTCATATATATCTAATCCAAAAGCAACTACTGATACATATGAATAAAGTTTAAACTAATTAACCATCAGATGTTACCAATTACAAATTCAATAATGGTAAAAGGGTAAAAAATTTACCTTCCATCTATAGTTTCAGCACCTCATGCCTGTTGGTTTATTTAATCATTCCATATTTGTTTTTATTATTGTAATGATGAGAAATAAGACTCTATTACATCAGTAAAACATTTTGTGAGGTGATAACCTGAACTTTCAGCAAGAGCTGCACAATATGTTTGAGCATCAACATCAATATATGTGTGTGCAAGAGTCACATTCCAGGTCCTGCAATTATTTTTATTGTATTCATTTATTACTTGGACAAACCGATATTTTTTTAATTATGTTTTTTAATTATTTACTTATTTTTTTTACTTCTTTACTTTTTTATTATTTATTTATTTCTTTGCCTTAGTTATTTATTCATTTATTTAATTTTTTTGTTTATGTATTTGTTTTTATTCATTTCTTTTATTTGTATTTATTTATTCAGGTAATTATTTAATTTTTAAAAATATATTTTGAATTTTTATTTATTTGTAATTATTAATTTTATTTAATTGATGTTAGTCTATTTGTGTTATCACCACAGCTGTTATAATGTGAGGATTTTTTTTACGTATCTCAATATATATCAAAGTTAAAATAAATAAATGAATAAATAAAAATCACAATCTTATTTTTTTTCTAATATCATGCAGCCCCACTTTCAGCTGATTAAATGAACATAAAAGTGACAGTGTTATTGATGATCAGCACCAGAGAGTTTTAAGTGAACGATGGAGGGAAAAGACAACAGTCAACCGACACCAGCGCTGAACTGAAGGTCAATGATACGTCCATGGATCCAAATGCATCAGGGACAGAAAAGACTGATTAATGAAGCCCATCCAGACATAACTAACATTAGAGGTGAATGTAACGCTAATGCAGACATCTATGCAGCAATGCAAGTAGTGTCTATTTAGTGAAATGACAGTAGATACAACCTCTAAAGTGCAAAACTGTCATCTGTAGTAACTTATGGAAGTAGTGCTGAAACGGTAAATGTTCTGCACTTATACAGTTCTTTTCCACCTTCATGGTCCTCAAAGCCCTTTACATTAGCCTCACATTCACACACCAGTAGGTTTCTAAAGTCCTGTAAATCAGGGTTCAGCGTCTTGCCCAAGGACTAGTGTTGTCACGATACTAAAATTTCCAACTCGATACTCGATACTAAGGATAATACTCGATACTCGATACTGGAGATGTGAGGGATTCCTCTTAAAATTTCCTCCATGGACTGTTAAAAAAGGTAGTGAGTGCGGGTGCAGAATAAATGCATGTCTATCTCTTGGCAAGTTAAAGTAGGTCTATCTTTTTGCTCAAGCCCTTCTGCAGTGCTAACTGTAAGCCTCTTTATGGTCGAGCGATTATGTGCGCGGGCGGCAGCGTATTGCATCATGTGACCACCGCGGACCCCTTGCGGGACTAGCAGCGTGCACATCAAAAATGATAGGCTGACATGCTCACGGTGGCCTCCGTGGTGGTAACGTGATACTATGCGCTACCGCCTGGCTGCCGCCCGCGCGCATAAACGTTCGACTATATGGAGGCCTTTAAAAGCAAAGTTGCATCGGATGGTCCAATCACAGACCTATAGAAATAGTGTATATGTCTGTGGTCGCACTGGCGTCATCCCGTGTGCTGTCAGAGGCAGCTGGAGAAAAAAAGAGACTTTAACTTACACTCCGGCATTACGGCTGTGCCAGAGCTGACCGCGTTGATGCCTGTTTAGAATTCTTAACGTTACCCGCTACAAAAAAGTGGCGATGCGCCATAAAAACAAAAATCGATTTTCCAGCAACTTAGTATCTAATTAGATACCAAGGGTCAATATCGATTTAGTATCTAAAATCTATTTCTTTGACAACACTACCAAGGACACTTCGACATGTGGACAGCCAGAGCCGGGACACGACCCGCCGACCTTTCAGTCATAGGGCGACCCGCTGCCGCCCCAGAACACAAGGAGATAGAGATCGAAGCTGTAAAACTAAATCGTGAGGGCAGGTGTTCTTTGAATGCAAATATTAAAGTTGAAATAAAACAGCCCGAAAGAAAATGGTACAAAAAAAAAAGGGGAGAAAAGGAGGGGATGCAGTGGTGGAGGGTTGGTCCCAGGCTTCACTCATATCTACATGAGGTTTCCATCACCTCAGGCCAAAAAGACAGGATGAATCCCACCAATCTGTTGTGATCCTGTTTGTTCTCCAGTGTATCTGCAATGCAGTGAACTACAAGTGTGCTCCTGGGGGAATACAAACTCCTGCTCACACTGACACGTTCTCCAGAGCTGGAACAACTCTGGATGTCTGAACAAAAACTAAGTATGAAAGAGAGAGAGAGAGGGAGGGGGGTCTTTTGCTGTTGTCAGGGGGAGGGGGGGGTGACCACCTGGATATCAACTAACTCTTTAGACAGTCACTTTTGATGGTTTGAGATGCTGACACTTTTAGATCCAGATCTACACTGAGTGTTTGTTTTTTTTACCAACAGGATGAAGTGAGTTCACCGACTGAAAGACTGATCTGAACTCAACTGTCTGTGATGATGGGTTCACACTGCAGTCAAATATGGTCCAAATCACAGTCGCCCATATGTTCCCTGTACACTGCAAAAATAGAAATCTTACCCATGTATCCCCTAATTTATAATCTAAATATCTCATCATATTTAAAATGACAACATCACATAAAGAGCAACTTTTCCATGAGATGTAAGACTGTATTTTTAGACAATAGATCTTTACAAGTTTATTTCAAATAAAATTTCAGTTGTTCAGTTGGTTATATATTTTTTTTTTGTTTTTTGTTTTTTGCTTGAATTAAACATAAAACATATATTAAATAATAATTATGAAAATTAAATAATTATTAAAATGATCAAAAACTTAAATTTCTTGCTAATATTTATTGAAATAAGATTTTCAACATCGTCTAAAAAACATGCTCTTTATGTTTCAGTGAAAAGTTACTATTTAGGTGATTATGTCTTATTAGGTTTACACAAAAACCACTGGACCAATATCCATCAAACTTCCAGGAAGGTGTGAGGTGGTTAAGAATAGATCTCATTAAATTTTGGTGAATGTAGTTCAAAGGTCAAGGTCACAGTCACTAAAAATATCTTCACGATGGGGTCAAATGTGTGTAGGAGGGGTGGGGTTTGTTGTGCTACTTGTTTTAGTTGTTTATACTTGGGAAGATTTGGATTTTTTCCCAGTGTGTCCTATCTGTTAAAGACAGTTTAAAAAGTACAAATCTGATCTTTTCAAATCTGACCGACAACACTTTGATAGGTGGTCCTAAATTTGATGTATATCTGATATTTGCAATAACACACACGAGTATGTAGCATTTATGAAACCTTTACATCATTTAAATGTGACAAGTCCCAAGTGGGTTGTTTCTATAAAAACAGGACCCCCCCCCCCCCAAAAAAAAAGGCTTTGTTTGAATGTAGCCTTAGAATAACTAGACTACCCTGATCTGCTATATTATGAGAGCGGGCCCAGATCCACCTAAATCTGATCCAATCGTCTTTAAAAAACGCCAGCTCTTTAGACTGGCTGGTGACGTCCTATGCCTTACATATGACAGTGGCCTGGGTCTGATTTACAAAAAAAACTGATTTCTGTTGTTCATATTGCCTAACTAAATAAGAAAATAAATAAATAAAGGTCACATATAGACAAGGAGCCAGAATTGGGCCATTTCCCCACAGTGTGGAGCATTATCAGCTGTTGGATTTGACTATAGCCACCACAAAGAACTGAACACTAAACTGCTACTGCAAAAAATTGCAGCTAAATTTGAGTTTAATTGCTCAGCACTAAATTCACTCATCCGTAAGATCACTTAACCGGGATGGTCAATGAAAAACCTGTTCCTACTTTCACCTAAAATGACTACAGCCGACTTTTGCTTGAAGTTAGGCCACCTTGCCCACACCTTAATATTTGACAAATCCTCAGCCAGTGTGGTTAGTGTGTGCTAGTCTGATAGTCTGATGAACTTGCAGAATGCTTAAACTCAATCATTAGGTTTTAATTGGAGCCATGGGATTCAGTAAGGAGGCCGAAGTGGACAGTATCAGGTCATCTATCCTGTGAACTCCAGAAAGACCGTCTGCAAATAGATTTCACACCAAGATATATGCTCTCGGAGACATTCACACCCTCATATCTTTAGACATTACTTTATGGTCGGGGGGGGGACATAAAAAAAAAATCATTTTGCAAAGTAGTGCTTGAGTGAGAATGGAAGAAAAACGAATGAAAAGTAAAACTAGGATAAAGGAAGTAAAAGGGAGGGGGGGGGAGAAAAGGGAAAAGGGAAAAAAAAGGGACTTTTATTTGGACAGTTGTTTTTGTATTTGACTCTTGCATTGTGGGTATTTGATCTTTGTTGTTTTTGTTTTGTTTGTTTTTTTCCTGCAGAACATATTGTAGTAAGGTACTGGTAATGGTGGCTAAATAAGCTTCGGCTTCAGCCCTAAACCTTTTCGGTCAAGCAGTATATTCATTATGTGTGAAAATGTGTCTACCTGCCTTGTGCTTGTTTTTTTTGTTTTGTATTTTGACCGAAATAAAATAAAAAAATTAAAAAAACCTCACCATAGTCTGGATCCATGAAGCAGCATCAACACTGTCCACAGTAGTTTATATAAAGGCTAACATATGTGCCCTCTGCATTAGTTTAATATTTGTCTCACATGAATAAAGCACATGTGTTAAGACCTAATGTTTGAAACAAAATCCGCTTAAAATGTAGAAGGGAAAAAAATAAGCGAGTCAGCTTTTGTGATTTTTTTTTTTTTTTGTCACAGTGATTTATGTTGAGGTGCGCTGTCTCTAATCATCGACAAGCACAGGCCAAAGCTTGGTTATAGAATTTAATTACTCCGACTGAGGCTGATGGGGATTAACTGAGGAAAAGTGACAGAAATGGGAGGTTATTAACGCCTGGCTCTTTTAATTTTCCCATCTGGTTTTATAGAAATCCACCAGCAAATCCAAGACTGTGAGAGAAATTAAACTGCAATTAGACAAAAATGAAAATGTGACTCTCCTGACTAAATTCTCCCTGCAGTGAAATGTGCAGGATGTGGGTAGATGGATGAGAACTTGTGGAAGACAGAACAGTAGGTGGATGCATGGAGGCCCAAGACGTTCTAATAAAGAGTCTGTTTTAGAAGCAGCAGTTAGACGAAAGAAATAAAATGGATGCAGAGGACCTGAGGAGAAATAATAAAGAGAAGATAATTCATCACCTATTTCAGAAAAGTCATATTTTCCTTCCTCTTGTCGGTACAAATAGGATAGATGAGCCAGAGGGTGTGGACAGCAAAACTAAAATCTGAAGAGAGGGGAGGCACTTTGTTTTGTTTTGTTTTGTTTTTTTACACCTCATGGAAAAGTAAATTCTTTGGAAGTTTTTTTGGTTATTAGCTAAAGCACACGATAAATTACACGGAAGATAAGGAATAATTAATGTGATTACAGGTACACCTCATCCTAATGGGTTGGAAAAACTTCAGGGGGATTCCTATGATATCGCAGTTATGGACATTATAGTCCAAATCACACCAGTAAAAAAAACTAATTATGGCATAAGAACCCTCTAGGCAAATCATTTCTTTTTCCAGATTAAAAATAAATAAATAAATGTGCAATCTGCGGCAAGGTTAAAAATCGAGTCTTTCCAGTGATTGCAGTTATTTGTTACTGCTGTTCATCTGGCAAACGAGCAAGCTCAAGTACTTGGTGCTTTAACGAGTCTTTATGTCATTAGTAATGGCAAAACTACACTTTAATCAGCTGGGCGCATGCATTTTATGAGCAATGAAAAGTGCAGAAGCGCCTGTCATTGTTAGTTTATGTCACTAGAGTAATTTTCACTGTTTTGTCACACTATGGTCTGTGTGATGACTGATTTACTCACTGGTTAGTCAACAGTAGAGGAACAACAAAGGCGATGAGGAACATTTAATCCACTTATTATAAATTGTTTTCCTTCTGGAGGGATGGCTGTCTTACACAAGGGTTGATATTTATGCAAATTGTGATCATAAAAACGTCATAACACAAAAGGTAGACAACACAACAAATTCAGTTTACTACCTTAAATAATATCACCCGGGGCATTTCTGTTTTTCTTACTTTTTGTTATATTTGTGAAAACAAATTTTAAGTTAGTATTGAAAAAAAGTCTTAATGCTGGAAGTGCTGAACTCATTTAACATTCTCTGCAAGATGTATGCTATAAAGCTAACCAATAAAATGGAGCCATAAAAATGTTAACACTGTCCAAACATAGCTAAAAAATCTGGGAACGTAACAAAGTACTGGAGATTTATCTGTTCATTAGGGTAGTTTTCATCATCAAACTGGAGCCTGATGTGTTCTGATGAGTTCACAAAATGACCATTATAAATAAAGGTTGCTCTGAATTGTCTTAATTGGAGTTCCCCGTCTGCAACATGGGCCTGATTCTAGAGAAATGAGTCTCTATGGCAGACAGTGGTCCCTGTTCAAACGCATACAAACTGGAAAAAAACTACTATAAATCTTTAAGTGTCTTCTTCTCATTTATAGTAAAAAAATATATATCTCATCACACTTAAAGACGTAGTCACTTTAAGCAGTAGTTTTTTTGATCATGATGTAATTTTACCATGACTCATTTCTGGCATGTAATTCAGTTCAGTTCAATTTTTGTCGAGCACACAAAATCATCCATACATCAATCAACAGTAAAAAAAAAAAAAAAAAAAAAAAGTACTCAAAGGAGTGGGAAGAAGTCAAACTTATAAACTCCCACCCCTCTTTTCCAAACCAATACTCCCGATAGATTCTGCTTCCTACTGTCTGACCCAACACACCTCTTATCCACCATCAACACAAACATCCAGAATCATTTATCAACACATTGTCCCCTCACATAATCAGATTTACACCATCAATTCAGTTAATATCAATCCTCTTAATAGTAATAGTGTGTTGTACTATTGTCTGACAGTCCCCCTACCCTACACAAGACAACATTGGCTGTTAGCATTGGTGGTTCTACATTGGTGGAAGGGTCTACCCAGTGCTATAGAGCAGTGGTACCCAACCTTTTTATTACTGCAGAATGGTCCAGGTTTGACAAGTTTACCACGGAGCATGTGGGGGTGGGGGGGGGTAGATTGTATATATTGGTCAAATTATATTTGACCAATATAATCCAATATTATCTGTTAAAAACTTTCCTTTTCTTGGAAGTTGGAGGCTCCTCTTCTGTCTCTTCAGTGGACCTTTTCCTCATCCAAAGAAACTTTCCAAAGACATCCGTTTTGTTTTTGTTTTTGTTTTGTTTCTTTTTACTAAAGATAATTAATTATTTGGGGGTTGGCGGTCCGGTACCAATTGATCCACGAACCGGTACCGATACTGGTCCAACCCCCGGGCCGCCTGCCACCAAATAATTATTTCTCTTGTATTTATTATCCGAGTCTGAACAATCTTTTATTTTGAAAAAGGACCGGATTCTCTCGGTTGCATCTCTGTCACGTGAATGTCAAAAAATGTAACCCACACAATAAGTAAATAACAGATGTCTTTGGAAAGTTTTTCAAAGATGAAAATGCCACTTAAGAGACAGAAGAAGAGCCTCCAACTGTCAAGAAAAGGAAAGTTTTTGACAGACAATACCGGAAGTTGTACTTCAAATATGGATTTATCGTGACAGGTGATTCCCACAGACCAAACCCGCTCTGGAGAATTTGCGGCGACCGATGTAAACAATCTACGTTGTGCCGCCACAAATACTGACACATTACAACACGTTACCGTTTTATCACGATTATATGAAAATCCAGACACCCCTGGTCCCACTGTGGGTAAATCATTATGACGGTGCGACATCATATCCTGCCCCGAGTGGTGGTGGGGGGGGGGCATCTTTTTTCATATATACGTCGCGTGTGTGATGCACAGCTCTCCTGCATAGTTTAACCTGGACAGTATCATCTGGACCTCATACAGACATGTCCCTGTAATAGAACACACCCAGTGCCCCCACACACAAATACACTTACCTGCTATGGAACTGGATCAAACGGAGTCACTTCCTGGTCACCTGTTAAATACCCCTCATTCGCGCGCCTCATAAGTCACCTGACCTCATTCATCCACTAAACCAGTGATTCCACATTTGGTCCGCCCCCCTGAACAATGCCAGAGACCATTTAGATTTGTGTTTGGTAGTAACGTTGGACTTTTGCAATAAAATGTTAGTTAGTTCTGAACTATTTTCATTATTAATGAAGCAGAGAGTGTGGGGTTGTCTCCAGGATTTGGTTCAGAGTGACAAGGTGTGGGTTGTGGTTCTGATTCAAGAACACGGATACAGATGTCCTCATTAAAGGTTTATTCACTGCAGTCTGTAATAATACAGTAACACTCAGTATAACAATATATACACACAATAATAAATTAACTAAGACAGACTATATGAGTCACTCAGATGTATTACATGGGTCATGGAACACACACATCACCTCACGGAAATCACAGATAACAGCTAGCAATGCTAGCTGCTAGCATATTATCGTATTAGCTTCAACAACACACCGGCGCTAAACAGCATTAGCTTATACAGTACACCATGCTAACATGTACCCGAACTGTACTGTGTTATTTATCTCACCTTGTGGCATCTACACACAGTAATAAACCAGAAATAGATTAATAAAAAAGAGAAAAAGAAGCCGAGATGGCGAACTTGGCACGGTTACCTAGCAACACAGTGGTTAATAAAACACGATTACGTTCATAACAGTGGTGCGTTCTTTAGCGTGGGACATTTGAAAACTTACATAAAAGGAGTTATTCCTGAACAAATATAACCAAACAATCAAATAAACAATTAAACTGTGTGGGCTTTCTAACAATTAACTATTTGTAACTAGTTTAACAATAATTTTGAGAGACTGCTCATATGAGTCATTTAAGTCAGAGATTCTGCTCTGACAACTAAGCTGAATTAACCTGTTAAGACGAAGAAGTTTATGTTCCATGGACCTTTTTTCTGTGAAGAACCCAAAGAGGTTATTTATTTCATAAATAGTGTTATTTATTTTCTGACATTTGTTCTGTGAAGAATCCAGAAAGGGTTATTTGATTATGGCTTTCTGGTAAACAATAAATTTTTACATTTAGGCACTCCTGCATTCATCACACTTTTTCTGTTACAAACTGACCCCGGCCCCTCATCTGAGAAGGGAAAAGTTATGTGGCCCTCACAGGAAATAGTTTGGGGACCCCTGCTTTAAACAGACGATCAGACATTGTTTTGATTTTTATCCCTGTGTTTGTTAATATGGAGTACAATTTGTGTCATTTTTATAGGATTTAATATGACTTCATTTTGGGTTATGTGTTATGTAAATACTGTAGATTGGGAGTTAATTGAATAATGTAGTAAATGGTATGATTGTGGGTGGAGCTTAGGGAGCTTAGAGACCGTGGAAACGGGTGGTTATACGTTGCAATACACGGACAGTGAATGACGACACATATTTGCTATGTTCATTTTATATCTGCTAGGTCAACTTTTGATAATTCCACACACATTCTGCATGTGTCCACACTCCTTGTTAATTTCTTTATGCCAGTAGACATTAGTAGATGGCTTCCTGAATTCCTGAAAAATGTGAAAAATCATATTTCAGGAAATCTTACCAAGTGGAAAATTGGAATAAGCAAAAACTGCAAGTGGAACAAGTGAAAATAATCTGGGTAAGATTTCTTGAACTTTGTTTGTTTCTCTGAAAAGTTACTATTTAGGTGATTATAGGTGACTTATATTAACCCTTGTGCAGTCCTTTGTAAAAGGCACACTGGCTGTGTCCTACAATCGGGTCTTAAAAACCCAGATTCCAAAGTTCAGTTCCATAGACTCATCACCCAACCGCCCAAGGATATATTACTGTTTTCAGTAGTAAGCAATGGCATCCTACAGTACGTATAAAAAGGTACATTAGTGAGCCACCGGGTCTCTTTGACCTGAAGGACCGCACAAGGGTTAAGTATGATGAGATAATTTGACAAGAAACAACAAATGTACACTTGGTAAAATGTAGATTTTTTTTTGCAGTGCAGGGCTTCATCTCCAAACTACACAAACAGACCACATCAACAAAGAGGTTTCAGTGACTTCTCACAAATGTGTGCAATGTCCCGAGTTGACACCGGGTTTAAATCTCCACAGCACCCCTTAAAGAAAAGAGGAAGGATGAAATGCCCATTATGGGTAAATAGCAATAATCCCTGGGAACCTTAGGGCACAATAAAATAGCGATGGCTTTTGCATCTGCATGAGGGATGAACATGTAGCACATTAAGTTCTGTTCAAATGCTCATTTTTTAAAATGAGCATCACACACTGCCTCCAGCACAGACGGCTAGTCCTAAGATTGGATTTGATGGAAGAGCCCAGCAGGAAAACTCTTTGTGGCAGTACGACCCAAAATAATGTCATCTTCCCTTACAAAGGGAGCTGTAAAAAGCAGATTAAATTCAACTTTTCTGACTAATTAGTCCACTGCAGTGAAACCTTTCAGAACTGTAAAAAAATATATCTCGTATTTTTCTCATTTCTAGTCCAATTTTTCATCACATTTAACCCATTAACCACCCACTGTCGCAAATATGCAACATACCAATAAAATCTACCTATTGTACAGTACGTGCCATAGTCAAATTATTTCCACTGAATTTAACATTTACTTTTTAGGGATGTCAAATGATTACACTTTTTTCCCCAGATTTGGATCCATTTTTATTAATAATGATTAAATAATTTTGCCAGTTGACCGTTTTGGCTTTTTTCTTCTTTTTTTTTTTTTTTTTTTTTTTTAAACTTACATTTTCCACAAAAACATGAAACATGAAAGTCTTGATAAAATATATATATATATATATATATATAAAAACAAAAGTGATGGAATATTCAAAACATCAAAAAACTTAAAAAAAAAATACAGAAGAAATGTCATAAAATATTAAGCAATTGTGCAAAATTGTTTTACAAAAAATAAAAACTGTCAAGTATTGCATTAAGATGTTTTTAATCAGATCAATCACGATGATGGATAAATCCATGTTAAAATATGAATTTTGACAGACCTACATATATATTCAAATTCAGGGTATTAATGGGTTAAAATAAGACACTCACCTAAAGACTAATCTTTCAGTCAAAGATAATTGAATTTTAAAACATAAATCTTCAAAATCTTATTGTGACGGTGCAGCATTAGCGCGCTGTCAACTCCTGCCCGTGTGTGGGGGGTTTTATTTTTCTATTATTTTTCAGCATTTTATTACATATTACATATACATATAAAATTGCATTTTATTACAAAAATAAACAGAAATATTCAGTACAAATCATCCTGCTTTGTGATTTCATTTATCTACAGAAATGTCATCTGCTTGTATTTTATATATTATTATGGTCAGAGTCCAAGTAGATTTTCATTGCATTGTTGCCACTCCCTTCTTAGATTCCTGGATCTCATTGAGTAACTGACACATAGTCAAAGTCAAAGACCCGGGCTGGTTTAACTGGACTGATGTGATCCAGATTTGAGGGGGAAATGTGTTCAATATGGAGACTCATCTCCTGTTCTGTTGCTTTGTTAATAGTTTGTCTTAAAAGCTGAGTTTGAGAAAGATTCTGAATGACTGTATTAAAAAAAACACGTGTTGCTCAGTCCTTTCACTGAAACAAGTCTGTCTTCTGCTGGATTAAACTTTTGAGACTTTCCACTATTTTCTCTTTTGGTAATTTTCTTCTTCTCTTTTTTTCTTTTATCATCATCGTCTTCTGTTTTAACAGTTTGACTTCTGCTCCTCTTCCGCAACAATGTCTTCCTCTTTTTCTTTTTTCTGTGTTGTTTTAAGGCATCTGATGTTTGTTTGTTTTTTAAGGTTGGTCAACAGCCGAGCCAAATGCCGTGTTCTGGAATACTTGACTTCATCATCCCAAATGTAACCGCACACGTTCCAGGTGTCCAGACAAACCACCAAGGAATGACGATCAGACTGTGGAGTCTCAGAATGTTTGTTCTCAGAATTTCTTCCACATCCCCCGATGGCCACATGTCAAGCACATCCATAAGGTTCAGTTTCAATGTCAGGGTCCATACTGTCTGCTTCTTTACTTTCAGGATGTTTCTAGTCCTCACAACTTATCCAGTCAGAATGTCCAGAGAGTTTTTTTGATAAGTTTGTTCTGATCCCTTTTTAATATGTTTACAGGATGGACCTGTCAGATCAATGTCATCGACCTCTTTGCAGTTTTTATCCTTGCCCTTTTTCTTTCCCATTTTCACCAGTGTGTTGTCTGCTCCAATGTGGTGCATCTGTAAAAAAATAAAAATAAATAAATAAATAAAAAAATCACTTTATTTTACTCAATTCAAATTAAAACATCATTCCATTTTGAACATGATTTTAGAAAGGCATTTTTTTTCCAGTGCTGCTATCAAACTCATTCTGAAGGAGCGTCCCTTTTATGACCTGTAAATAAAAGTTGATGGGGACACTTGTTGAGACTGATGTTTGTTCATTGTCTGAGACTTTGTTTAGAAAAGACATTGGTATCAACCCTCAAATGACATATAAAGGCCAAACCTTTTCATGCCTATTGAGAAAAACAAATCTATAACTGCCAGGATGTAGCCATAGCTCAGTGATTTAAGTTGCACTTTGTGATTTTAAGTGAGGTCTGCTCGACAGCAAAATCATTCCAGCAGGTTGGAGGGCATGCCCCGCTACCTGTCAGTGAAAATCAATACACGGTAGATCTGCAAAGCATGAAAGGTGTCGAGACTAAAAACACTGTATACAGTAACAAATTATTTATGTGGGCCTGACTCTGCATGGCTCACAATAAACTGTTCATTTTGCTGGGACTGTGCCAAGGTAGTAAGACCTGAGAGGAACGTCTGGAATTCTGAGCAGATAAATAAATACAGCTGTAAAATAGTAAGGTATTTTAAGGCATATCTGGAATAATGATTTTATGACAATATTAAAAACCATTCTGCTAGTCTGGGATTTAAAGAACAAGGTGCAGGGCTCTGTTTTTGACACATCTGGTGGTTTTGGCATGTTTTACTTTTGGAAAGTCAAAATTAAGTGTCTGCGTCAGTGATGCAGAAGACCTGCTTTAACATCAACTAATGTCTGAGAAACACTTGTACCACATGTCAGTCACAGAGCGCTTTAATTCTTATCTGTGTCTGTATTAACAGGTTGGAGCAGAGATACAGTCTTGTCATCTGAACCCACTTTATCCTCACTAAGGTCACGGGGGTCACAAAATACTGCGACAAAAATGACCCCATATAGATAGAGCTTAATGATAAACCACATCAACCACTTTAACAATAATTTTACTATTAGTGAACCTGAAAACCTCAACAGAAATAATAAAAAAAATAAAAATCTGAAAGTCTGACTCCTAAGGTAAAAGATCAGTCACATAAATAATAATATAATAATAATAGGGCGGCTGTGGCTCAGTTGGTAGCCCAATGACCGAGAGGTTGGCGGTTCACGTCCCAGCTCTGGCTGTCCACATGTCGAAGTGTCCTTGGGCAAGACACTGGACCCTGACTTAGGCCCCCAGTAGGACTGACCTTAGACCTTAGAAACCTACTGGTGAATGTGAGGCTAATGTAAAGCGCTTTGAGCACCATGAAGGTGGAAAAGAACTATATAAGTGCAGTCCATTTACCATTTACCATAAACCTGTCAGTCACAGCCTGACACAGCAGATATCAAAACCACTATCTGGCCTCAAATCTTATTACTGGAGGAAACATTTAGAGATGGGCCACCAGATCACTTCCACTCATTAGATGTTCCTAAAAAAAAAACAGATGAGACCTGAATGACTCCTGGGGAAAAAAAATACTGACTTAGCATATTTAAGGAGAAGAATAATATAGGTCTGTGGCGACGAAGGCTTCTCGGAGTCGCCCTTAGTGACCTTCAGCTGTATGGGCAACTTTAAGAGACTTAAACACAGGCTTCATTTTCAGAGCTGAGGATATTATCAAGTCTCTGGATATAAGCAAATATTGAAACGCTGACCTTTTCATGAAGTTATATTCAGGAATGAAGGAGAAAAGGTTGCGTCTGCCACCAGAAGAAAAAACTTTGAAAAAACATTCTGAATTGGAATGTACAATGGAAGCATACTGTATACATATGCAAGAAAAAACTATATTAATTCACTGGCTATGTCAACTGCATGTCAGGAAGTTTCCTTGTTCTTGAGTAAGGGCAAAGGAGAATGTTTGGTGTATGTAAATGCAATATCTGTCACTTCACTGAATTAGTTTCCGCTATCCATGTATCTGCCTCACAGCTAGAAAGTCTAAGGTTCAATGCAATGTTGGTGCAAGCGGAGCATTTCAGTGAAAACCCATAAAGACCCAAATATACACCAGTGACCAAAAATATCTCCCAATTTAAACCGTTTAATACCTGTTGACCCACTTATCTCATCAATACATGTAAATAATTCGTGTAAAATGCAGTTTGTCATCTTTTTATGGACATCAGATATGACCCATATGGACGTTCAGATGCTTCGTAGTTGCCATGGAAACGCCATTATCTTCTACAACATTGAGTCACTAGTAAAACCCATGGAGTTGGGTCAGTGATAGTGAATGGACACACTTAGGCTACATCCACACAGCAGGTCTTAATGCACAATTTGGATTTTTTGGTAAAATCTGATTTTTTTTGTGTGTGCTCGTTCATATTAAAACATTAAATGTGACTTTTCAATCTTGTCTGAACGGATTGTATCGTTGAAGTGATCCACATGCGCGAGAGTCTCAGATGGAATGAGGAAATACGGCATAGTACGTGACATATGTGGAAGGCGAAGACGGTAACGGTTGCTATGGGCAACAGCATAGCATCGATGTACAGGAAAGCACCGTATAAAACAAGATTTAACATTTTTAAAAATGCATAAGGTGGAGGACAAAGCAAGAGGTTCATATAGAGAGAAGCTCAATGTGACTGAGGGTGAAGGTATTTGGAGAAGATCAGAGATATGAAGGATGCATCTATGCTACTAACTATTGGGGTCACTGGTACCAACTGGCCCGGCCCCCCTTGGACCTACATACAGGTAGTTCACCATCTGGTTTTGGACATAAGTTACAACACAGTGGAAGAAGCTCCTTTAACACATATGAACAGTTTTACTGTGACTGCTTCAAGGTTTGACATCTACAGCTTGATGACTGAAAACACTGTAGTGCAAAAGGTCAAAGGTCAACCTGTACAAAGTCACATGTTTATGTGTCTGTGGGAACTGTAAATACATTAAACTAGTCGTAAATTCATAACATCGTACCTCTAGGTCTTTACGTTTGTTGTGTCAATCACTGGAGTCAGATAAATGTAACACGGCCGTTCAGACTTAAGTCATATCGCAAAATATCAGATTTAGGATCACATATGAAAGTGCCCCGTGTCGCCTTAGATTATATTCAGTTAATGATATATGACAATTTGTCAAGTTTGTTAGTTTACTAGAGAGGTTAAGTGTCAAACACCATGATAAACTGGGAGCTGTGTACTTTTAAGGTGTCATATTTTGTTAAACCCACTTAATTTGTGTATTTGGACCCTAATAGTTAAAACTATTTTTAATTTTAACTCTCCAGGTGTTGAAAACTTATCTTTAAATTAATTTTGGCAGACATAAAAAGTGGGTTTCTACAACCCATTTCAGTTCCTGCTGAATTTGTCACATATATAAATAGTTATGTCATAATATTTTCACATATAAAATCAGCACTTCTGATGAATATTTGTCCAACGACTAAACTGAAATATGTCTAAACTTTGTGCCGTTAAATGCTCAGTTGTTGGTTGTATTAACACACAATGGGACAGAGCAGCACAGGCAACAACTGTAGAGGGTGGAGTCATGTGCATTTAAAGGGCCAGTGCTCAAAACAAACGTACTGGTGTTGTGACTACAAAATAAAATTTAATTCTTCATTAATTAAATTCCATAGGTTTATCTTCAAACCAAAGCAGAGCATTTACAATATATGTAGACAGGGAAATATTTAAAATACATAATTCCATTTTTTTTAAGTTAAATATCACTCCTTTAAAGGCAGAAATTCTTCTAACAACTACAATGTACGAGGCATGGGTGGTAAAATCAGACTTGTATAAATCCCTCCTGTTACTGCAGCAAATGTATAGAACATGTAGAAAGAGCATAAAACATTTACATATAAATAAAAACTCAAAATATAAGAATTTTAAAACAATATTTGCATTTTGACAATAGTTTGTATTATTTGCATCCAAACCAGAGCTGTAGGTCTATCAGCAAGTAGAGCGAGTGTTCATTTGTCTTATTTTGTCACTTTTCCATACATCCATTTTGAGTTAGTTGGTAGTGTGTGAAGAGCAGGGTAGGGTTAGGATGGTAGGTGTCATATGGGAAATGTTAAGAGGGGTAGAGCTGTGGATGGAATTCAGTTGTTTATGTCGGTAGTCTGGTCTTCCATAGTTAAAGGGAATAAAGTGATGTGAAGGTCAAGTGCATCTCAAACACATGGGCTTCCCACATTTGAAAAGTAAGGACTGGACACAAGACTCCACACGTCTTAAATTTTATTTCTTTTTGTGGAGTGATGTAACAAATGATGAGAACGGTACAAGATGGTGCAGTAGTTTGTATTGAGCATTTTAGATTTTCACATTTTTTCACTTTATTATTTTTGTATGTTGCCGTCATGTCTTCATCTGTAAAAAAAAAAAAAAAAGTTTATTTTTTTCACCTTGCTGTCTTATATTTTTCACTTTGTGAGGTTTCTCTGTGATAAATGCTACATAAATACATTTTCCTCTTTTTTTTTTTTCTTAATGTATGCGGCAGGAAGACAGTGTACACTGTTGAAAACTGTTGACCTTTAAGCAATTCCCTCACTGAGCCAAGTAAAAACTGTAAAAAACCTGAGTCGGATAACCATAATAGAAACAGATAAAAGCCAACATTAATAACTTATAAGCTACTGACCGATTTTATACGCCGAGTATAATATGAAAATCTACTGCGCTGAGTTAAAAATGTCAGTAAATGCTGTCTATTTAATGTCATGTGTGTTGTGTCATGTTAAAAGATCGCTTCACAGTCCACACTACAGCCAATGACAAGTGTTGCAGTGTGATTTAACACTACAGATTTCTTTAGCAAACCCTGTTTTCATATTGTTCATTCCGGTTTACTGATCCGGTAATCCCTCTGGACACTGATGGCAGCAGCATTTACAACAGATAGCAATCTCCTGCTTCTCCCTCATGCCCCATGGTCCTCAACCTTGTGTGAAAACACTTCATCAGCTGTTCTTTCTCCTCCGTGCCTTCCATCCCTAAACCCCTTCCCTGCTCCGGCCCTTGCTGGTTTCTCCGTAACCGTTTCAACTACACTCAGGTATCAGACGTAGATAAGGTTAGCCCCAAATTATTGTAGATGTGTGGCAATTAAGGCGGATGCAACGGACTGGAGGGAGTGGATTTCATGGGAGTATCAGGTAGGGCAATCTTTGAGCCTGGAGAGCAGAAATTCCCAGCGAAAACAGATGGCATTCCATACTTCATTAATCACCAGCCAGGATGACAGCTAAACTAAATTGGAAAGGCAGGGACTCAGATTTAGTCCCTATCAGCCTCTCTCTGCTGTTTCTCTTTGTACTCTTTCCTCTATCTTCATCACATGTACCTTTCTCATCGCCAAATTTGCCTCTCATCATTTACTGTGTTTCCTCTCATATACGTTTTATCATTCGTTTCTGTACGTTCACGTCGCTGCCCCACTAGACTGGTGGACTTCATTTCCCAAATCTCTTATAATTTCATTTGAACAGGTTTCGCCTCCGACTGATTTTGACAACATGTGAGGCGGGTTTGATAAAGCGCCGTCATTTTTGCAGAGATGAAATTGCAAATGTTATGAACTGCACACTGTCAATTACAGCAGGACAAAGTATTGCCAGTTGCTTGCAATCCAATTGTGCCAAACATTGCCATGGGTAGAAAAATCAGTCACCTCGTCCCAGGACAATGTTAGAGTCAGCACTTGAACTAAGCTGAGTCACAGTAAAACTCTGTGTGCCCTTGCAAAAGCACTTTTTTTCTAATTATTCGAGCAAATCATGATTATTTTGCAGAATCTTTTCCACTCACTGGTATAAAAACAACTGGATGAACTGAACAAAATGTCATATTTCTGCCACTGTTCCCACATTCACCTCATCATCCCTGTGTTTTTATCAATATGACATAATTAACTGCATGTAATTAAATGTTTTCACCTAAAATACAAATGGGACACAGTGACAGGTTTTTTTTTTGGGTTGAGTTCATGATCATGATCAGTGAGCCCATTTACATGCACTAATACTCAGATTATTATCCTATTCCTGAAGTTTAGTCAAGTGATCATGTGAACATCTTAATGCGATATGCTTTCACACACAATGGCACTTATTGGATTGTGGGAAATCTGATTAACATACCTCAATTTCTCTCCGATTCTCCAATGTGTTTGGGCACATACCTGTTAATTGGATTAATTTAATTCTATTACATGCCTGTGTGTATAAATAAACACAAAAAAGGAAATTGCATTCAAATGATTAGATTGTTTTGTAGCTTTAATGTGACTAGTGCAGGTAAGTTGGCTAATACGTTTATTTGACTCCATTTATAGCAATACTTTGGTGTCAGTTGACACCGTTACGTCCCAGTTTAGTCTCTATTGCAGTTTGTATAACATGTGTTCTTTGAGCTGTACTGTAGGTGCAGACTGAACTGTGATGTGCAAGTGAGTTGGATTTATGCAGAGCAGTGAACCCCACATGGGTACACTTGGAATTCAAATGGGGTCAGCTAAAATTTCTAGCAATTGATAATAAAAACTAGAAAAGCACCTAGAGCGCAGACCCCCCCCCACCACCACCACCACCAAAATCTAATCATTTCCAGACCCCCCCCATTACCAACCTACCCTGAAACTAATCAAAATCCATCATAAATTTTTGAGTTATCTTGCGAACTAACAGACAAACTCTGGCAAAAACATTAGCCTCAAAATAAACTCAAAATATGTGGTTATTTGAGAGAGACATTTAGAATATACAACAGACATGACAAACTGAAGCAGAAACTGAAGCAGAGTTGTACCGTTTGTCAAATGTTCATTGTGGTCAGTTTCAGATCCGGCGGGGGGGGGATCATGATTCAACTTAGAAAAACATGATATTTTAGGATCTTTTAGTCAGATTTGCATACTGCTACTAATCAAGTTGTGCCAAACATGGTTCATATTAGAAAAACAGTGATTGACCTGTTGATTTATAACGACTTTGCTTTGACGAACAAAGAACAAAAACTAAATAATGTTGAAATAATAGACGTCTTACTCAGCAAGTGCATGAACAGTTTGGATGTGAAACATTTGTGGGTGACTATTTCATAACATTGTCATTGTGTAAAGTCCTTCATGCTGTAAAAAAAATAAAATAAATAAATGCAGAACAAAGAACAAGCTGTTGCATTTACTAGGCTGATACCAAGTCTTATGTTCATGTCATCTGGCTAAAACATAAAACATCTTTGGAGGTTAAACCAACTGATTTGCACTTTTCTCTATTTTCCATTACATTCTGGAATAAAATAAAAAATAAATAAATAAATAAATAACCCCCCCCTAAAAAAACCCAACCTATTAATTGTAATTGTTTGCTTGGTGTGATGACAGTTCTTGTGTCAAATTCATCTTTCTTAACGTTTACCTGCCTTTCCAATTTTCTCTTCCTTTGTTTTATTTCTCCTTTCGACCCCAGTCTATAACAAAGATGCACAGATCTGCAGCATACACAAGAGCTGGCTGTTTGATAGATTAAGTCAGGGCTTTGGGGAGA
Organism: Siphamia tubifer; assembly: GCA_020466265.1. Classification (NCBI taxonomy): domain Eukaryota; kingdom Metazoa; phylum Chordata; class Actinopteri; order Kurtiformes; family Apogonidae; genus Siphamia; species Siphamia tubifer. The sequence continues at coordinate 4,423,340 of CM035799.1, read as the reverse complement.
ACCTTGACCCAGAGCTCCTTCATCATCAAAAGATCATTACTCTTCAAGAGAGCTGCATTACCCATGTGTAGTGAAGTGCAATGGTGGTCATGGCGATGACGATGGTGATGATGACGGCTACGAATTAGCTCATGAAGATGTAAAACGGAGCACAAGATGGAGGTAGGATGGAACCAGGAGGAAAGTACGCTCACCTTTTCATTTTATTGTCATTGCTGATGTGGAAAGATGGAAACTCTATCCCATGTATGTATGTGTGTGTGCGCTTGTATTCCTGTCTTTATGGGGACATTGATATGTTTATATGCCTACTTTGAAAAGTATGACGACGTGAGTATCTGCCCTCCTCTTCCTCACTCTTCAGCACTCGTATACAGGACATCACAAACTCACCTCTGTGTGTATTCCTATCGTTATGGGGATATTGATATGTTTACACAGTTACACCTTGGGGACCTGTGACACTATGGGGACCAAAATTCAGGTCCCCATGAGGGTTAAATATAAGTAAAGGTCCCCACAAGTAAAATAGAAAGGATATGGCCCTATAAATACATCAATTTGTTTTTTTTTTCTACAAGTCCCCATAAAGCATGAGAGAAACGGGTGTAAAGTAAAACATGTATTTTTCAAAAGTTTGAAGATGTGTTTACTTAAAAACAATTATTTTCATATATTTTTAAAAAGTTATTTTTCATTTTTTATTTATTTAATTATTAATATTCATTTTATATATCTTTTTTTATTGAATTCATTTTTATTTCTATATTTTTTTAATTTAATTTGACAATTTTATCATTATTATTATTTTATTAAAAAAAATAGGTTTACACTCACCACCCAATGTCTACTTGATTACAAGTTTGGTCCTCATGAGACATGGAAACGAGTGTGTGTGTGTGAGAGCATCTTTTTTTCCTAGTGCAGTGGTTCTCAACATTTTTTCAGTGGCGTACTGTTCTCCCTGAAATAGACTTTTAGCCAAGTACCCCCAACTCTTGCTTCAGCATTTTTTACAGAAAAATTGAGCAAAATGTGTCCCTGTGCTACAGTAAAAGGTGTCCGTTTATATTTTCAGAACATATATTTAACTTCATTTTATTTAAAATAACACATTTTTAAAGAAAGATTTGTGTGTAAAACCTAAACTGAAAGGTGCCCTCTTTCATAATGTGGCCATTAATTAATAAATTAACCTCTTGATCAACACATTTACTCATTTTGAACAATATAAAAATATGTTCTTAAAATCTCAAAGCTTAAACAAGATAATTGACAAAAGTGGTATATAAATGTGTTTATTGTGTTTTAATAAATTCTCATTATGCATTTGGTACAAGACAACTTATTTAGTATATTAAAAAATAAATAAATTACACTGTGGGCTTTTTCCAAGTACCCCCTGGACATAAAGGGACCCCTGCATACGCCACCTCCAGTTCAAATTCAGCGTAACCATACAGTAGAACACATGTGTAGAAGCGTTTCCCTGACGACTCAGCCATTGTCCGACACATATGCACTGACTGCGACTTAGTTCCATGCATAACTGCCATCTACCAGAGCCACTCAAAGTCAATTAATTTACTCAATGTTTTTTTTTCCAGTTACTTTCCATGTGCAGTACATTCACATTGATGACAAATGAGGCTGGACCTCCAATGCATTGGGCTCGACTTCAAATGGTTTAGGAACTAGTTTCCAGTGCGGAAGAAAACAGCCAACAAACATATTGGGGAAACCCTCTGCCGCTGGTGTGTTCATCATAGGGGTTCGTTGGTTGTGTTATTCCGCATAAGAAACTAGTTCCCAACTGATTTGACCAAGTCAAGACCAGCACTTTGACTTCAGCCTCATTTGCACTAATGTCAATGTTCTGCGCATGGGAAGTAATTGATTTGAAAAGAAAACACAAAAAAAAACGAGTAAATTAATTCACTTTGGCCAAAATCTGTGGGCAGATTAATTGACTATGGGTGGCTCCGGCAGACTGCAGCGACGCGCAGGCCAAAGTTGCAGTCACTTCACATATATTCAGACAATGGCTGAGTCGCCAGGAAAACGCTCCTACACACTTGTTCTACTCTGGGGACTGTGGGGAAACACTCAGTTTGAACTGGGAATGGCATGTCCCTTTAAAGCTCAGAGCTGGAACTCAGCACATTTTACCCTCATTGGCCAGTTTGTAGAAAATATGACCTCATCGGTGTTAGTCTAATATCATTAGAATAATTCTGGAAGGGTTTAAGATGTGTGATTACAGAGAGTGAATTTAAAAAAATCCTAATTATATTTTAACCATCTAAAAATAAGAAATGCTGCGTTTCCATTTCTTTACAATGAGTCATTTATATCTAAAATGAGTCCTCCACACAGTGCCACCACTTCCACAAGTTGGAATTGGCTTTTTTTCTGTTTTATGGTGAGCAACATTCAGCACTGAGGTACATTTCCATTTTCTACTGAGTGCAGAACAATGTAATCACCCCATTAAAGGAGTAATATTTCACCTTTTTAAATGGAATTATGCATTATACACACTATATATATATATATATATATATATATATATATATATATATATATATATATATATATACATGTAATGCAGTTTGGGTGCGTTGAAAATCTCCACAGTACTCTGATCTATTTTAGAACACTTTCCGGCACTAAATAGAATGTAACTACTTTGCTTAGGTCTGAATTCATTAATTCAAGTCCACAGGTCCATTTTCAACTCCATTTCTGAGTAACGACATGACACAGGTGGTTTTGGGTGATGGCCAATGCCAAAAATGTCTTTTTATATTAAGTACAAAAAGTTTAAGTCAGCGGCACACAAGACAAACACCACACTGTCCACATCACGTTTGGAAAAAAAGAGTGTATTTTCTTAATGCGTATTGTCTACACTGCTGCTCATATCACTCAGGTTAGCTAGCGGATGCTGCTCATGTCACTCAGGTTAGCTAGCGGATGCTGCTTATATCACTCAGGTTAGCTAGCGGATGCTGCTCATGTCACTCAGGTTAACTAGCGGATGCTGCTCATGTCACTCAGGTTAGCTAGCGGATGTCTCTTCAGATGCCATTGTGGGTTTTTTTTCCATCTAAGGTGAAGTATTTCCACACATACGATGTGTGTCTGTCACTCTCTTTAGCTTAGCCAAACCCACCACCCCCTGTTTTACCTGCAGCAGCCATGTCTGCTCTGGTTTAGGTCTGACTCGTCTATGTTTACACGTGGAGGAAGAGAAAGAACAACATCCGACTTGTCGACTTCTACAAATATAAGTCAACTTGTGCTACGGGAATTGATGCGTTGACTCGTTGACGTTTCCGTTAATGCCCTAGTATGCAGTGTACTTTATATTACATGAACTACAGCTTTTGAGTGTAACTGAGAATTCCAATCCACTTTAAAGTCCAGAAAAAACTAACTCAACACTGACTCGAACAAAGTCCATTCACTGTTAAATCAAAACACGAAGGGAGGACGAAGCAAGTATTCAGTTGGTTCAACACTAAATGCCATTAAATCGAACACTTGGAGTGGGGACAGAACCCCCCGCCCCCTCTTTCTCTCTCCTTAGTTGAACCAACTTTAGAGGTCCTACTGTGTTCCCCCATTCGGACTCCCTGCACTGAATAATTCTGAAGATTGCTATGAAGTCAGGAGGAGGCTGATTACAGTCTGAACGTCCAGCTGTGGGTGTGAGAAACCTGAGTAGCAGGAGGACTTCAGGGACATCTGCAGAACAGAATGACCACACACCTGTACAGAACAATATGATGCTCTCAAAGTTTATCTGAGAAGAGTAAAACCCTGGTTAAAAATAGATGTCACTTTTACAATATTTACCATTTTTCCTTTCTATCGTAGTAGCTGTACATTCCTTTTCCACAGAACTGAAGGCTCGTCATCCCACTAAATTTCTTCAGCAAAAAATATTTGGTGCATGATTTCAAATTTAAACCAAGGAAGGAATTTACTGATGGAGGCAGCAGTTGCAGAAATTTGGCAGAATTCAGTTGAACAATGGGTGGGATGGACACCTCTGTGCAGAAGTGTTAACTAGTCATGTTCCAGTCTGTATTTTTTAAGCTTTCGATCCGATTTGTTTTCGGCTTAGTTTTGTCAACACTGATTTTTTATTATGAAATTGATTTTAATTTGGAGTCATTAGTTAGAGGTTATCATATTGTAATGTGAAGGTCCATAGGTGGTTTATAAAATGAGACTGCAGGATGGAGATGGACTCATTTTAGAACAGTGCTTTACTTGACACAGCAGTTTCCTGACAAACCAGTCACATGACTTGACCAGTCATTCAGGGAAGCTAATCTTTTTTTAATAAAATAAGAAATTAAAATAAAACATTTGAAAAAATTATTAAATTTTTTTATAAATAAATGAAATAAATAATGTAAAAAATGTAAACAAATTAAAAACAAACAAAAAAAAGATATATATATACACACATAAAAATAAATACTTTAAGTAAACATCTTCAAACCTTCCAAAAATACATGTCTGTCTTTGCACCCATTTCCTTCATTGTTTGTGGGGACTTTCTGAAAAAAACCAAATCATTAATAGGGCCACATCATTTTTATTTTACAAGTGGGGAACTTCATTTGTATTTAATCCTTGTGGGGACCTGAATTTTGATCGCTATTATGTGACTGTGTAAACATAGACGTCCCCATAAAGATAGGAATACACACACACACACACAAGAAAAATAAATCATTTTGAATGTCTAGTGTTGCCAGAAATGTGTGATGTTAAAATTGGGTCATGAGCCAAAAAAGGTTAAAAACCCCCGACGTAGATAGTTTTGTCATTGAAATCTGCTCCAGAACAAAAGTCTTTTTTGATGTAAGGTATCAAGCAGCAGCAACAGGGTCACACTACACCCACACAGACAGTTGTAGGAAGTCACTGTGGAGTACATGCCAGCGCTAAATTGAGGCTAAACAGACATTGCAGACAGACTGGCTGCACCACAGACAGAGTCCAGCCAAGTGTGACAACTCCAGGTCACATGGTCACATCCACCTGGCGCATCTCCACTGCAGGTTCCTGTCACCTGCTGAGACTCCAGTGCCAGCGGTGGTCAAACGTGACTGTAAGTCCATAATGATTACATTCATTGCTCTGAGACTCTCTTGACTTGTGTTTATGTATTGATTACTTGACAAAAATGTAAAGAAGGGTCTATTTTTTTGAACCTCCTTATTTACAGGTCAAATCCATACTGCTGTACAGATCCAAAACATGGCACAAGGCCACGACCATCATCAGAAAGCTGCAGACATTCATGCGGGCACCGGTGGGCAATTTGATATTTCTCCAAAAACACAAAATAATAATAATACATTTTATTTGTATCGCGCTTGTCATGGCACTCAAAGATGTGTTACATGAAGTCAAAAATAGAATCAGAGTATGACAACAAAAGGAACAAAAAAACTATAGAAAACTGATCAATCACACATTAAAACAGACAATAAAAGTAATCAAACATTAATAACAATCTTGAATAGGCGAGTTTTTAAGAGATTTAAAAGTGTTGAGGTCGGAAGAGTGACAGATAGTTGGGGCGGCTACAGAAACAGCTGACATCTGTAACTGAGTTTTTGTCTTTAAAACATACAAGTGACCTTTAAAAACCTTGAAACTTCTAGTTTTCATATATATATATATATATATATATATATATATATATATATATATATATATATATATATAAAATTAGTAGAAACAGGACCTGCAGGTGAGATTCCCTCTCTGCACAAATAATGAAGTCAAAGGTGAGTATGAAGCAGAAGACTGTTGTCCACCAACAAAGGTTAACTTCATCTATGGTCGACACAACATTGAATGCTTGGAATGTAATGTACATGTTCATGCTGTGACAGAAGAGCAGGATATGATCAAATGTTGGAAAAATGGGAAAATGCCAGTTTCAGCAGAAGTGATTGGAGGAGGAACTATTCAGAACCAGGTTAAAGCCTGTAGACATAAACTGTAATAACACTATGTATATGAAACTATATCTGCAGTTGGACATGAGCATTACATTTGATTAAAGTGGGATTAAAAAGCATTAAATTAGATTACATTTAAATTAAATGTAGGTTCAGTTGATGATATGTTCTCTAAAGCCCAATGATAACAGGATCTGAGATGACGCATCTGTGCCCTGTTCCTGACCTGTGACCCCCCCCCCCTTCCCCATCCCCACCTGTCTCATCTGACTAGATGGACCCCCTCCTGTGCCCCCGTCCTACTGTATCCTTAAAGACTGGAACTACACCTACAGGAATCTGTCCTCACTTGCAGTTCTCCCTCAGGCTTCTCTTTTCCCACTGGGTTTTTTTTTTTTTGTTTTTTTTTTTTTTTCTTTTCTGAGGAGGGTCTAAAGACAGGACATTTGCAGGACAATAATCCATTTCCTTTTTCTGCTGTTTGATCTTTTTTTTTTTTTTTTTATCAAACTAACTCTCTAAAGCTTTGACAGATAACCTGCAAATGAAATTGAATTGTTTGTGATATAATATCCCTCAACTATAATCTGAGCTTTTATGAACATATACATGATCTATAGAAAAAAAAACATTTTCACTGTTAAACTGAATAGAGAGGATTATATTTCAACAAATGGTGATAAACCACTTAAATACAGGGAAAAACTCTTTTGGACTTGCCACATAAGTAACACTGGGTGTTTATAGGTTACTCATCCTCATATTTGAGTATATTATTATTTATTAGTTTTATTGCACATAATTCTATTTATCTCATTTTATTTATTTCATTTTATTTTATCTTATTCTATTCTGTTTTTATTGCATGCCAGTTGGTTTATCTTGTTTCATTTTGTTATCTTTTACATGGGGGTTGCACTGAAAATTTCACTGACATGCAAATGCTCAGTGACAATAAAGACATCTTGAATCTTGAATCTTATTGGAGGAACAACGAAGGTAAACCATAAGTCTATGGATGCCTGCACCTTTTTGGCCATCAGCATCAAGATACTGTACGAGCACGATAGCAACATTTCCAAACTGTGATCCTTGCCCTTATGGGTATGGACTCCAGACCAATAGGGTTGGGGGTGGGGGGGGGTGGGGGGGGGGGGGGGGGGGGTGGGGGGTCTGTCGGCCTCAAATGCCACTCAGCAGATCAGGACAAAGAATGGAGAGCAGAACATTGGGTCGTGGCATTATTAATGATCCTGTAATGTATCAATTACCTGCTGACATGTTCCCTTCGTTCAGACAACAGTGACGTCTGCAAGTTAATTAAGAAAAACAAATGGCTAATTATATGGTCTGTTTACCCCTGATAGCGGTATATGCTGATGAACGGCTGCAGCCACTTTGTAAAAATGCTTCTGATGAATGTGCCATTTCAATTTCAACGTGAAAATATCAAAGTTTACAAAAAGGGCAAATCATTTTAAAGCATCAAATCAAAGATCTATGTGTGCCGATATACATGTTGTGTTATTTAGCCAATGTCATACAGGCTTACATTGTTCATGTATTTATTCCCTTATTATTTCTCAACAGATTGGCAAATGAAAAAAAAAAAAAAAAGTCCCCCCCCACCCCCCAAGGGAACGCACTGCCTCCCTGTGAAATGCCCTGTCGAGGCTGCCAGAGCTGAATGGACCCCCGTTTGACACTGCATCCCCCCTCCGACAATGATGGATGTCTGTACCCCCCCCCTCCCATTCGACAATCACAGATAAATGGTAGATGGACTGAACTTCTATCGCGTATTTTATGCACCTTCATGACGCCCACAGCGCTTTACAATTCCACACACAAACAAGTAGGCGGATGCTGCCAGATTCTACTGGGAACAATTTAGGGTTCAGTGTCTTTCCCAAGGACATCCTGACACGTGGACTAATGTCAACCAGATATATCGGCCGGCCAATACATCAGGCTGATATTCCCGTTTTTCCTTGTATCGTTATCGGCCTGTTGCATTGACTGATATGCTCTTTATTTCTTGCCATGATTTACTGACAGGCAAAGTTCACGGCACCTCTGTGTTCTTGAGATTCCTTTTGCTGTTCTGCACCTTGATGTTTATTTTAGAAAGAACTGACTTGAAGAATTAAGAACACATTGTTTTTTTATCTGAATGTTTTTATTATGTGAAATGTTAATGTTACCTGTTCTACCTTTTAGTTCAATATACGTTTCTTAAAAAAAAGTCACAAATGTTCCCCTCCTCTTAGCAAGTGTTATTTTTGTACTAGTGTGTGGAGACCAAAAACTATGGTGACATGACACGACATTAGATTTGATGATTACCCTTCTATAAACATCCTCCAAATAATCTAGTATCGATTTGAAATGGATTAATCATACAACCCTCGTCTGGTATTAAATCCTTACTATAAATATAGATGTATGTTGACGATGTTAACTATTTCAAATTAGTCATTTGTACAAAAACTGAGGTTTTTAGTCCCAAGACACAGTGTTAGAAAAAGCTTTGTTCCAGTTACTGAACTCAAGAAATAGTGACATTACACTTTACTTACTTATTTATCCTATTTTTTTTTATTTCTTATTGTAGCATACTATTTTAATATGTTCTTATCCTGCTTTTATCCTTTGAGGTTTTTCTTGAAGACAGACGCTTTATTTGTCCCAGAGGGAAATTAATATACAACCATGAAGCTACTGGAAACACTGTCAGCGGTGACTGCGCTGGAAGGCTAGTAGGGTACGTAAGATTTATCCTTTTACTGCTATGAGACTTACTCACCTGGAATGTTCAAAAGATGTTAAGGGGTATCCTACACTTGTTGCTACACACAACACTTTCCCAACAGCAATGGCACCTCACTGCTGCGTCCCCAAATGTACATCCTCAAAGGAAAAAAAAACATACTGTGGACAGACCTTTCATCGTTTCCCCAAAAATAAGACACTTCAGCGTGAATGGATCAAAAACAAAGCTACAGCTTTCCTGCGCTGGCGTCAACTGAAAAAGTAACAGGGGCTCAAAACCAACGTGGCCATGTTTCTACTCTATAGGTAAAATGATACCATTATGCTTATATAATATTTGGACATACTAATCGCTTATGGGTATTGTATTCACCCCGTCAGTGATAAAATGTCAGATATTGACCAAACAGAATGTTCCAGCAGGTTTTTCTCAGTTACAGTGTGTGTGTGTATATAAACTGTTTTAACACCATAAACTATTGTCCTTATCCTTTAGTTTTCCCATGATGTTTATTTCATGCTTCTAAACCTTTTGTTACCTCATAAATATTGCTTATCGTTTTGATATTTGTCATCGTGAATCTCTGTGATCGCTCCAGACAGCAGCGTGTTCATGTATTTTTGAAGGCGTAGTTTCGATGGGTGGGCTGCCAAAGAGCCATGGGTGTGTACAGTATACTTTCCAAATATAGCTGCAGGAACCGTTTTCCAAGATCTCCTACCCTAACCTTTAAGTCGTTAATCAGACCAAGGTAGTCGTTGGAATTTAGAAGTGGATGTAAATATACTGAATGTCTGCAAAACAATTATACTCATGGGTAAAAATAAAGTAACTTTGGACCTGGAACATTTCCTTTACCTGAGAAAACATCCATCTGCCACTGATGCGAGTCAGGGTATCTGCCTCCTCTGACTCTTCTGGAGGCATTTCAAGACCAGCTGAGAGTCATAATCCTACAGTACATGATGCCCCCCCCCCCCCCAGGGTGTCCTGGAGGCATCCAAACCAAACCCCCAGACCACCTCCATTAATTTATGACAATAATTACCCTGAGTATCACTTAATGCTCCTGACAACCTCTCAGTAGGTGCAGTTATATCTGGACAATAATTCTTCGACCTCATTAAAATGGTTCCGATTATAAATTCTGCTGTAACTGTTGGACATTAAGTAGAGTGATCCAATGAGACATGTGATAACATGCCTCAAAGCTTTTCATCAGAATATGACTTTTGATGTGCGCTACAGTGTTCCACCTGCTGTAATGCATGTAGACTGACGGAAATATAACTGCTCCCAGTTTTGTAGTGGAAAAAAAAAAAAAAAGAAAAAAACCTTTGAACTCTTCCAACAGTTCTTTTAGTTAGTCGTTTGGTGGATTTTGTCTTTATTCATCTTGTTTGAATAACTTTTACTCATTGAAGGGTTCAGGAATCCAATCTTTTAAAGTCGACATTTTTTAATTAATAGTAGTAATAATAATATAAAGTCATGTTTCTGTCTCTCTGGGAAACTCAACATGTCACTCATATGAAGAAGTCAAGAATAATATATTTATTCCAACCAAAGGAAAATGATTGAATTAAGTATTTACATTCTTGTAAGGAGCTTATATTTCCCTGTTGAATGGATTATCAAAAGGCTTACACCACAGCTCTCAAATGACGGAAAATTCCTTCTGATCGAGCTGGATTAGGCAAGACAACTGAGGCGGTTACATAAGACGGCCTCTTTCTGATGTTTGCTTGTCACTCCGTTTGCTCTACACTCCTCAGATGAATGTGTCAGAGCATCATCAACAGGTGTCAGAGTGCTGGATGACAATTTACAGAGATGAATAGATTCTTGAAGTGAAAATGGCATTGATTTGAGCAACGAGAAAAACCTACAAAAAAGGTAGTCCGATAATTTGTTACTGATGTCTTGAATCATGTCTGTTTTCAAGTCGAAACATGGCCTCTAATCTCAAATGATTGTCCTTTAAAAAGTGCCACAATAAATTCTGTCAATTCATCAACGGCTGACGACTGAAATTGTCTCCATTTGAGAGAGATCTGTGTTTGTGCTGTGATTGCAGGCACTCAAGTCAAGACCATTTACAGCAAAAGGGACGTGTTGTCAATGAGTACACGATTGCAATTTGGTCCCGTCTGGTGATGAATTGTTCAATTTCTGTCAGAAGAGGAAAAAAAAAAAAAGAAAAAAAAAGAGACATTGATCGTTTTCTCTGTGTGACGCATTAATTGATTATAAAACTACAGTTTTTAGCATTCAGTAGCAATTCAGTCAGACATCACATACTACAATCCTAGTGAAGACCCCAACCTCAATCTATTCATCTAATATATTTAATACCTACTGATCCATTAATCATATCAATACAAGTAAATAATTGTTGTAAAATACAATTCCTCATCTTTTCAAGGTCATCAGGTATGACCCATTTGGACGTTCAGAGGCTCTGTAGTTACCATGGAAACAGTCATCTTCTACAACATTGTATTAAAAGTAAAACCCAAAGAGTTGGATCAATGACAATGGCTACAGACTTAGGTTAGAATTAGGTTTAATGATTTTGCTTAAAATGACAGTTTTGTCTGTTTCTGAAATAACCATGAATTTTAAATTCAGGTATTTATAAAAATCTACACAATTAACTAAAGGAAAATCCCTGATTTTGACAGAAAAATGGCAAAATACAGTGGATAATATGACAAGAAATGGTGAAAAATCCCTTACCAAAGGTTACATAAAACAAAAATTTACTTGGGAACTAAAACAAAAGTAGCTTTGGGTCTATGTGGATTCATTTTGCTCATTTTGATTTAAGTAAATGCAAATTGAGTCTCAACTCATATTCAGACTTTAATATTCAGTTTAAACCTGCAATGAGTACTTGAGACAAAAAAAGTTTGTTTTTTTTTCATTTAATTATTAATTTCCTTTAGGTAAAGTTTTCGATCATGTTCTACATGGACTAAACAGTCACGCCTGTGGCTTCATTATTACTTTATCACCTTCTCTTCCATCAAATCTCTTTCCAGTACTCAGTGGTTCAGGGATGTTCGGTGTCTTAAAAATAGAAAAGGTTAGATATTCTGTGAGTGCTTTTCCCTCTACGTTCTACGATAAATGGCAGCCATTTTTAACTTTCAATTCAATTTCTTTTCTTTCAACTCCTTCCTGTTTTTTTATATGATTATTTTTTATCTTCGCTTTCTTCTCGTCTATTCTGTTAGAAAAAAATATTTTTGTGATGCACAAGTGTTAATTATGACATTTATCTGTTTGTCAGATTTTTGTTTATTGACATCATGATCCTCTGTCTTTGATTTGCCATATTTTTCAATAAAAAGTTGTGCTATAGTGCCATCTTTTTTAAAAATTTAATGCAATTTGAATTTCTTGCTTTTTTCCTTCTGTATTTTTCTGTCTTTGAAAAACACTTCGAGTTACCCTGTGTATGAATGGTGCTATATATTATTTATTATACATCTTTATTTAACCATGACAGTGCACACTAATGAACACAACATTCCATTAATAACCTTGTCTCACCAGTCTATCATAATAAGGTTTGATGATGGCTTGATGATGAAATCCGATAAATCACTGAAATATTCAGTAGAATATTCAACTTCAAAAAGAATCAGTAGATGCAGCCTCAGTTTAGTTATTGATATATTTGCTGTGAAACTAACTTTTTCTTCAGTTTCCTCTGTTTTGTTCTAATAAGCTTTGAATTGACTTACAATTTTCATGAACATGTAAAAAAAATTCATGTATTTTCCCAGATTTAATAGTGAAACTTCTCAAAATACAGAGGATAATATTACAATAAATGGTGATAAACCCCTTCAGAAAGGTTAACTTCATTCAGGTATGTTTGTGTGTTAATATTTAATGCATTATATGTTGTTCCATAATATTTAGAAATCAGTGACTTGTATAATTTTGTCATGTGCTTTGGGGGGTGACTGCTAAAATGGTCAAAGCAGCGAGATGATATGCTAATGAGGTCTCTGTTGGAAGTTTCTCTCCACTGAGTGACCTTCCTCGCTGAAATGGACACATCCAACAAAAAGTGAGAATGAAGAGGACACAGAGTGAGTTGAAAGTTAATAAAAAACCTTTCAGAGACTGATGGGGACTTTCTGTAGAACATGGCACATGCCCGTACAGTGAATGGAAGCGTTCCCATTCACGTCGACGCTATCTGACAGATCCATAGACCGCAACAAGTCAAGCGAAGACGCAAACATATCACTGGTGCTCGTGGGACTCGTTGTGCCACCCTGGACCTATTCACTTTTCCACCAGACGCCTCCTCATTCACCAAAAAAAAAAGAAAAGACGTGCCTGGAGAGAATTACACAGCAGGGAAATCAATGCGCTGTCTCTCAGGTCCTCGACGAAAAGCGGCGGTGGCAAGTGGGGAAAACAGAGCTTGTCATTTTCAGACGTTTAATTAATTTTCTTAGTCCCAGAGGCTGAAGGCTGCGGGATTCAGAGGAAGGACACTAGTGAGGGGGAGATAGATGGAAGCAGGGTGAAAGTTCCCAGTTGAGGTTTGTTTTATATCTACCAGGCCTTCACAGGGTTATGGTTCTGATACAAAGTTTTTCACCTTGAGCATACATGACAAAGTTTTTTCTCCTCCTTTGACAAGATAAATCACCTTAGACCTTACATTTGGGGGGGGGTTCCATGAAAAACACCCATAATGATGCCGAAGATAACCTCTGCATAAACTGCACAGAGTGACGGCAAAGACAGATGACAGACGTGAGACAGATGGTTTTCAGATGCTGTCAAGGTGACCCGTTTTTAAGACGTTCACCAGCAGAACTTAAACCTGGTTCAAAAAAAACACAGCTGGGTGATTCTCATGAAACAAAACAAAAATCAATGGCCCTAAGGTTTTAGTGGTCAAATATTAAATAAATCCTGTATGTAACAGGTGCAGTGTTTAACACTGGTGCCTCAAAGACAGTAGGTTGTTGGTTCTATTCCCACACCAGACCTTTCTGTGTGGAGTTTACATGTTCTCCTCGTGTCTGCGTGGGTTTTCTCCAGGTACTCTGGCTCCTCCCACCATCCAAACACATGCTCTGATAGGTTAACTGGTTAATCTAATTTACCCATAGTTGTGAATGAGTGTTTGTCTATATATGTTCAGCCCTGACATGAACTGGAGACTCATACAGGGTGACTGACCCCGCCTTCACCCATTGTAGCTGGATTAGGCCCCTGGTGACCCCCATGACTCTAGTGAGGATAAAGCAGGTTCAGACGACAAGACAAGATGTAACATTTTACTGGAGAGGAAAATGTGTTTTTCTTTCACACTAGATCATTTTATTATTATATATAATAAATATCTATTATTTTATTATTATTATTAAACACTATTTTTATTTTCCACATTTTATAGATTTTTTGGGCACATTCTCATTACTGAAATCTGACCCGACCAAAATTTCTGCTCTTTGAATTAGGGGAAAACACAAATACAACTATAATGATGTATTTGTAATAGGACAAGATCACAGATTTCATATGATTCGTTAAGTTACGCGTGGCCTTTTCAGTTTGACTGTCAGCAGCTTTACGCAAAAACTCCCTGACTAATTTACATGAAAATATCAGGAAGGGTGCAAGGTGGTCCAAAAAAGATCCCCTTAAATTGTGGTGAATGTCGGTGAAAGGTCACAGTCACAATCACCAAAAATATGTTCTCACAATGATAAGAGAGGGGGGCAAAGCAGGTAAAATGTGGGTGAGGGGGTGGGGTTTGGTTGTTGTGCCTGGTACCGTTTGTTACTTTATTTTTCAAAACCATTATAGCATTTATAAAAACAACCCTATATTTTCCATTGGCAGTGTTTTCTACCCCCAACCCCCTCCTTCTGCTTCATCAAATGGATGCATTTTGTTCCAGCAGCGTTTTGTCAAATAATGAGTTCTGAAGTTACTTTTCACCCCATGAGAAAACAGATGTTTGATGTGAGTTTACAGCTGTGCTTTACATTGATGCAGTGGAATCAAAGTAAACATGGATCAGTTTTTGTCATTTTAATAAACAGACTGACAGATCACCTGTTGCTTTTAAAGCTTTTATTTCCAAATTTGTCTATGGAAATAACAGTTTTCACAAAATGAGCATTATTAATGTTACTGTAAAAATAAAATAAGGTTGTATGTCATCTCTACTGGGGGTTTCTGCCAGCTACTGGATGATGATAATAATAATGAGTTAACCCTTTAGAGTGCTTCTTGCAACCAAAATCATGTATTGATTTAAAATATTCAATACTTTTTTAACCACTAAAACTACTCAATGCATTTAAATAACTGAGGTAAAATGCAATTTGTCATTTATTTCATGGTCATCAGATAGGACTCATTTGGACGTTCATACGCTCCGTAGTGAACATGCATATGTAGACATCTACTGCAACACTGATTCACCATTAAAACCAATGAAGTTTGACAAATGATAGATGTTATAGATGCCTGTTTTTATGTTCAGTCAATTATATATTTTGCTGAAAATGTCATTTTCCCTCAGTTTTCTGTTTTATTTCTTCCAGAAACACCATATAGGCAGATAGAATTATGGGAGGTGGAAATCAGGAATGTGAAAGAAGTGACAGTGGATGTTAAAGGAGCCACACAGTTAGGTGTTAGGGTGCAGTGTCCAGACTACACCACCGTTAACAATAAAACTACAAAATTAAACCATTGACATTATACATGTCTGTTCTGTTATTATGACTATACTTATTCTCCCTCTTACCCCCCCTCTTCCCTTCCACCCCTAATCATTCCATACCTTTTACTTACCCCACCCATTAAAGGGGAGAGGGGTATTGTTTTTCAGTCAGTGCTGTTTGGAAGCAAGTTTATACAAAAATTACTGAACCAATTTCCATTTAGTATTTTTTCATGGTAACATGTGGTCAGTTCTGTTGTGTTCCATTACTGTGTTTATAGTTTATTAATCTCACTCAATATTGGTTGGGAGAGATTACTGTAAACTCTGTGTGTGTGCAGAGACATATGCTATAACTCAATGAGATTTCACCATGAAATTACATGGGCATATAACATATAGCTAATGTGCATCAGATGCAATGATGCATTTGAGTAAAGGTCAAAGGTCAAGGTCATATTTAGCAGAAAGGTCAAAATCACATTGGCTCTAATTCAAGAACAGGTTGTCAAACAAATTTGAGATTGGCACAAAATAGGGGTGAGATTAGACATTCTCTGAACACTAGTTTTTAGTTTTGCCTCATTTATGTATTGTCATGTCTCTGTCCACAATGTTGTGTTAACTGTCACTGAAAATACAAAATATAAATAAAAAAAAACCCACTATGAAACCTTAAATGTCCACAGACAGTGTGCTTTGAGTCCAGGCTACTCACAGTACGCCTGACACTGTGGGAGCCATTAAAGCTTGTTTATATTCATCCCCTCACGTTCCTCTGTACTTGTGAGGCAGGACTTCGGTTCAGCCCAAACCATGTAGAAGTTGGAAATTCATAGTGTTCTGGTCCGTTCAGTGTAGGGGTTCATCCTGCTCCACACATGTCGACACGCTTTTTCCAAGGTTCTGTTAGATTATTTAAAAGTACATCTGGGTTGCAGTGTGTAATATGTATGGTTTATGATAATGTTTTACTAAAGCAGATGGTCTGAAGCACGTCGTTATAAAAACTGGGTATGTATGAAAACCTTCCTTCAAACATGATCATTTTCAGCTGCTGGTACGATACACGACTCACTAAAACCCAGGTTTTTCCAAATCAATGCACCCATTTTCATACAGAAACCCATGCTTTTCTTCCATTTTTAAAATAAATGTTCGAATGCGAAAGTTCCACTGCACTGTCTTGTGTGTTGTGTTTGAAAAAAATAAGATCAGTATGAGCTGTCCAAGCGCTCTGCAAAGTCCAACATACAAGAAGAGCCAACGTTTTCTCATTTCTGTCCCTACCTGGCCCACTTTCATAGACTTACCCAGAAATAGTTGAAGTTTTGATTCTTAGAAGGACCCATCTGACGCCATATGTTGATATTCTACCATCTGAACCTCAGCCTCTTGCCATTACCTTATACCAGCAATATTTCTGAAAAACTACATCAAATCTTTCACGCAACTTTATCAACTTGTATAATATTCATTATAATTCTTAAGTAGTGCCTTTAATACATATCCACCTCCATAGAATGACCCGACATGACATCTGATCTGAACTAATTTTTAATATTTTGCAAAACACAGCAAAATAATCAACTTTGACTTTTAAAATCTAAAATAATCTTGCCACCTTGTAGATTCTATTGCTCAGAATATGTTAGACTATATATTTTATACATAAATATACAGTATCAAGGGACAGTGATATTCAATTTGAAGGCAAATATTAAATATTATACATTAAATGAAGTGAATGGAACATCCAACTGATCACCTAAACATGACTTATTTACAAATGTTTATTGTTCTGATCATAAGTCTGTGTTGCTTTAATTTAACTAATTTCTACCTAATCCTGTTATTAATACAAAACAGTTACAATCTTAGAAATACAGACAATATCACATCAAAAAGGGACCAATTTTGGGTCAAAAGATAGTATTTAAAATCTCTGATTGGACATTTTGGAGACAATTTGACAGATTAGTGTTACTAAATTATCCACATTTGTACTTCCAAATTCCCTTTTGCTTTTGTCAGACCATACGCGATTATCCGAAACAAGGATCTACTTTATATTAAAATAAATGTTGGAATAGCAATGAATTAAATCCCCCTCTCTGACAGGACATTACTGTGTTTTGACCAATTTGGAGATGCTTGATATTGTGGTTTTGCTTCAGCGACCGAGTCATGCATCACTCAACATGGTCCAAAACCATTTTCTCTATATAATTATGGATATTACAGAGCCAGACACCTATTTTTTTTAATAAATCCAAAGTGGGCAAAACAGATGGCACACCAGAATGCATCCTTTCAACAAAAAACACTGACACATGAACTAAATTGACACAGAATTAGCCAATATAGCACCCATGCTCCAGTGATTACCATTTAATGAGCAGAAGTATCAATAGTATAATCAATTTGTGTAATTAAGGCAGTTATATAATGTGCTTAACCGTTTTAAAAGGATGCTGCCTCCTGTCGACTCACCAACAGTTATCAGTCACCAAACTAATGAGCTACTTACTAACTACTTGGCTGAAAATAACATCCATTCACTTTAATTGTCTTTCGAAAAGAGCTGACACCATTGCTCTGTAGCGGCATAGAGATACTGTTAGTACTGGAAAGGTTTGTAAGTAAAGCTACAGTAAAAGGTTTCATTCGGTTGATGTGCAGCTAACTAGATCTCCCCTCTACTGCATTCTCCATAAATGTTTCATTCTTACTCATTTCCAATTCTGATATTGACTTTAAAGTGCACTAATCATTCAGCCACAGGTGACACTATAGACAGAGATAATTAACTCAGTCATTTTTCACATGTGAAGTATATGTAACCTTGTATCGGAGCCCCGATATAGATTATGGAAATGTGACAAATCTCTGACATGTCCGTTTTTCCGCCTTCCAACAGATTCATGTATCTACTGTAAGTCAAGGTCTTCAGATTAATTAGAGGGACCAAAGCACTAGTCTTTTATTGTGTCTCACATAACGACACAATTAAAGCTTTGTCCAGTTGCTGTTCCCGACTGTGCAGTGAAAACAAGCGCACTAATTGTGTAAGCAGCAGTCTGAGGGAAACACCTGAAATATAGCAACACAGCATGGACGTGATCAATAAGCCATCTACATACAGATCAATGTATTGCAATAAGCACAGTCGTTTTTCATTTCTGTCTCGTGAGGGACCCATCGTGCTCCTACAACCTCACTGCATCTTGTTAGTACAGCACTTCCTTCCTACCAGACGGTGTTTCACAGTTGCTATAAGTGTTAGAAATATGTCATGTAATATGAAATGCCTTATTAATCATTAAACATGTGTGTAGGAAGCTGAATTCAGGATTGGAAATAACAAGGTTGCAGTCATCTGGCCATCTAATCCTGCTTTATGGAGTAAAGTCCCGTTTCCCTCTCGGAGGGTGAATGACTGGCACATTGTGAGCGTTATGAATGGACTGAGAAATTGGAAGTAAATAAAAGGCGTGTGCATGCCATAGCTCTGTTCTGTAACCCTGCAGAGCGGAGGCCTGTGGAGCTGAAATATGGAGCTGTCAGGGAGAGGCACCGAGCATCAGAGAAGGACACAGTGACCCAGCCAGGCAGCCTGGTAGAGATGTGGCTCATTCCCGATGCTACGTTGACATCAGAACGCCCTGATCGCCGAGTTAAAGTACATGCAGTGATAGCTACCAAGACAAAAAAAAAAAAACACAAATCCTGGAGCACAACCACACTGACAGAAACTCCATTAAGGGTAAGACAGGAGAGCAGTTTTTAATTCCACACTTGTTCAAAAAGATTGACCCAATTTCATTACACTACATTTTATAATAAGGAAAACCAATAGAAAACTCAGGCAACTCATAATATTCTATTCACAATAGGGTTGGGCGATTTTCTCTTTTAAAAAAATCTCCGATTTTTTCCCGAAAAACTCGATTCACGATACGATTTTTTCCCACGTGGCCTAAATGAAAATGAAAACACTATAAACGGGGTTTCTTTCGTCTTCTTTTTTTTTTTATTAAACATGTAAAACAAAAATACTTCTACAAATAACTGTAAATAAATCAGTTGTGCAAAAGGTGCAACTGCAACCTGAGACTTTGCCTACATGAACTGTAGTAAGTCCAGACATATCCACCACTGTTACAGGAAAAACAGTGCAAAAAAAAAATAGTGTAAAAGATAGAAGCTTAAAATATTTTAACAACTAAAACAATATACATTAATACTCATATTATATGAAAAACATTGCAAAAAACGTAGTAGTGCAAAAGTAAGATAAAAATTAAACTAGTAACATTTTTACTTTGTAAGGACAAAATAAAACAAAACCTTATTATCAATCAAACTACTTCAATAAACCTGAACATGTTACCAATATTTTGGATATATGATGTTATTGCGTCTGTTATCGCTCCCCATCGTGCTCCATGTTCATCATAAGTTGTGCCGCAAGAAAAGCTTTCAGTCAGTGTTTGTTGAACATTTTGAAGAAGTGCTGGCAGCGCTAGTCTCTGCCCCCCCATTGGATGCTTTCACTTCAGATGTGAACAGAGTGGTCGTACCGCTACCGTCAACAACAACAGTCTGAAGACACAGCTGACAACCAGGCAGTAGCTGGGCTTCGTCAGACCCTAAAAACCCAAACCAATTCCACACAACTGAACCTTTAGCACCTTTGTAAGGAGTCATAGGCGGGGCCTGGGGTGAAACACTACGGAAAGCAGCCTGGTTCATGGTTTTCTTTTTGCGAGGAAAAAAAGTGCGTGTGGAGGGGAATCGGATTGCACGATTTTCCTAAAATATGAATCGATTTTGCCAAAAAACTATTTTAAATCTAAATCGATTTTTTGCCCAGTTCTAACTCACAATTAACTTTTCCTCCCTATTTTTACAAGTGTTGAATGTGTCCACCACCTGCAGCACAGATGACGTCATGTGATCAGAGAATTCCTCCCAGACGTATCATGTCACGATCACAGAGTTTATCGCCGTCGTTTGTCATTTACAAGTTGGAAAAGTCCGCCTTCAAACAGTCACCCAGTCGTTCCATGATGATGCTTGAGAACTGAAGGAAAGCATCATGAAATCAGTTCCTTCTTTTTGAGTAACTCTGTACAGTGGTACCTCTACTGACGAAATTCGTTCCAGACGTGTTTTCGTACTGTGATTTTTTTGCAAATAGAATCATCTTACATGTAAAAGGCTTGATTTGTTCCAAGGCTCAAATACTACCACCCTTTAAAATTGATTTTTATTTTTAAAGTTTTTTTTTTTTAATTACAAATTTTGTATTACATATGTGTTAAAAGTAAACAAAAATGTAGATGTTAGATGTAATTGATTGGTCTCAGTGGGTAAATGTGTCTTCACTGACTGAACATTAAACATTAAACCATTAAAATGAACCAGACATGTGGGTCATTTTTAAACTATTGTGTTTGTTTTAATTGTCACTTTCACCTTTTTGGTGGGGTGCAGATGTAGGGATGATTGCCTTTGACGGCTTTTGTTGATCTTCCTGGTGTGAGCGCGGTGTGGTCTTGTCGCCGTGGGTGATGGCACAGCTCATGGACATTATTTCAGGGTGGTTTTTTTTTGTTCATGCTGGTGGCGTGTTTTGTCGTCTCCTGTTTCACTTCTGTTAGTGGCTGGGAGTCGCTTTCTTTGGGCTCGTGGTGGGTGTGTGCTACGGTGGGGTGTGGGTGGACGCACTCAGGGGACAGCGGTGGCTCTGCCCTTTACTCATGTATGATTAGAACTCTGTGATGAATGAGGGTCAAAGGCTCATGAAAAGCATCATGGGTAGCTCCCTCATAGCCAATGGGATGCTATGTACAGTACATACATGACGTGTTTAAGTAGATTAGAGTTACGGACAGGATTGTACAAAGTATTTATGTCTCGGGGGTTTTAGTTTCCTTTCGTAAATACAATTTTCTTTCATAGAGACGAAAAATTTAGGTAAAGATTTTTGTTACTTGGATTATTAGTTAGCTGGGTCTTTCATAAGTAGACGTACCACTGTAGATTACTTAAAATCCCCTTCACACAAATCATTTAGTCCATTGCAATGACTGAATGGTGTTAGGTCTATTAAACTCAACTGCCAGTTGTTGCCCCCCCACCCCCACCCACCCATCCTCTGCAAGTACAGTCTGGCTTTAGGGGGAAGATCTGAACAAAAAGGATGGCACTTTCAAATTGTGCATTTTCAAAATGCAACTAGCTCAAACCGTTCTCCGGGATCACCTACCCTACCTTTAACTCTTTACGGCCTAACGTGTCACCGCTGACACACCTTGCACATATGCAGTGGAAAAAAAGTTCAACATTTTCACCTTTCAAATATTACCATGAAGAAAGATCTGGAGAAAAAAAAAAAAGGGTGCGGGCTCATTAACAGCATATTTTTTTTACCAGGCCAACCACCTTAGGCTTGGATTGTAAAGAGTTAAGAGAAAAATAATGTAAAAGTGTATGGGAGCTGTGAGGAGGTTCTGTGTCAAAACACTGCGTCTCCCTCTAACAGGTGAGTGCACCTTCAAAGTTAATGTAATGAGCCGTGCCCTTATAGTGAGTAAAGCTGGAGTTGAACCTGTCAATTATGTTTTGACTACGTGGCCCCGCGTTCAACCTCCTCCTGTTCCAAAAACTTCACTGCAAACTGCCACCGTTAGACACAATGGTGCCTAAAACACCTAAAAATATCTGGCTCCTACTTACTTTGAGCTGCATTTTGACTAATTACAAAAGCATAACACAGGAGGTAACCCCTAAAGATTAAAAATACTTTTTTTTTTTGCTTGTTTTTTTAAAGCCAGCAGATTTATTTTGCTTGTTTGATTTAATTCAAAGCAATACCATTTCACCGTTTGTTCCAATTATTCACTGAAGTGGAGTCAATGTGAGACTCATATTAATTAAATATCAAGGAGTTGTTAAGATGCCTCAGTCCAGACCAATCTATTACACAATTTGCAATAGATTTCCCAAATCAAAAGGACGGATGATGAGGGGGAAAAAGAAAAAAAAAAAAGAAGATGGCCTTTCCAAGATGGGGAATTAGACTGAGGAATATAGTAAATAATACGTGAAATGAATATAAATGGAACCAGACAAATCACATTGACAAGGCTGGCTGAGTATGGAAAATTGAAAAGTTTTTGCATAATTTTCCTCATAAAATGTACTCCGAAGAGGCAACTTACACAATGCTGCAAATGAATGTGACTGCAATTAATCTGGAAATTATTCTATGTTTATTTAATGAGGGCGAAGACATGTTTCTCACAAACCCTGCAGACCGTTTGTTTTGTTTGTGTTTATTGTAACTTACTCGTGACTAACTTGGGAGCCCTGAATGGATGCAAAAGGGAACAGCTCACATATACTTAATTCATTTCCTAATCTGAGTAACAGTTTAATCAATATATTGAGTGACTGGAATCAGGTAATGGAACGGTCCTCTCAGTTTGGCCAGCACAGGGATTAATCCTCACACTGGTCCAATATGTTGATGACCGCACCAGTACAGGAATGGGCAGTGAAATGGTCAAGATGCATAAAAGTGTGAATATTCCCACATGCTCCACTGCCTCCAAGTCCACACATGCAGGTTGAATAATCAACTTCATAAAAGGACTGAAGTAAACCATTCAGAAGAAGAAGGAGCTGCAGGAAGCAAAACCAATTTCTGTGCGTTTGTGTTTATTTGTACATGTATGAAAGCACATGGTGTGTGATTGTGTCAGTGCCATAAATGTAAACGCATGTGTGTGTGTGTGTGTGTGTGTGTGTGTGGTGGTGAGTGTGAAGTGGAGAAGCATGTTGTGGCCAGGCGATAACAGCAATAAATGGCCCCGCCAAGTGTCTAATGAAGCATTAGTGACAGGCTGAGGGAGGACACTCTTCGCCTCCTCGGCTGCTGATGCAACCTTTGCCATTTTTCATTCCCATGAGGAGAGACTGCGCTGGAGATAAAGAGATAAATAGAGGTGTATGGCGCGGCGTGGAGCAGACACTTACGACTACCTCTCACCCAAAGGCGGTGGAGTGTCAGCTCAGCGAAAGCATGAAAAGGCGGCAAAACACGGCATCTCATTTATTACGTTCGTTAGCGGGGCGCGTTTGCTGAATATGCAAAATCCAGGATGTCTTTGTGCACCAGGACTGACATTATTGGGTGTCGTCTGTGGGTAAGAATGGAGGTTATTGAAAAAGTATGCGAGGGTTCCACCAGTGGGTACAGGAGTAATGGATTACTCAGAGATACGTCCAGTCGCATTTATAACTAGTAAGGAGGCAGGAGGCGAGCGCTCGGTTTCATCGTCCACGGAGCTCATTGTTCACTTTGGACAAGAGTGGGACTGTTTTGAAGGCGGGTAGGAGGGTGTGCCGCCAAAAAGAAAAAAAGCCATGAGAAAGCAGAGTGCAATTTATCATTTTGGCATGGAGAGGTTAAATCACACCCTTCTACTTCCGGTCCATGGGTGCTTAGCTCGCAAAAAAAATTTGAGTGGGAGTGAATGGAGCGAATCAAGCTAAATTCTGACAAGTGCCTCGACATTCACATAGTGATTAATAATAAATATTTGATGCGTCATAGACAGACCACCTGTTTTTGATGGGTTTTATGTGGGCTTAATAAGGGACTACAATGCGTCGCATATGTGACGTCAGCTGTGGAGTCTGTGGTGACGTCACGTTCTCCAGGCGTGTAATCCAAATTATTAACAGGTTTTACTCGCAAATTAATCAGCCGTTGGTTAATAGAAGCAGTTGAAATGCACATCAGTGACTAGAAAAGCACTCAGAGCGCAGACCTCTGCCATTACCCACCTACCCTTTCAGCAAAATCCATCCAGAAGTTTTTGACTCATCTTGTACACAAACAAACAAACCAACCAACGCTGGCAAACCATAACCTCCTTGGTGGAGGTAAGTATTTATTATGAGGTACAACATGTGTGATTCAGGTCACATGACAAAAACCAGATACCATTTTAACATTTTATTTCCCCATTGAATACCATTCATTCATTTTCCAATCTCAGGCCCACGAGCCTCCCGGAAGGGGCGGAGACTTAAGCTCCTCATTTTTACATCTTCATTTCGGCACAAGAAAAGTCAAATCAAAAATTTCAAACTGAAATGTTTTGACTTGGTGCAACACAAAAAAGCCTTATATAAAGCCAGAAACAAATTGTTAGCAGAAAACATGTTTTATGACGGAGAGTAAGGGGCTATCATTTAAGGGAATGTTTAAATCTAAGTTAGAAGTGTGCGTACAACACTTAGGGCAGTTAAACTGTGGAATGGACCGAGGATAGAACTGAAACAGATATGCAATATGATTGTGTTTAAAAAGAGACAAAGGAATTATTTTCCACAGATATATTGATGGATAAACTCCATAAACTGTTTGTTATTTGGAGATGAACATTGTAATGTGGATGAATAATTAACTCATCGGCTGCCAGCGTTTGAGCATTTTCACTGATTTTTAACACCCACAGAATCTTGAATTCAATAACAACAAAAACATTGAAACTATCCAAAGAAAGTGTAGATTCGCTTATTTTATCTGGGAAAATAAATATTTTCTTGCCTTTTGGGTTCTTCAGTAATCAGCAGTAGAATAGGGTGGTTTCACTATAAGCACCAGTTTGACTTAAAAAGAAAAAAATCAGTGTTTTTGTGCACAGAGGCATGTCCAACAGAACAGAAACATCAATAATTGTAGTTTTAGTGACACCTTTCAAATCTGAGGACTTACAAAGCAACAAAAACACTGAGAAAATAAAACTGAAATATGGTGTATATAAAAAAGAAAAGAGCTGTGTGTTCATCTTAAAAAAAAAAAAAATATATATATATATATATATATATATATATATATATATATATACACACACACACACACACACACACACACACATATATGGTTTTCTGATAAAAAAAAATTAATTAATTAATTCCTAAGCCGAATATTCCACATTTCTGTTGTTCATTGTATGAGGGATGAAGGGAGTTATGTTCATTTCAGTTTTGGACAGTCATGTGTTACTACTATTACTAGTTCATATGCTGAACACTTATGGGTGGCGTGTGCGTGTGTGGAGGGTATAGAAAGAGAAAATAGACAAAGACATTAAACTGGTAAAAAAAATGTATTGATCACTGAAAAACAGACAAAGACACTTCTGAAATAAAATAAAATCAGATGTTAGCGAATCGCAGTGGTGATTTCACCTTCAGGTCCAGTTCATCTGACCCAGGTTTGTCAGATGAGCCGGTTTGTGGGAGACACTGCGGATCTGGATCAGCACCAGAACCCCATCCCCCTGGTCAAAGTATAGTGTCTACACTGTCCTTTGTATTTTACAGCTGCCACATTAAATGAGTCTGTGTGCACTGTTACCTAATGTCAGAACTGCACACACACACACACACACACACAGTAATGGCAAACACACAGGTTTGTTACCCTGGTTCACACGGTATTGTCCTCAGTAGGTCGTCCACCCACCTGTCAGTCCGTCTGTTCATCCATCTGTCCAAAAATGTTGGCGTGTACTAATAAGTCATGGAACCACTTGTTCCTTATGCCAGTATCAACATTTCCTAAAAACTACAAACCCTGGTGAGAATATTTACAACTAAGGAGGCAGCACCATCCACTGAGCTCCTTCACATTGGACATGAATGGGACCAATTTCAAAGTGGGTGTGTCCAAAAAAAAAAAAAGAAAGAAAGAAAGAAATAAGCTAAAAAGGCGACGTGAGAAAGCATATCTCATCGTTATGTTGGTATTATCACTGCTTCAGAATTACTGACTGCACCTGACCACAAGAAAAGCTACCTCAGGACATTTATTTCAGGGAATATCCAAACTTTTTTTACAGCCACATTAGATGTGAATAAAGTCTGTCTGCACCATTACCAGTTCAATTACCCAATACCATAACTGGACATGCACATAGTAATGACAAACACTCGTATTACTTCATCACCCTTGGCCACATGGCATTGTCTCAATTTGTCAACCACCCCCCCCCATCTGTCCATTCATCCATCTGTTCTTAAACATTGTCATGCACCAAAAAATCATGGAATTGGGGTCAGTAGTGCACCATTTGTCCCTTGTGCCAATATCAACATTTCCTGAAAATCTAAACCAAATCCATCAGCAACTTTGACTTGCAGTCTCTTGTTTATCATGGGGGTTACGTTCTAAAAATAACTGACCACAGAGTAGTCAGCTTTATCGTTTTATTTTTTATAATTATATTTACGGCTGTAAAACCCCTCACCACACACAATGAAAAAAAACAAAATATTGACTCAATGTACAAAATTATGGTTTGGCAGCATGTCATGAACAATCGAATTATGGTGGGTGTGGGAAAACCCCACTACAGTAGGTTACAATCGCCTTCAGTCGACTCAGCTCACATCGGCATTCAGTGGGAAGACCAGACCAAATGCAGATTGTTAAATCATTCCATACCGTGTCACCCAAAATTACTTGCACACAAAAGGTGAACTCAAAGTGCTTTGGTAGCTCAAGGTCAAAGGTTAGAGGTCACATTCACACCAAGGTTAATTTAGAATTTAATGGCAATAGTTAATCCATTAAAAAAAAAGAAAATGACAGTTAACTTAAAAAAAAGTGAACTCAGCTAAGACTCAGCACCAAATGACAAGAAGGAGATCATATCAGATTTTGGGTCTTGTTTGTTTCTGAACCATGATGTGGAGAAAGAGGAGGAGTGGCGAAGTGGCTTTGGCAGACATCTGTGCTCTGTGAGCCCTTCTGCTGGTCAAGATTTCTATCAGCTTTCCCGTTACTGTTCATTTCATCCCAAACTATATTATGTGCAGTAAAGATGGCATGAAAGTCTGGGTTCTTGAATTGAGCCCAAGCAAAACAATGGTCATATAATATAATAATAATAATAATAATAATAATATAATACTCCTACAAATACATTTATTCACTTTTTTTTTTTGCATTTTTCTCCATCCAAAGGACTGTTTGTAGTATCCCTACTTTCAAATATTAAAACATGACCTAAAACTCTCACTAAACAGTTCTAAAGTATTCAGGAGTTATGACAAAGACACCAACACATTGAAGTGTAGAGATACGAGTCTGTTGTGTTAAATTATACAGAAAAAAGTGTGTTATTGACAGGCCAAAGGAAGTGGAATCCATATGCAGTCATCAGTTTGTAAAAAGGGGATGGTTTCCTCGAGTTATACTTTATGTAGTTTGACTATGTTGTGTGGTTGTTTGAGGTGAGGATTACATGTGCTGAAAATACAAAAAATAACAATTTATTGTACATTTATGTTCAGGTGGACTCATGTCTCATGTGATGAGAAAAGCATTTACGAAGTGAACATGGACACAAACATAGATATAAGCGCCTATAGGCGTCTTTAACAGTATAATGTACAAACCAAATGACTCCACTAAAACAGCCTAACCCTGCATTATGTTGATAAACCCACACAAGTGTTCTCCATTATTACAACTGATTAGACCTCCCCTCAAACTGTGTGGGGCGCACAAAACTGTGACTAACACCTTTTCAGCATTTTTCATTAATCCACATAGAATGCCGACCTCTTCTCCAGTAAATCCCAGCTCCACCAACCTCTAACCTGCACACAGAACTAATCGGCCTGAATGACTCCAAACACTGGTGTGGGTGTGCTGCTGTATTTACTGGTTACCATGAGTGGCTTACCCCTCCCACTAACATCTTTGGAAGAGAGCAAAGAGGCTGGAAGATGGAGAAAAGTTCAGTGTATCTGCAGTAAAGGTGGAAGGTAGAGACTGAAAACTGACATTTTGATGACATCTTAAACCAGGGGTGTCAAACTCATTTTAGTTCTGGGGCCACATTCATCCTAATTTGGTATAACGTGGGCCGGACCAGTAAAATTATATAAATAATAAGATAAAAATGTCTAAAATATTGTTAAGGTGAAAAATTTCTGTTTGTGAGTGGAGAAAAAAAAAGGAAAATTTTCTAATAAAAATGGTCACATCTACGAACTGTACGTGAACATAACACGGGATAAATATGAACAACCTCTAAATTTGTAAGAAAAATAAGTGCAATATTGATATTATGCTTTAGTTTGTCATTTATACATAGTTTAGTAACAGGCTGAATATTCCACAAAATATTTAAGGTTATTCACTTTTTTTTGTAAAAGGCTAGTCTTGTTTTCTACTTTATTTTACACTAAAATAGAAAAGAAAATTTGTATAAGGTTCTTTTCTCATCCACTTTATCAATTGACATAAATGATAAATGATTTGAACTTCCTTGATTATTAATTATCTTCAGTGTAATTCTTGCATTTCACACATTCATCCCAGGGGCCGGAGTGGACCCTTTGGCGGGCCACATTTGTCCCCCGGGCCTTATGTTTGACACCTCTGTCTTAAACCATAAAGGCTCAAATAATCACCAACTAATATGGGAGCTGCCTTCAGCTAATGGATATTTGGAGAAGTTAAGTATTCTACTGAACATTCCTTCAATTAATCGGCCATGACGAGGTAAGAGGAAACTTACTGCATTGTCTGTGCTTTTGGGAAAATTACCTCTGCAAATCATGGCTGCACAGCTCGCTGCCTAAATCTACGCTTGTCACAATAGTAATCAACAGTAGCTATAATTAACAGAAACCTAACCTTCCGCAGGGCTAATGTTATGTTAGTAAGGTACATTAACGTTAATCTCATTTATTTGCGCTACATTAATTTTATTTTATCGTGGGTCCTTCGCTCATTTCTGGGTGTCTTTGGAAGAGATGTGCTGTTGTGGTTTGGAAGGATGTACCAGTGTGGGGCTGCACAATATTAGCAGTTACCAATTGTGTTAAATCTTTAGAAGAATGTGTTTTTCTACATAGGTGACAAAAAAAAGTATTTCATAAATAACTTCAGAAAAATTCAATAGAGAGAAAAAAAAAATCATTTGTGAATGTCAAAAGTTTCACCGGGCCTTTAGGGTTTAATATAAAACACATTTTCACATCGATGCACCGAACATATTTTCACCTAAAATCCCATCTCTGCATGTTTCAAATCTTTAAATATACAGGGAAGACATTCCAAAGTGAATCAGCCTTCAGAAAACAGCTTAAAAACAAGGAAAATATCAAGAAAAACACAAGGCAGGGTTTGCTAATGGTACAAACTAACCCAATATTTATGCTGAAAACACTAACAGCAGTACTTCACAGGTCAATGGGTTCAATTTGAGGGGGATGGGAGTGTGTGTGTGTGTGTGGGGGGGGTTTATAGAAAATACTCAACTACAAACTAGTAGTAGCTCAGTGTTCACAGCACTACACTGAAAAGAATAGAATAATAGAATAATTTGTATAGCACATTTCATGGTTCTCAAAGACACTTTACATACAAAAGATAAAAGCATGTACTAAACACATGGAAAATATATATATATATATATATTTTTTTTTTTTTAAACCTTCGAGTGCAATAACCATGCTTAGATGGAAAACATCTTGGACCCCATCTTCAACGTCCAAAGACTACAAATATCTCGACTCATCAAAAGCATAGCCCCAGTTTCTTGGATGCTAAAGCATGTTCGGTTTTTCTATCACTGTACATGAAGTGACATTAAATCTTTTCATTTTAGTTTGAACAGCATCAGGAAAGCACAGTGGACCATGGGTGTCTGATGAGTAAACCCAGGGGGAGGACAGGTTCATTATCAGACTCCACCTACCGGCACAGGTGGTGACGTTTGATCCAAAGTGGTCCACTCCCATCCTGATATTTGCACCAAATCCAAGTCCATTTTCTTCTGTTGGCCAGTCATTTTTAGGTTTCTTCCACTGTCAGAGGTCCACCTAGAAAGTACCATCATATTCTGTTAGAGATGTGACTTGACTACAAATGGATTTGGAGAGGGCAACACGATTGTTGCACATTTTATGTCAAGACTTTAAAGTTTCTCTGAACCGTGGTTTGTTCCAGGCTGGTGTGTTTCTAATTGTTAACAAGTGTGACCTTCTGATTGATGCAGAACATGCAAAAAAAAAGATCATTATTAATAGATTAATTTTAAGTAACATACATGAACATACCAGGTTTAGAAACAGAACTCCTACTTTCATCCTGATATTTGAACCAAATGACAGCCTCTTTTTTTTTCCTTCCATCTGCAAGTACTTTCTACTTTCCTTCCACTGTTGAAAGTCCATCTAGAAAGCACCATCATATTCTGTTAGACATGTCACTTTTACGCAAATTGTACTTTACTGCAAATGGATTTGTAGAGTGTGACGCATTTGTTGCATATTTTATGTGAACACTTTAACCCTTACATAATGTTCATTGGTCTGGGTCCATGTTGACCTGGCAAAAATACCCTCCTAATAAGAGTCTACACCAAATGTTGAAACTACATAAAAGACCTTCATCATTCTTCACTATTGTCATAATTTCAGTATCAATTCAACATCAACAGTTAAACAGTAATCACATCCTCCACAACAAATTCACTGTGTGTATGTAAAGCATTAGTGTGGGCCTTGCATATGGGTTTCCTACATTTGTAGTAGGCTGTCCCAGCCTTGCAGTCTTTTTTTTTTTTTTTTTTAATAATGGGCAGAAGTTGCACCTCCTACTTTTCTGCCCCCTTCTGGTGTTTCCTTGTGGGATTTTTTTCACAGTGTTGCACAGACACAATGTTTCCACAATGTTTTTCCCCCTCACAATTTTTTATTATTTTTTTTAAATCAAGTCCTTATTGGCTCTCTGAGAAGTCACTGGATTGCATCATGATGTTTACAATGTAAACATGCCCATATAGCATGTGACATGACCAAGCACAATTTATTTTTTTTAAGTATTTCACCATATTCCACCATCAGATGGCACCGTTTCACTAATCTCCAGTTGGTTTCGTTTGATTTGACAACATAATTTGTGCTATATTCCTTTTTGTATGCGTGACCAAAAGTTTGATTATAAGCCAAAATAGTCACTTGGTCAGGACAGAAGAGGGACCAAAAAAAAAGTCACTAGGTTGCGTTACATCATGACGTCACAGCATCACGCACGACACACTGATCTCCTTAAAACCTGCCTAGATGTGTATTAGGAAATGCTAAAACATACCATGTACAGATTAGAGCTCATATGTTTGGGTTTATCTCACCAGTAAAAATGGCTTATGTGGTGTCGTGGGTCAATTAATTCTTCACTCAAGTTTAATAGTCACTAGATTCAGCCCAAAAGTTGCTAAATTGCTAGATGTTTTTTTTTGTCAAATGTCACCAAGTCTTGCAACACAGATGCTTGCAACACGCTGCCTCCTCATCAGGGCCAGGCTGACGGGGCTGCACTGCCCTTACCAGTGCACCAGGAGAACCCTTTGACCCAATATGACCTCTGACCTGATATGACCTCTATGTCATATGGTTAATATCTATGATCACTGTACAACTGTTTGTCTTTCACCGTTTCCAGATTCCCCATGACTCTTCAAAAACTAACAGGTACACGTCCCTATGGAAACCATATTTTCTGTGAGGCTCTGGAAAGTTTACAAGACATTTAAATAAACATGGCTCCATTTTGACCCAGAACAGCCTAAGTGTACAAAAAAACTGTAGCACCAGTGTAAAATTATATCAGTTTAAAATACTTTCTTTGGAGTTTTTGATAAGTTTAGGAAGAGTCACATGATTTCAGGCAAAAAAAGACATTTAGGGTATTTTTCAATCAAACTTTATTTACATAGCACTTTTCATACATAGTGCATGTAGCAAAGTGTTTCACATCTTACATCATACCCCCACCCCCCATTATCCCACAGTTAAAAGAAATAAAATGATATAACAGTAATAAAAGAATGAAAAGTAGTTTTATTAAAAGCTAAGATAAAAAAAAAGGGAGGTTTAAAGGTTACCCTTAATAGGAACACAGCAGACATTTTATTGTTGCAAAATTTCACCTTCACAGTATGTAAGGGTTAAAGTTTCTCTGCATCTAATATTCCACAATTTGTTCTGTTCTCACTTGTTTCTAATTGTTTACAGGTGTGACCTTCTGATTGGTTGGTGCATAACAATAAGAGTACAAGAACACCATCTGTCTACAAATGAAGACACTGTACTGTAAACACACTAATGTAAAACACACAAAAAAAGCACTACAATTTGATTTTCAAAAATAAAGATGAACAATATTAAATAAATAAAACACAAACGTACCAGGTTGAGAAGTAAAGTAAATCATGGGGTTGTGTTGGATCTAAAGTTGTCCACTCTCATCCTGATATTAGGACCAAATGTGAATCTTTTTTTTTTCTTCCTCCATGTGCTTCCTGGTTTGTTTGTTTTTTTCTTCTCCTGTCGCAGGTCCAGTGAAAACACCATCATGTTCTGTTTCATTCAGCGGCATAAAACGTGTCACCTTTAGCCCAGTCTTTGGTCTCTTCACCTGAAATCACTGCCACCAGGCCTGCAATTAAACATTTCACTGCTTTAATGTTCTGTAAATGTTCCGTAGTTTGTTCTGTCTCGTGTCTTAATTGTTTGCAGGTGTGTCAGGGAATGGGGCTCTCTGATTGGTTGATGCATAACGGCGGAAGTAGACTCTTATAAAGAGATATAAAACACACTTGGACCCCTGCTTGTTATACATAATAATTGAATTGAAGGTTTAATAACAATACTGTTAAATACATTTTAAATGTAAAAAAATTTTTTTTTTAAATTAAAAAAAATAAATAAATAAAAAAAAATAAGTAGACGACACACGCTTTGACGTCACCGTTCTGGTGATCACGTGGTACATGTAAACCTGAATAGTTATGGGACTATGAAGAAATACACAATTTCCTAAAACATGCGGAAGTTTTTTGTTTTTTTTTGTAAAATCGTTGAAAAAACATAATGATAAAAAATAGATAAATACAACTAAATTGCTTAATAACTTCTTTTTTTTTTTGCTTGTTTGGGATTTATTTTTTTATTACAGCAAAATCTCCCCATAACTACTTCCTGTATTTATCTACATACATAGGCACAAAAAATTAAATTAGTAAATAAATGATGTGTTGTTTGATATAACAAAAATTTGTTTTGTGTAATTTTATAAATTCACTACTGCCTTGGCACACTTTTATTTCTTTTCTTTTCTTTTTTTTGAGTGGGGGGAGTATTTTAGTCCTAATAAAGCAATTAATTAATAAGATATGGGATGTCATGAAGGCTTTTTGGTTGTCAAGTAAAATAAATGTGATGCACATAAAACATTTTTTCAAAGAAGTACACAGTCATGTTATTTAATTAAAATTTTTATTGTTAAAGTTCACATTCAGAAACAATATATGATAACATTTATTAAATACATTCATTGTATAATATCTGTAATATGTCTTTCATGTGACTGGGGCAAAAAAAAATACTAATATCATTCAAATAAGCATTAATGACTTCACACGCCACTGAGTTGAATTACTGTTATTTGTCATTATATTACAACAGAATTTAAAAGGACACCCCTACAGTGTGATGTATTCAAAGAAAATGCATGAATAAATAGGAAATACTAAAATACAGTGACTCATTGCATGTGCGATATATGCATCATATTTACATGAGGTTAATTACACAACAAATAAAATTCAAGGGACACTGCTTCACTAATACAGTACATATTGTTACAGTAAATGACTTATTTTGTGACAATAATTTTATTTCAATTTGAAAAATATGTGATGTGGTTTCCACTGGGAGGTAATTATGTAAAGGATGTAATCCCCCACCCACGGGAGACAGTGCACAGTGTGGTTGCACTGGGGCTGGTGGGGTGGGTTGGGGTGGGGGTCCATGGAGAGAATGATCCCTTAGAAATATGTCTGGGTTCAAAGAAGAACATTTAATTAAACATGGTGTTGTTTGATATATGTGTGTATGTGCTGGAAAAGTCAAAACTCACACTGTGGTTTGTACATGTGTGTAGTTAATAATTTATTAGAAAAATAAATAGTAGTGATCTATGACATAATTATGTGTTTGTTCTACATTAGCAGTAAAACTAGTCAGTTAAATGAATACATACATACATCTAAATAAGCAATGATGCATACATTACAAGAACCTTAGTGGAGATTTCTTTCCTGAGTGTTTTTTATTCTTCTTTAGGCACAAAAAACACAATGTAATTAGAATATTTTATATAAAGCCATTATCCTGCAGGTAGAAATATGTCCACTCAGCTGGATTCGCATTGTATTCTGGGAAATTTGGCTAAATCTCATTTCCCTCCATTTTGCGTGTCCATGTGTAGGACATGTAGGGGTGTCTCTATTCAGGTTAAGGCAGAGGGGTAGGGTGAAGGGGAAGGGGAAGGGCTTTATACCTGTTCACATGGAGATTTTCCAGAGGCAGACTCCAAACAGAGGGGTACGAGAAATTTCCCAGAATCTGAAAGACCCCATAATGTATAATGTACAAGTGCAAAGCTAAACATGTATTTATCAAAGGTTTGAAAATGTTTCCTGTTTTTTTTTTTTTTTTACTTATTTATTTCTATGTATTTTTCATTATTTATTTATTATTTTTAAAATTATTTATTCTATTAATTGGTTAATCTAAATTGTCCATAGGTGTGAATGTGACAGTGATTGTTTGTCTATATATGTTCAGCCCTGAGATGAACTGGAGACTCATACAGGGTGACCTCTGACCCCGCCTTCACCCATTGTAGCTAGATTAGGCCCCGAGTGACCCCTGTGACCCTAGTGAGGATAAAGTGAGTTCAGATGATGAGTGAGCGAGCGAGTGAGTGAGTGAGTGAGTATTCTATTGATTTGTATATTTTTTTTAATTAGTATGTTTTATTCATTCATTTAATTTTTTCATTTAAATTATGTTTGAATTTATATTTTTTTTAAATGTAATTTTCTATTTTTTATTATTATTTTTATAAATTTTTTCATTGTATTTTATAAAAAATTAAATACAAGATGTGTTTACACTCACTATCCTATGGCTACTTGATTACAAACTTGGTCCTCATAAGACATGGAAACCAGTGTGTATGTGTGTGTGTGTGTGTGTGTGTGTGTGTGTGTGTGTGTGTGTGTGTGTGTGTGTGTGTGTGTGTGTGTGTGTGTGTGTGTGTGTGTGTGTGTGTGTGTGTGTGTGTGCTACGTCATACCCAGTAAAAAGCCTAAATTTGGGCCTGTTATAACTCAAACTGGAGCCTGTTGTAACTATCGTATGTGACTTCCCCCCCAGCAGTTTGTAAGTGGACATGATGCTGTCAATCAGAAAAAAACACATAAAACATTTTCCACTGAACACAATGACAAGAGACACATCTGTAAAACAGGACACCTACAACTGCAACAAAAAAAAGAATCCTCCAAGAAGTCATTTTAAAGCTGTCATTCCATGGTTATGTCATTAATATTACTGTGTTCTCCAAGGTTCAAGGTTCAAGGTTACTTTATTAATACCTGTGGGCAGATTTGTGTTGCAGTCAGTGAACATTTCATACTAACGTTCAACACACAGCTTCTCTTCTCTTTTTTAAATGTATTTTTGTATTTTTTTAATGTTTCTATGTATATGAATGTGAATTGTTTTTTGTATAATTGATGTTTGTATTGTGATTCCCTTGTGGGCTTTGAGTCTGTAATAAAGTTTAAATATATATATGATCAAACACAATGATTTTTATCCTTTACCTCAACATGCAAAATCATAATTATTACCAGTATGTGTCTTGTGTACAAGTGTACTAGTCAGGCTGATGTGCATATTTTACCTGTGGGTGTTTTTGAAGCTGCTGTTTGGAGGGAAAAAAAAAAAAGACACATACTGTATACAAGACAAGGTCATAACATATGAAAAGATGCATATTCATTCAACTGACAGATATTCAAAGTATAATGGTTTGCTATTGAAACACTGAAAATGAAAATGTCACTTTCTGAGCGTTCGTGTCAGTTGGGCTTTTTGCTCCTCCCCTTCAACCTTCAATGAGCATTAGTTTCAAAGATGTGACTCAGTTCCTCTGTGCAAATGACCTTTGGAATTGTCAAAGAAGCCAGAAAAACTGTGCGCTCTTTGAAGAGGTAGATGAAGGGTTCTGCTAAAGGCCCGTTTGAAGGGAACCCGGAAACAAAAGGCTGTGCTGGGTTCTTTGTTCGTATATGTACGAAGCTTCTGTCGACATAACATCAGCATGTTAGGTAACCAGAGGTGGGAAGGAAGTACTTTTTTTTTTTAGGTATCTGTACTTTGAGTATTTCTTTTTCTGGAAACTTTTTACTTTTACTCCCTATATTTTTTATATATTTATACTCCTTACATTCTCAGAATAGACTTTTGCAAAATTCAACAGATGAAAGTACAAAAAATAAGGAACTTCAGAGGGAAAATCAGTGGAGGACAGAAATTGTGACTTTATATATCATAGTTATGACTTTTTTTCTCACAATGTTGACTTTTATTTAATAATTTTGACTTTTTATTTAATAATTTTGACTTTTTATTTCACAATTTTGACTTTTTATCTCATAATTATGACTTTTTATCTTATAATTTGACTTTTTAATCTCATAATTACACTTTTTATCTCACAATTTTGAGTTTTTATTTCACAATTATGACTGTTATCTCATAATTATCCTTTTTTAAAATCTCATAATGATGACTTTTTTTTTTTACTCAATTGTGGCTTTTTTCCCCTATTTTTCCTAAATATCCTGCCCATACCCACTAAACTGAGTACTGTGACCTGACCAAACACATTATCTACACAGTAACTCACTTTTAAAGGCTTTATGTTTGGATACTTTTAAAACTTTTCAGATTTTTTCCCTGTTTAAATAACTACTATTTCATCCATGACAAATAAAATGCAGTTTACTTTAGTAAAGGAGTTGAATCAGTACTTGTACTTTTACCACAGTATGTTTTCACACAAGTAGCTGTACTTCAACTTAAGTACATAATGGGAGTACTTGTACCACCTCTGATAGAAAACTGTACCCAGCATTAACCTTTGATCTCATGCGATCAATGAAACAGATCATGAACTACAGGTTCAGGCTACTCACTAGCTAACCGTTCCACTCCCTGCTTCATCAGTCAAATCTGCATACTATTGATTTCTATCTGTCTGGGTTGCGCTGCACACTGCGAAGACTGATCATCGGAGGCTGGAAGGAAAAATGTATGGGATGCTCTTCGTCTCTTTTCCCAGTGGTGTAGACTTCACTGAAGACGTGGGTATGCTTCTTCAAAAAAAATAAATAAACAAATGGTGCAGAAATAAATTCATCAAACCGTTTTCATATTTCAGTATTTATTTTTTCTATATGGCAGCGTTCAGGGCTGGTTCTGGTCAATATGGTTCCCTAGGCGAGCACCCCTCTTTCCTTTTTGTGGAAATAGAAATTATCATCTGCAAACATAGTGTCCTGACTCGCAAGTTGAGTTGTAATACAGAACAAAACACACTCTTATTCTGCTAAATCAAACTTTAAAAGAGTCCAAATTCTGAGCTAAAAATCCAGAATTATGCAATAAAAAAATGAAATTATGCCACAAAAAGTCAAAATTATGTGATAAAAAGCCAAAGTTATGCAATAAAAAGTTACAATTACGCGACAAAAAGTCAAAATTATGTGATAAAATGTCAAAATTATGAGCTAAAAAGCCAAAATTATGCAATAAAAAAAATAAATTATGCCACAAAAAGTCAAAATTATGTGATAAAAAGTCAAAATTATGCAAGAAAAAGTCAAAATTATTCGACAAAAAGTCAGAATTATGTGAGAAAAAGTCAAAATTACGTGATACAGTCAAAATTCCAAGTCACTAAGCAAAACCAGCATTAATCCATATATAAGGCACACTGAAGTTTTGGAGAAAAAGTCTTTTAAGTGTGCCTTATAGTCTGGAAATTACGGTATCTTAATATTCTAATTCATCTGGTGCCCTAGGCGACTGCCTAGTCTGCCTGTGCCTACCACCGGCCCTGGCAGGGTTGGTCGACCATACTCTTCAGGGGGATTTAGAAGTGGGTGTACCCAATTCAGACTGAAAAATAACTAAGTATAGTCCATATACTCCATATACGCTGGACGACAGCACTGTCTTTTCCAACAGTTTGCTCTTTTGTGTTATTACTCCTGCCGTTCCCACTCCACTAGAGTTGGGACCACTCCTCACTATAGACATGAGTAACGGTTGGCTGTTTCTGCCAGATCGACATACGTTACCAAACCATCCATCAAGTCATGACAGCTCTCCAATGCTTTCTACAGAGAGTCACACTTCCCCATATGCATGACACACACGACCGCAAAGTCACACAAAAGGCCTTGACGTCTCCCCTCAGATGTTTTCAAATCACAGCATCAGCTCGGTAGTGGATGAGGCCAAGGGATTATGAGAGCTGGACAGAAAAGCAAACTGTCCAAATGCCAGAACAGTTAAAGCTGAAACTCCGATTTGTACTCTGCTGATGTTTTGGTGTATATACCAAACAGGGGCAGAGTGAGTCCAGTTAGCTGACCTTTTCTATATATTTGTGCAACATTCATTCCACTGGTCTACAAGTAAAATGCTTCTGGAATAACATTAATGACATTTGACCACATGTGTGTTCTGCATTGATGAATTATACCTATAACAGACTAAAAGTCAATGCTGCAGGAGGTTAACCCTTTACTCAACAGGTAATAAAACAGGTTTTTTTAGGGTTTTTTTTTTTAAACCATGGATAACCATCTATAAGTAAAATGTTTCTGAAAGAAAACAAAATGAAATGATCTCACATGTGTGTAAATAATAAAATCTTAAACGTTGGTTGACTCAAGTTTCCAAGATAAGTCTGGGGTCAAAATGTGAAATTCTTAGAATTAACAAGAGAATATGTTCTTGTCCAAAGGAGTATTGGTCTCAGATCTATTTAAAAACACTGTCTGCACATTATGGTTATAATATACGACTGCAGAGTCTGGAGAAAATGTGAGATTGTTTGTTACGAATGTGTTGTGGAAGTGGGTGAAATGAGCTGAAAGGAGCAGAAAGAAAGAATATATTAATTACTATCATCATCATCATCATCATTATTAAGCTATTATTATTAAGCTAGCACCACATCTGATGTCACCAGTTGATGAATTCACATACATGGTCATGATCCAGTATCTGCACAGTAACTGCTCTGAGGGTTTATCTAATGGCTCTGTCATTTACAAGTGTGTTATTAGTACAGTGCTAGGCTAGTGCTATTAGCACAGTGCTAGGCTAGTGCTATTACCGCAGTGCTAGGCTAGTGCGATTAGCACAGTGCTAGCCTACTTAGCTCTTCACAGAGGCTTTAGTAAACACTGTGTGTCACCAAGTGCTTCATTAAATCAGTGGTATTCCAGTAAATGTATTTAACACCTGTAGCATATGTATGGAAGCATCTGGAACTTCCTGTGAACTGTAATCACACCTTTTACCTCCACCTTTGACATGTTGTGTCTGCGCTGCTACTTGAGTGTGCTTCTGTTTAACAGTGGAGAGAGGGTGTAATTAAACAACAGCTGCATGTGTGGTAGTGAAACTCACATTAGATTTTGGTCTGGTTACTACTGTTAATGTTTGCACTGGTTCCATACCTATATCGACTTTCAGTACCCAACGCTCTCACTCACTTTCTGTGTGAGCGAGAATGACAGCATCACGTTGGTGGGCATTTCATTCTGTGGTGCTGCGTCATAAATTACTAATGCACAAATCAGGGGGCGTGACTTGGCAATGCTCAGAGAGGCAAAGTTAGAAAGAGCAATGAAATGTGTTCAATATCTTCTTTGTTGTTTGTCGTAATGATGTGAAACTTCGCACTGCAACCCACCACAGTACTGGAAGGTCACCATCCAAATTTGGGATCATTTGGGAGGAGTTGTGCAGGTGTTAGGCGTTCCACACACAAAGAGGACACACTACAGACATAGATTTGTTGAATTATCGATATATATATAAAGTTACCATAATGTCTGAACTTCATGATGACCTATGGATGACATTTAACCTGTCACATAACCTGTCATATTAGAACAGGGGTGTCCAAATCCAGTCCTCGAGGGCCGGTGTCCTACATGTTTTAGATATTTCCCTCTTCCATATGATTCGGTTTAACCCTTTAACTCCTGAAACTTTAGCAGTTCCACGGTAAAAATAATTAAAATAAGCAACAAAATGAACAAAAATGGCCAAAGTCATCAATAAAATGAACAAAAATGAATAATAAACTGACAAAATAATTAGTAACGTGAAGAAAGTTAGACACAAATGGAGCAAAATTAAAGAAAAAATACAAAGTAAAACGTAGAAAAATAAACAATGAGCAACAAAATTAAGAAAAACATTGTTTTACTTTGTTCACGTTACTAATTATTTTGTCAGTTTTTTATTCATTTTTACTCATTTTATTGATGACTTTGGCCATTTTTTGTTCATTTTGTTGCTTTAATTATGTTTACTGTGAAACTACTGAAGTTTCAGGAGTTAAAGAGTTAAACTGAATCATGTGGAAGAGGGAAATATCTAAAACATGTAGGACACTGGCCCTCAAGGACTGGATTTGGACACCCCTGTATTAGAACATTCAAGACCCTAACCCTAACCCCAACCCTAACCCCAACCCTAACCCCAACCCTAACCCTAACCCTAACTCTAACTCTAACCCCGCCCCAAAAATATATTGCATTATTTACAACGTGTGAAAGGGTGTATTTGTTGAACATAACAACAGAATTGCAGGTTGTCAGCACAACATTAGTCCTCCATGGTCTTTGTTGACCTCAGTACCTACACGGCCACTGGGCTGCAGCAGCTCTTGATGACATCAATCTTTAATCCTGCAGCCCATTAAGCAGTTTTGGCAAAGAATACCTTTAAGCATAATGACTTGGGCTTCTCTTTGGCTAACTACAGCATTTCTGACTTTAACTTGTACAATGATCTGCAGAGCTCCTCCAGGGTCCATTTTCTTTATTCTTTCAATTTCTCTCCTCCAGCACAGTTGTAGACTGAAACATAATGTGACATGGGAGAGTTATTTCAGACCAATAACCTACAATACTAAGCTCTCTTTTAATTCCCTTCTTCTTTTTAAAGCATCATCTATCATATGTTCGTGGCCCTGGAGCCCAAAGTACAAGTGTCCATTGAATATATCATGCACTAAACTCTGGACCTTTCTACTTCTAAAACCATTAATCAAATTTGAGTATGTAACCAAGATTATATTTATTGGATATAGCAAAGTTCTGCAAAAAAAAATAAAGTTTACTAAGAAGTGCTGAACAAGATACAAACACCAGAAAACAATCGGTCGACATTATACATTCATAAAAATCAATCCATCCATCAAATTTAGTTCTGTCATAAGGAAATAAGAAGGTAAAATTGGTTTTGAGATCTTTTCTTTTGTTATAAGATGCAGGCTGGAGACACACTGTAAGTATCTCAAATGGCCATTTAGTAAAACCCCCATCAGCAAAATCAAGTTTAATTGAGTTGAATGAAAAATGCTGAACAGTGCAGCAGCTCTGTTCCACATCTGTGGAACTGTTTGGTTTAATGCACCAAGAACAAAAGCACTGATCAAAAACCAAAGTAAGCAGCAGCGGAAGAAAGCTGTTTGACTTTTGTTTTTTATATATAAATAACAACTTGAGGAAAGAATTAAAGTCGACTTTGTTCTGTGACTGAACATGTAGGTGAAGGAATGGAAGTTGATTTATTGTATTATTGTGCTCTGACTCAACCACATATTGTTTACTGATGTAAAAACAACAACAAAATAGTTAAATACATAGAAATAGTTAGAATAGTTCAATAGAAATGAAACAGCAGGAGGTGGAATACTATGATTAATGTTATTTTAACCCAGGAGTATGAAGTACAAGTACTTCCTTTACTGTACTTAAGTACATATTCAGGTAGCTGTACTTTAGACGAGTATTTATTTTTCTTGCAACTTTTTACTTTTACTCCCTACATTTTTGTATAAATATCTGTACTTTATACTCTTTACATTTATATAAATATCTGTACTTTATACTCTTTACATTTATATAAATATCTGTACTTTATACTCTTTACATTTATATAAATATCTGTACTTTATACTCTTTACATTTATATAAATATCTGTACTTTATACTCTTTACATTTATATAAATATCTGTACTTTATACTCTTTACATTTATATAAATATCTGTATTTTATACTCTTTACATTTATATAAATATCTGTACTTTATACTCTTTACATTTATATAAATATCTGTATTTTATACTCTTTACATTCTCAGAATAAAGTCATTACTTTTTTTAACCTAGAAAAATATGACAGTATGAAAAATAAGTAGTACATCAAAAATTGTGACTTACTATATAATAATTTTGACTTTTTATCCCATAATTATGATTTTTTTTTCCTCATAATTTTGAGTTTTTATCTCACG
This sequence comes from Siphamia tubifer, assembly GCA_020466265.1. NCBI lineage: Eukaryota > Metazoa > Chordata > Actinopteri > Kurtiformes > Apogonidae > Siphamia > Siphamia tubifer. The sequence continues at coordinate 4,380,284 of CM035799.1, read as the reverse complement.
ATTTCCTTTTTTTATTATCTCATAATTATGATTTTTTTTCATCTTCTATTTATTTTATTAATTTTTCATAAATGTCCTGTCCATTCCCACTGAGTACCCTAACCCAATAAAACACATCATCTACACAGTAACTCACTTTCAAAGGCTTTATTTTTTTTATATTCTTGACAATTTTTTGTTTTTTTCCTGCTTAAATAAGTATTATCGCAAAATAAATAAATAATACAGTTTTACGTTTTACTTTATTACAATTTAGAAGTTGTACTTACTTTTACAACAGTAAAGGGTATGAATATATACTTCAAAATTTTCAGAGTATTTCTTCACACAAGTAGCTGTACTTCTACTTAGTACACAATGTGAGTACTTTGACCATCTCTGATAGTATGTTTGTGTCAGTTCCTGAATTTATTTTTGCCTATATTTAACCTTTCTTAAGAGATTAAGCACCATTTATTCTGATATTATCCTCTATATTTTGTATTTTTTCTGTATTTTAATTTAGGGATCATGTGGAAATTAGAGAAATTATATCACAAAACAAAAAAACCTGAAGAATAAGTGAATTTTCAGTAAAATATATGATCAACAGAACACAAACCAAGTGTCTTTATTCACTCTCACTGATACAACTCATGGGTTATCGTTATAAGATAATTTATTTTCCTATATTTAATTACCTCTGTCAAGGAGGTTATGTTTTATCTGGTGTTTAAAAAAATACTAATAAAAAATATCGGCTGAATTGAGAGAGACAATCCCAATCCATAAAAGACATGAGTGTGAAACTGCAGCACTGTGGTTCTGATGATCTGTCAAATGTTCGTTGTGGTCAGATTCAGATGCTGCAGCTTTTTCATAATTCATACTTTGAGTTATTGTTTGTTCAGTATTAACCCCTTAATGTCTCAATTTAAATAGAAGTGTATTTTTTAAAAAAAGTAAATACTAAATTAAGTAGAGATAATATTTTGATAATTTGATAGGTACGTTGCATATTTGCAACAGTGGGTGTTATGGGGTTAATTTTATAAATACAAGCTGAACTGCTGAACCAACTACTTTTTATTTGAAAGATAAGAGAGGTTTCTCAGTTTTTCTTACTTGACCATCAGTGTGTGTGTGTAGGTGTGTGTGTGTGTGTGTGTGTGTGTGTGTGTGTGTGTGCGTCAGGCTGGGGGTCCTGGACACTTGCCAGTCTAATCTTTGCTTTCTGTTCCCCAGATCCTGGAACTCCAACCCTGTCTCCTGTGACTGAAATACTTAAAAGTAATTTTTTTTTTTTATCTAAAAGTTGTCTATCTTTAGGAGAGATTCTTTGGAAAAGTTTAGAAAACTGGCTTTTCCAAAGTATTTTTTTTTTTATCTAAAAAGTTGTTTATTTTTAGGAGAGATTCTTTGGAAAAGTTTAGAAAACTGGCTTTTCCTCCCAGTTAGGAAGTTTTACAAGAAATGTCCAATTTAAATAAAAGAACCGAGCAATTGAAAAACATTTTCAATTCATTGCAAATTAAAAAGGAGATAAGCAGAAGGCTAACAGACTGGCCAAAGCAAACAAAAAGAACCTTTTTATGCTGAACCTGCTCCAGGGCCAGTTCTAATCACTGCCTAATCTTGAAGTATTTCTTTGTGGTTTTCCAGCTGAAGAAATGCCTCTCACTCAGGAAAATGTTTCCAGGGTAATACTGGCATGACTGTGGCCCAAAAGACTATTTAAGGTCTTGTGTCTGCCATTATATCTAGCTTGTTTAAAAAAAAAAAAAAACATTAAATAAATACCAGTTTCAATGTAATTATGGGACAAACTTGAAAAATCCTTCCAATCTTTTCTTCAAAATACTGTATATACTATGTAACTGACATTTCCATTTTACATCTACTGTTCTGTAAATATAAGCAGATTGTTATCGACTGCATCTCTGATCTCACTGGTTAAAAGGTAAAATGTTTCTGGAATATTTTTTTTTACAGCTTCTCAGCATCATCACATGTGTTTTATTTGGACATTCAGAGGCTCCACAGTGAATATGTTAACACCAGCATCTACTGCAATGGAATAGAAACCAAGTGGGTTTTTTTTCTCATTTCTAGTCAAAACATCCCATCACATTTAAAGTGGACATATCATGACACAGTTCCTTGGTGTCTCAGTGACATGTCTGTCACATGCTTTGGTCAAAACACTTCACTGATGCACAAACATCAGGAATAGCCCTTTTTAAAACACTCGGTTTTAGTGCCTCATGTTTTCATGCTAATGAGACACAGCTAACTCCGCCCCTCTCTTCCTCATGTTCCTGATAGAGGAAGAGGAGAAAGAAATGGAACCTGAAAAAGTTGAGGCAGATAAAAAGAGACAAAGACACAAATGAAAATTAAATCAGCTGGAGAGAATCAAAGTTTACAGCCCTGGTGCCTTCAGGTTCTGGTCCGTTAACAGCCCCGGTTCATCTGGACCTGGGCCGGTCAGATGAACCATGACACCACGGTCGCAGTGCCATCTACGAACCAGCCCGTCCAATCAACCCGGGTCCAACCCAGACGCACACGCAATGACAAAGGCTCAGACGCCAACACACCAGATGGACACTGGGATGTGATCGAGAATGAAAAAGTACGACTTCTCAATTGTAATAAAGTAAAAAGAAAAATGGCTTTTTTTTTTGCCACTTTATATCTGGTCACAGATGTCACTGAGTGGAATTAATGGTGTGTGTTTTAGCCAAAAATAAAGCTCTTAACTCATTGACTGCCAGCTATGTTCAGAACTGATCGCTCCATACTGCCGCTCATTTTCACTGAACTTTCAAAACCCAAAAAATAGGCGTCGGACGTTCACACAACATGTTCACACTTTTAGTATGTACCAAACGAGCACACATGCACACACACCAACAGTAATATGGCATTATAGCACCTTTACCTGAACTCCCAGAGTGACGGTCTCTGCTGGATTACCACAAATCCTCACTTTTATCAATCGTGGTCGTGACACTCTTACTGCAGATCCACTGCCAGACAAACTCTGTGCTTGGATTTTTTTGATCCGCTCCATTCCATCTTCCGCTTGTGCATTTTCTCTCTCGCTCTCTCAACTCGCCAACCTCCATCTTCTTCGTGGCACAAATCTACGGTTGCCTTTTACTGGAAAATACAGCTTCTGCACTGACTTGGACATAAATACAGAATTCACACATATGATGAACAAGACTGTGATCCACTGTCCCATGAAAAAACACAAAAGACATGTGTATACGTCTTTGGCGGTCACACCTTGGCCGTTTCTCAATATGCGTACTTGTCCGTACTTGCGTACTCCTTGTGAAACGTCATCAGTTGCAGCCCAAGTACAGTCCCAATACACAAGTACGTATATCACCAAGTACGCTTGAAATCCCCGGATGTGTACTTGACACGCCCATTTTATCAAGTATGCATCGGATGGTGACTTGTGCGTACTTGGGAGAGCTTCCTATCCCAGAATGCTTTTCGACACCAGCAATGGAGGAGGAGAGGACTCACAACTGTAAGTTAAAAGGATTAAAATACCATTGTTTTTGTATAACGGAATGTGATTTTAGTTGAGTTGGTGACGTAAACAAGTACGCTGCCGTCCCAATTGCAGAATAACCACCCTGCGTCCTCCCGTCCTCCTGAGTATGTACTTGGTAGTACGGACTTGCTAGTCCGTACTACCAAGTACGCAAGTACGTACTTAGCGTACTTGGTATTGAGAAACGGCCAGTGTTTCAACATGAGTGGCTGAAGCGGTGCGTCAGTCAAGATGATGGACAGATTCTTCATCTAATCACATGATCGGGTGGCTGTGGCTCAGCTGGTAGAGCGGGTCGTCCGATGATCGAAGGGTTGGCGGTTCGCGTCCCGGAGTGTCCTTGGGCAAGACACTGAACCCTAAGTTGCTCCCAGTAGGGTCAGGCAGCGCCTGTGTCTTGGCAGCAGCCGTCTACTGGTGTATGAGTGTGTGAATGGGTTTCTGTGAAGCGCTTTGTGACCCATGTCTGTGAAAAGCGCTATACAAATAAAGATTACTTACTTACTTAGTATGCAAGGATTTTGGATAAGGCCCCTCCTTTGCAGAGGGGTCCCAGATGGAATCGTGACATAGCATCTGGTGACAGTCAGTTTCCACTACAGTTATTCACATTAACCTTGTGTCAATATGCTAACTTTTCTAAGTGTAAAAACTTTACTGGAATATTATGAGTCTTCTATGTTTCTGTTTGGATTGTTTTCATGTACAAAATAAAACTCAGAATGAAACCAGTGACAATGCAATGTTTCTTTGCACAGCATGTAATATAACATAAATCTAAAAAGGACTTTCCATGATGCGGTTGTTCTCAGCATGGTAGCATGAGCACTGAATACCCAGTCCAGCTGATAGTTGGCGAAGCATCCTGCCTGTCCTGCTAACCATCCAGCATGCTGCTAATGGGAGCAGCCAGCAGGACTGCACATCTCCAAAAGCATAGCAGCAAAGTCTCCAGTTGGCTCTAACAGAGAAAAACTACAAGATCTGACAATTAAGCAACTATATTTTTAGGACATTTCTGATTCAACAAACTTAAATATTCCTCACATACACTCTGCCACCTTTTTTATAGGATTGAATTTAACTGAACTGATGGTGCAGATCAGATTATGTGATGTGTTGATTAATGGTTATGGATCAGAGGTGGATATGAGGTGTGGGGACATACAGTAGGAAGCAGAATCTGTTGGATTATTGGTTTGTAATAGAGGGGTGAGAGTTTATATGTTTTATTTCTTCCCACTTATTTTCGAGTCCAAAAAACAAAACAATTGTTGACCACATTGATTGATGTTTTGATGATTTTGTGTGCTAGAAATAAAACTGAATTGAATAATAATTAAAAATTAAAGACATGTTTTCCAGCTGAGTGGATGTTTTTGTACTTCTTGGAAAACATTATAATCACATTGTATATTTTGTGCCTAAATAAAAATAAAATATCCACTACAGTTCTTATAATTCATGCACCAAAGGGTTTAAATATATAAGTGTGACATGTCACTGGCATCACAGGGCATTTTACTGGACTACTTTTAAAAAAAAATAACAGTGTATATCCACTTCTCTAGGGACCGTTAAACCACTGCCCCAACTGCTATATGACATTATGCATCAAAAACAGGACTACAGGACCCATCAAAGAAATACAGCTCAGCAGAATTCAGTCGTAAACACAAACTACTGCTGCAGATGCCAGAGGGGAGGGGGTGGGGGGTGAGCCAAGGGATCTGCATCTTTTTATTGGTTTTCTATCTCCGTCAGCCCTGGTCAGACAGAGACACCTGAGGAAACAGCGCAAGACACTGAGAGTCAAAGATCATTTACGCATCACAGCCAACAACAGGAGGAAACACTTGACCCACAGAGATGTGTCATGTCTGTCAAAACCCCACAAATGTGACCAATAGCACAACACGTATAATAAAGACTGAGTGTAGAGGAGCTGTCAGCGTCCTAATCCAATGAGCTGAGTGTTCGACTGCATAAATATAAGACTAGAGAAAAGACAGTAGCAACAGTTCCATAGACTCCCATTGTTAAAAAACAAAACCCCCCCAAAAAACAGCAGACCAAATATGCACTTACTTCTGGGTTATGGAGGTGTCAATATTTCCAAACAATAAACATTATTATTATTATTATAGTGAAACACATTAATTTTTATTGTAGCTGATCTATAGTCTAGTAAACTAGCCCACCTTTAGTGGCAAAAAATATTTTTGCCTGAATCGTTGGTTTAGCAACGGTCCATAGAGCCTCAGACATTTGTGTAGTGAGATTGTAGGCGGGGCTTAGCACAATGATGACAGGGTTGAAGAAGTAGGAACTTATAAACAGTCTATGGTCGGATAAACAGCATGTAAACGGTTAGCGGTGTGTTAACGTTAATTAGCCTAGCCTATAGGATGTTAAAAGTTCTTTCAGTGGTCAGAGCCACTACTCAAACTGACACACACACACACACACACACATACACACACACACACACTCACACACATACACACACAGTACTCTAACAATAGATGGACATTTATGTGTGGTTTATTTTCACATTTATCTTGGAACAACACACTTCCTGTTGTTGGTCCCGTTGAAAAACATGACAGGTGCACAGTTTATTTTGGAACTAACATGAATCACCTGATCATCATTTTTCATGTAGCTACATCTGTTGTAAACTGCTCATGTATAATATATTTTTCTTTCTCTGTGCATGAATAAATAAATAAACAAGTGTTGACAGGCACAACAAAGCTTGCAAATGTTTTCCCCTCATTTAACTGATCTCTTATTATAGCGAAAACATTTTTTATTTTTTTGGCATCTGTGACCTTGACCTTTGACCCACATTCAACAACATTTAATGGGATCTATTCTTCACCACCTCACACTTTTACTGAAAATTCCATGGAAACTGTCCTGGTATCATTTATACTTTATTATTTATGTATAGTATCCTACAAAAGTACTATATCTAATATACCACCTGTGCCTCAAATTATAGTGGGATAAAGATTTTTGGCCATACCACCCATTCCTACACAAAAGGACACTGATGGTGTTGGCGACAACGCATTCTCTAACGGCACTGGAGATTCACATTTATGATGAACACCATAAAAAATAGCATCTATTTTGGTAAAAAAAAAAAAAAAAAATCAGACGCAATTTCCAGTAAGTGCGGGTCAGGTAGAATCATATCCGATATTGGAATTGGAATGCTGCTGACAAATGTACACTTAGTAAGTACAGAACGTATACTGTGTGTAAGTATACTCATGACAGTACATACACTGAGTTTATTTTATACATATTGTTGTAAATGTGCAGAAAATATTCAACCTGTGTTCAAAAATCAACAAAACTATTCTACTTCTATAAAAAATGACAGAAAAGTAAAAGTGATTTTGAGATTCACTATGGAAAATTTAAAGTTCAAAAAGTTCAAAGTTTACTTTATTTGTCAGTTCTGCTACATGTGTACCTTTTTCCAAAGAAATAAAAATAAAAATAAAAAGTATATATACATATATATAAATATATAAAAATATATAAGCTAAAAACTGAAACTAAAAATTATATACAATCTCAAAAATAACAAAGAAGAGAGAATAAATCTACATAAGGAACATATGAGATATGTTATTGATAAGAACAGAGTGCACATGTTGTAAATTCACAGTGCAGTTCAAAAGTGGTGGAATATAGTGTTGAAATTGCAAATATATGATACAAAAACAACAAAACTGGAACAATATTGTTATTTTTTGGCTTTTTGGTTATGGGGGTAACAACTGTTGTCCACAGTAAAGAATATACGTGAAATAAATACTGGATGTGGTCATAAAATAAAATAAATAAATAAAAAATAATAATAAAAAATACTGTAGAAACATGAGGGCAAAATCAGAAAGAAAGGAAAACATCTCAGAAGTTATTCAGTGACAGTAACATCATTGAATTCATGTTTAATTTGTGCAGTTAGAACCTTTATCACTTATATTCATAAAACAGGATTAAAGTATCAACAATTACAGCAAGAAAAATACAAAATAAAAAGAGCAAAAATGTAATAAATAGCCGTGTGATGGAATAAAAAGAACACATTTCACACCTTTAATATAATCTGAACATTTAATTTGACCTAAAGTTCGACAGTTATATATCATACTAAATTTATACAATGAATAAAAGGATTAGAAATAGTTATTGCACATCAGGTTTTCCTTCTATGTGGGGTTTGAGTGTCTGTTTTTGTCGATCACAGGTTGAATAAATGTGAAGTAGGGCGGCGGCTTAAGCAGAACACAGCCCTCAGTACAAGCCTCGCTCATTTCTTTCTGAATTACTTTTTGGAGGAGGTGCTTCGCAGAATGTGCAGGTTCACAATGATAATCCTTCCTGGCCCGTATAGTTAGCTTTTTTTCCTACAACTGAAACAGCCATTTGACATTTCTGTAACATACACAAGGAAATGGATTTTAGCTATATAATGTGAAAGTTTCAGGGGGTGAAAAAAAATCCCATTAATGATGTATCAGTCTCTCCAGTATATTATTGATTTGGCTTAAAGTCTAAAGAGATGTGAGCTTTAATAACTGTAGGGATTCCCATGTGCTAGTTTTTTGACAGACAGAACCTTGGCAGTGGCTTAGAGAAAGGAAAAGGAGATTACTGTGAGAGAAGATAATCACAGATGAATGGGGAAATCATTATTTGGTGATCCTGTTCAATTATGTGCAGGGTCTCTATGAGGGCTGGGGTACATATGTGCTTCAATTATGGTTCGACCGTGACCTTATATGTACACTGATACAAAGACAGTGATAGGACTCATTTTCCTTCACAGTCCAGGGTTATTATAGTTTTCAGTAGTTTGTAAGAAAATATATAAAATGTGGTACAAAGCTCTTCATTTGTTTTTGTTTTTTGTTTTTTTTCTCCTTTTTTATAAAGTCTATGTCCATAAATAAAAATGTGCAAATGCTGCAAAAATAGACCACCTGCAATAATGGTTAAGGTTCAGTTCTAAAACCTATGGTCAAGATGGTCATTGAAATGAGTGATGTAAATGAAATTCATAAGATTGTTATTGTATTGTATAATTGCAATTTTGAGTGGTCACTCCTTATTTTGTCCTTTGCTCTTTGTTCTGTATTGTATTTCTTTTTTTTTTATTATTAATTAATTTTCTTTGTTTTAGACTTAATTACTGTCAGTCAGTTGTTATTCTTCCTAAAAGGCATGATTTGAAGCACTTATGGTAGGAATTTAACAAAAACTCATAGTTAGCAGTGTTCAGGAGACATTTTACTTGAATTTTATAAATAAATTGACCCATATAAGGTATTTGAGGCTAAAGTTAGAAATACAGCTGTGACTGGACCACTGCTTTAATGATGGAGGCTCACATATATGAAGTTCACACAGGAACTATATAAGAGCTTAATTTTAGATAACAGTTCTTGAATTTTTTTTCATTCTTTTTTATTTATTGCTTAGTTCAAGCAGACAATCTGAAACAGATGATGAAAACTACACTTGGTAAGATGTGTATTTTTTTCCAGTGGGGCCAGTCCACTGTGGAAATACATGCAGCCCCATAAGGGAGGTTTCCATTCATTACTGTTTGTTGAAAGGGGACCCTGCAGCTGCTGATTTTCCACACGCTGCTGCTGAATAAAGGTTGTCGGCCCTCAGGAGCCCCCTTAACAGCTGAGGGCCACAAATATTTTCCAGCCACCACCAGTTCACTACTCCTACTCCTCTGTATTTCTACACCTATGGGGGATTTAGGGCTGACACGTTAGACAGTGAATGATGAAGAATGGAGCTCCTTCCCTCATGTGTTCTGGAACCTGCTCTGGTGATCCAACACCGACCTAAGACCAAGAATGAGCCACATACTGTACCCTGGAAAAAAATGTCCCTCTAAAAACAACAACTACAAAATTAATATGAGATATTTCTACTTGAATTAAGAATAAAAATAATAATCTGCCAATAGAACAAGTCAAAGTTATCTTGGTAAAATTTATTGAAATAACATTTTGAACATCTATTATCTAAAAGTTTTTAGTGAGATGACTCAAAACGTCTTTCAGGAACAGACGATACTGGCACAAGGAACAGGTGATTATATTTTGGTGGTGATAAGTGGAGGTGTGTGTGTGTGTGTGTGTGGGGGGGGGGGGGCTGATCTGCCTTGGCAGAGTCTGCGCTGTTGAGTCGCAGACCTCTGCCAAGGTAGACCCCCCCAACCCCCACCCCAATCACCCCCAAAATGAAATCAGTTCTTCTTGTTCACATTTCCAACATATCCTGAAAATTTCATCAAAATCCGTCCATAAGTTTTCGAGTTATCTTGAACAAAGATAAACAGACAAACGCCGGCAAAAACATAACCTCCTTATGTGGAGATAATAAACTGCCATAACGCATTTTGAAATAAATTTTGCTGCATTTCTGTTTCCAAAATATATTTGTAATTTCAAATTGTCTTAATGTCTAATATTTCTAATTACCAGCCAAGACATAAACCACTTGGAATGTTTCCCAAACAGCTCTTTGACTTTTAATGCCACACCACCAAAGTGACCTGCTGCAGAAAAATGTAAAAATGTAAAAATGTAAAAATGTAAAAACGTAAAAATGTAAAAACGTAAAAATGTAAAAATGTAAAAATGTAAAAATGTAAAAATGTAAAAATGTAAAAAAGTAAAAATGTAAAAACGTAAAAATGTAAAAATGTAAAAATGTAAAAACGTAAAAATGTAAAAACGTAAAAATGTAAAAATGTAAAAATGTAAAAATGTAAAAATGTAAAAAAGTAAAAAAGTAAAAATGTAAAAAACGTAAAAATGTAAAAATGTAAAAACGTAAAAATGTAAAAATGTAAAAATGTAAAAATGTAAAAACGTAAAAATGTAAAAATGTAAAAACGTAAAAACGTAAAAATGTAAAAATGTAAAAACGTAAAAATGTATTGTATTTATTGCTTTATTACAGAATGAAATTAAAAAGTTATTACATTTAGGACATTTATTACATAATGCACTATGATTTTTTTCACATAAACCAAGAAGAAAATACAGAGTCATTATTATTTTTTTTTTTACAGGTTATTATACTGGAAAAAATTTTAATCTGACCAAGTGTATTTTTGTCATTTTTGCCATCACATTTAAAATAAGACATTATCACCTGAAGAGGAAATATACAGTAAGATATAAGAATTAATTTTTAGACATTAAGTCTGGAAAATCTGATTATCAAAAATCTACATGGGATCATTTTCACTTCTTCCATTGACAGATTATTATTATTATTATTATTATTATTATTATTATTATTATTATTATTATTATTATTATTATTATTATTATTATTATTATTATTATTATTATTATTACTATTATTATTATTATTATTATTATTATTATTATTATTATTATTATTATTATTATTATTATTATTATTATTATTATCATCATCATCATTATTATTATTATTATTATTTTTATTATCATCATCATCATTATTATTATTATTAGATATTTAATTTAATTGATTTATTTTTGGCTTAATTCAAGCAAACATATCTTGTTTTTCTGTTTGAAGTTGTTTTTAGATGGGCTTTTTTTCCCCACTGTACTATCTGTTTTTTTATATTTTATACACTGATATTGTAAAAAATGGACAGAGATTCCTATTTTTAATCAGTTTCTGTGTTCAGTGTTGTGTTGTGGACATGGCCAGATTAACCCACTAGAGGGCCCTGGGGCAGGAATGACTTAGGGGCTGATGTTGACCCTCACGGTCCTGCTGCTCTGTGCATTGTGCATGCCCTGTCACATTCAAGTACTCATCAAATACAGTTCACACAGTAGATGTCACATGGGAGCTTAATTATATTTTGCCTCAAGGCTGAGAAATGAACCATTGGTTGGATGTGGAAGCGGTTTGCTGCAGGTTCACCATGTACCAGGTGGTCAGAGCTGGTTGGTTTAAACACAAAAACAATTTCTAAATATGCACCACAGAAGTAACATGCCAGAAAAATAACAAAACTATGCAACTTTTGGTACAATATTTATTTGTTGCTTTAGGCACAATCATCATGAACGAGAAAATCCAAATCTTACCAAGTAGTATTTTTCACATTTCTAGTCCAAATATTCATGTGGAGCACAACCCATATGGGATTTTTGTGGCCAATCCCAATATTAGGGACAAAAAAAAAAAAGACAATTAGTGATATATCGTCAAATATCTGATGTTGGCTGATAACCAATATATTGACCAATATGTGAAATAACACTGATCTACATATGATATAATAATCTTATATTTAATAACACTGATCTACAGTGTTTTTTAGAAAGTATCTGCGTTTTTATTTCTCTTTAGGTGTGAAAAAACCTATATGATTGAAATATATTACTTCATGGAGTTACAAAAATGTGCACTCAGCTGGACAACATGTGTTTAAGCTTTGAAGCAAAGAAACATATATTTAAAACACAACACCAGAAGAGACTGTTAATTACAGTCAGATTATTATTATTATTATTATTATTATTATTATTATTATTATTATTATTATTATTATTATTATTATTATTATTATTATTATTATTACAGACAATTGATTTACAGGTAAACATGTTAGTGCAGATCAGGTATAAAGAACAGACCAGTTACAGCACAGGTGTCAAACATAAGGCCCGGGGGCCAAATGCGGCCCGCTAAAGGGTCCAATCTGGCCCCTGGTATGAACGTGTGAAAATGCAAAAATGACACTGATGATATTAATAATCAAGGAACTTCAAATCATTTTATGTCTAAAGTGGATGGGATTAGTAAAATGTTATCATAATAACCAAGATATAATTGAAACCAACCTTAAACTAATTTTCCATTCTATTTTAGTGTAAAATAAAGTACAAAAAAAAAGACTAGCCTTTGACAAAAAAAATGGAATAACCTAAAATATTTGTGGAATTTTACAAATATTCAACCTGTTACTAAATGTTGTGTATATTTGCCGATCTATTGTGATCTGTAAGTTGTAAACTAAAGCATAATATCGTCAACATTGCACTTGTTTTTCTTAAGAATTTACAAGTTGTTGATATTTGTTCGTGTTATGTTCATGTATATTTGTAGATATAAACATTTTTATTGGAGAATTTTGCTTTTTTTTCACTCAAAAACACAGAACTTTTTTTATGTTGACATCATTTTATTTATTTTTATCCTATTATTTATATTATTTTACTGGTGCAGCAAACTTTATACCATATTAGGCTGAATGTGGCCCCTGACCTAAATTGACTTTGACACCCCTGAGTTACAGTAATGATATGAATAAAAAAAACAACTAAACCATGAATATACAAGAGAACAACTGAAGCAGAACTGTCTACCTTAGTGACCAGGATAAAGGGTTAAAAGCTTAAATGTCATAAATCTTACATATGTTAATAAAATGAACCAGAAAACAAGTGACAAATGGATTTGTAAATATATTCCACTAGAAACAACCTGTAAAGTGAAAGGATCATAATGTACAGATAGTGTTTTAATGTAGATCTGACACTAATATTCCTTTGGATTAAAACCTATTCTCTTTTTCATTCTAAAAAATTGTATATTTTGAGCCCAGACTTATCTTGGAAACTTGACTTGAATTTTCTTTATCACTAACACACATGTTGGAACATTTCATTAGTTTTATTCCAGAAGCATTTACTTGTCGACCAGTGTAAACAATATACAGTGGTAACTCTACGTATGTGTTTTCGTACTGTGAATTATTTGTGAATAAAGTTGCATTTTACATATAAAAGGCCTAAACAACAAACTGAACATATTTACAGAGTAACATTTAGATTTAATATTTTAAACATGTATATTTAACTTTGGATTCAAATGGTAAATTTATAGAACTTCATGGTGTCCAAAGTACTAAAATGTCATTTCCTGTAAGACAGGGGTGTTAAAGTGCGGTCCTCGAGGGTCGGTGTCCTGCATGTTTTAGATGTTTCCCTCTTCCATTCCACCTGGAGGTCATTACATCATTATCAGTCTGATGAGGAGCTGATTATTAACTCTTTAAATGTCAGCGCTGATGCATTCTGAATGGATGATGTTGTTTAAATATTCAGAAAAATTCAACCATTTTCCTTTTAGTTTTGTGCATGGAATGGGTGCCAAAAAGTAAGATTTTAATTTTAATTTTATTTTATTTAAACATTTTTTAAAGGCATAATTAAAATTGCTGGGACCAAATTTCAATAGTAGTTTTCTTTTTTCGCAATTTGTTTTTTCAAAATGTTCCTCATTATTTGTCATTTTGTAAATATTTATTAGTTTTTGTTGCTCATTTTGTTTATTTTTCTACATTTTTTTTTTTTTTATGTTAGTATTGTTCTTTGATTTTCTACCATTTGTGTCTTACTTGGCTCATGTTACCAATTATTTTGTTATTTTTTGGGAGTTAAAGGGTTAAAATGAAACACATGATAGAGGGAAATATCTAAAACATGCAGGACACCGGCCCTCGAGGACTGGAGTTTGACACCTGTGCTGTAAGTTGATCAATAAAGTATCTATCAATTAATCAAAGACACCAGGTTCAGCTGGGAGAAAGTCAGGGTTTGATATGTGGAGCCAGGATTTGAACCATCAACCCTTCAGTCATTGGACGATCTGCTCTAACATTTTCTGTTGGTAAACCATTTATTTGTATGCTATTCATTTATTTAATTGTATATGGTTATGCATCAGTATTTTTGTTTAATTTTTTTTCTATTTAAAATGTCCTGTGTGTTAATTTGTTCATCTCTTCATTTGTGTATTAAAAAAAATATCCTTCCTATTTTATATACTGCTTTGATTTATAAGCTACTCAATAAAAAAATACATGTAGAGAAATAAACAGATGGAATGAAATAACATTTTCCAGATCTATTGTCTAAAAAAATCTGTTTTTATATCTCACTGACAATTTACTCTTCAGGTGATTATATCTTATTTTAAGTGCGATGACAGATTTAAACTACAAATGAGAAAAGTACACTTGTTAACATTTTAATTTTTGCAGTGTGGCGCCTCCTCAAGCAATTTAAATCCTTTAGCTGAATGTTTCTGTGCAGTGTATTACTAACACTACTGTCACACTGTGAGGATTTTATTCTTCTGAAAGAATAAAAAGCTTCAGGAACAGTTACACAAAATGAGTTTAACAGAGAAGAATGAAAACACTCAACACTCTAGAGACCAAATATTGTCCTGATCTACATCTTTATAGTGTTTTCATTACAACCTCAAGAACAGAAGTATGGTTTATATAAAAATACATAAATAAAACAGAGCAAGCAGTTCACAAATATTATCTGTGACATTTTTATGACGACTCAAGGAAATGAAATCAAACTTTCTTTCTTCTGTGTATGAACAGCTATAAGAACAGAAACAATCTTTCTATGTTCATGCTCTGACTCATATCCCCTTCATACTCGCAATAAAGATCTCAACTCTAGCACTATTAAAAGACAATAAAACGAAAGGAACAACATTCTTAGACTCAAGCTATTGTCAGACTTATGTTACGTGTGTTATTTCTAATAATAAGTATAGATTTAAAGGGCTCATATTTTCTTCAACCCACTTTTATTAGTCTTTGCTTCATTTGTTACATTATTATTATTATTATTATTATTATTATTATTATTATTATTATTATTATTATTATTATTATTATTATTGAGTGTTGTTGTTGTTTCTATATTTATTCTTGTGTATGGTTTTCATTTTATATGTATGATTGTATATACATACATATATATATATATATATATATATATATATATATATATATATATATATATATATATATATATATATATATATATATATATATAGTAGTGATCGGAGCACTAGGGGCAGTGACCCCCAAGCTGGGAGAATGTCTCCAGCAGATACCAGGAACAACATCAGAGATCTGTGTCCAAAAGAGAACATTGCTAGGAACAGCTAAGATCCTGCGCAGAACCCTCAGGCTCCCAGGCCTCTGGTAGAGGACCCGAGTCTGAAGGAGACACCACCCACGTGGGGCCAGAGGAACTTTTTATATATAATAAATAATGTATTCAATTTAGTGGATCTTACCAAATGAAATAAATAATATATCAAATAAATCAGTATTATCTGTGGAATGTAGAGTAAAAAAATGACATTTTCTGAAAAAAAAGAAAAATGGAGTTATCTGTTTTTGCAAATGAACTCTTCATATATATATATATATGTGTGTGTGTGTGTGTGTGTGTGTGTGTGTGTGTGTGTGTGTGTGTGTGTGTGTAGTTAGTTAAATAGTTAACAAATGTAGTGTTAACAGCTGTAAACAAAGCGATCCAGACATTTTTTTTTAAATAGAACCAACACAGAATGTATTCAATAACAATGGAGAACAACAATATTAATGAAATAACGATGTAATGACACCTTTAAAATGACACAGGAACCAAATCTAAGCCACTGAGGTGTGAACAAATAAAAAAAAAAAAAGCCTTTCTTTTCCCTCTGGAGTCAGTAACATAGAACAAACTGTGGAGGATGTGGAGATGATAATAATCTGAACTCAATGTTCATGTTAAACATGACTAATACAGTATGATGAACATTTACTCGTATAGATATTACTCATCTTAAAACATATGACACCTACTCTTGTCTTTTTCAAGATCATTAAAAAAAAATAGTTGGTGTAATGGGGGGGGGGGCACATGCACATGTATCCAGGGTGTAATATATCAACAAAAAAAAGAGTTTTTTTTTCACAGAACAAAGCTTGCGTAGGATGTTATGATGTTCATTCCCACACAAATAACATAAATGAGGCTGAAATCACTAAATAAACATTGAAAAGTTTTCTCCGATAGTTTTATACTCGGTTTTAGTGCCACATGTTTTTATGTAAATGACCAACAGCTGACTCCGCCCCTCTCTTCTGACTCCACCCCTCTCTTCCATATTCAACTGAGAGGAAGAACAAAAAGAGATAAAAGAGAAAAAAGAAATGGAACCTGAAGAAGTTGAGGGAGAGACAAAAAGACAAAGACACTGATAAAAAAAAATAAAAAAAAATCACAGTGGGCCGAGTGCTGACTTTTACAGCCCTGGTGCCTTCAGGGCCTGGTCCATTAAGAGCCCCGGTGTGCGTTTGGGTCCGGACCGGCCAGATGAGCCACAACACCACTGTCACGGTGCCACCCATGGACCGGCCCGTCCAATTAATCCAGGGAGGACGAACCATGGACCTGGACCCACGCACAGGGACCAGGACTCAGACCCAGACCAGGATAGAATAGAGAATAATGGAGGATCTGTGAGTCTGAGCAGAGGTCATGTGACCAGTAGGTGGGGTTAGCTTAGCTGGTGGGATGGGGTGGAGTATTCAAATGAATCTGTGTGTGTGACACACGAGTGGATGGTTTTTGTTCATAGTTTAAAGGTCTGCTCACACACAGACAACACATATTTGTGTTGGAAAAACATTAAAAAGTACATTTTATATGATATGTCCCTTTTAACATCTGTTTTGTTTTTCATTCACATGACTGTTTGTGTCTTTCTATCCAAATTTTCCATGATATAATAATTGTGCTGCACGCAAAAAAAAAAAAAAATCCACAAGGTAATTTTTTAATGTGTAAATTATATATTCATGCAATTTAAGGGTCAATGGAAAAGTGACTATGACGTCTACCTGTTTTTTCTTCTTCAGAGTTCAAATAAGGTTTTCCGTTTGACTTTCATCACTTTACGTATTCAGTCTGTGTCTGGCGCTGCCTCAGGCTTGGAGGTGTTGGAGACCTGCCATTGTAATCTTCATTTCTTTTATTTCCTCAGTATCTGATCCTGAAGGTATAATTCTGACCCCTGTGACTGTGTATAAACCTGCTTTTTAAAACCTTATATTACTTCTAAAACTTGTCTTCACTCAGGTTGAGTTCTATAGACGGTTTAAAAGACTAACACAGGCGTCATGTTTGCAACTTTAGCAAAAATAAAACAAAAAAGTGGAGCGTAAAAATTTTGTGGAAAAATGTTTTATTTTTGTAATTAACTTTTTATTGGTTTTTCACAAATGCAAGAAACAAACAACTCTCCCAGCATCTTTTTAATCCTGCAAAACTTGGAGGCTGAGATGTCGTTCAAATACTGTAAAAGTCTGAAGCTTTCATGGTGAAGTTATGTACGTGTTCTAGTCCATTTGGTAACTCAGTAGTTGATGCAAGTGATGATGATTTAAAGGTGTCATTCCGCTGAAAATCACTTTTCTCCTTTTGGATTCTGATGGCTCACCCAGCGTTACCATGGTGATGGCTCACCAACACATGCTCCTTTGACAGTGGTTTGTCGCCTCCACTGGCTGCAGACTGCATTCACACTAAACAACAGGAACCAAGGACCCAGAAAAAGCTGAGGGACTTTAGCGTCACCCACGTGGGGTTAAGCCCGCCCCCGGCAGCAAATCTGAAGTAGCATTAGCATTAGCATGTACAAGAGAAGATGGAGCCACCGTAGCTGCTGCACAAACTGGAAAAAAAATGTTGGATTAAACTGGTTCATGTTCTCTCTGTGTAAATAAAGACTGTTTTTTCAGATCAAGCAATGGCATGATACCTAGCGGGATGCTACTTGGGTAAAGGTAAATACATACACAGCGAGAGGGGAGGGGAGGGGAGGGGGGGTGTTCCTTCACACATTCTGAGCCAATCAGAAACACCTCATGACCGCGTATGAGGAAGTACCGGTTAACAATGTTGTTTGACCTCAAGTCGCTTTTCTACCGTGAAAAAACAGCTGGAAACAAAACAAAACAAAACAAAACAAAACAAAACAAAACAAAACAAAACAAAACAAAACAAAACAAAACAAAACAAAACAAAACAAAACAAATGACAGCTTTTATTTTAAGTGTGCTTGGATATTTGGCTTAGAAATGAGAAAAATACACTCTGTAATATTTGGATTTTTTTCTCACAATGTTGAAGAAGTATAGAGCAGTGAAATAAAAGCTGGTGTCCTAATGCAGGAGGACACGTTGGAGCTGCAGTCCTAACAATATGTGTCCTTGGAGACATGGAGAGTGTGTTTTCGTCATATAGTCTGCATCACAAACAGGCCTGTGTGAGTCTGACAGGTGAGATGCAAGATTAATGGTGTCTTTTTTACTTTCAAAGTAAGTCGCTGAAGGCCACAGTGATCGGCACAGAGACTCAAGGTCAAGGAGTTCTTTAATATGTCAAAGGTGAGATGAGGCGTGGAATGTAAAGTGAAAATCAATTCTAAATCAACTTGAATTCTTTTTTTTTTTTTAGATATCAGAATGTAGCACGTAGAAAAGCTGTTCTGTTTTATTTTACTTACAAGTACCAAAGTCAGCCCACACTAGTAAGTAGACGGAAACTGCATTAGTTTATTAAATCACATAATAAATGTAATTGGCTACTGTGACTGTTCTAAAGTGGTTAATGACATTTAAACTTGTAATCCTAT
The DNA here is from genome assembly GCA_020466265.1 of Siphamia tubifer. Taxonomy (NCBI): domain Eukaryota; kingdom Metazoa; phylum Chordata; class Actinopteri; order Kurtiformes; family Apogonidae; genus Siphamia; species Siphamia tubifer. The sequence goes on along the minus strand of CM035799.1, from coordinate 4,361,161 downwards.
CAATATACTTTAGGAATTGAAAGAAAATGGAGGTTCTCAGCTTTTCTTTGATCCACATCTAGCATGAAATATATGACTCGAACAGTTTACTCTGATGTGACGTACAACTTTATATATTTATTTTCAGTTTATGTAGAAATACCTGTATATGACCTGTGGGAATGTGATGATTAATGGCTTTAAGTCGATGCGATGTCGACCGGTACTAAATAAGACAGAGGGTCAGGGGTGTGGTGCAAGAAAATATGATCCCAGGGGTCGTAAATTTGTGTGCAGGGTTTAAATGTTAATGCATCAGGGGGAAGTTAAGGGAAGGTTAACATCTGGTGAAAAAAATTAATTACAATAATATACATCATACTTATATCCATGAAAAATACATTTTAACGCCATTTTAACATCATTTGTATGTTGTAAATGTTGTTGTTTTTTTAAAGTATATGATATTGATAATTAGAATAAAAAATGTTTCACTTGATGTTTACTTTTACTACTATATAAGACAGAAGGTAATTAATTAGGTTAATTACAATAATATACACCATAATTATATTTCCAGGAAAATACATTTTGAAATGAGAGAAAAACTTATGAATTTATTCCAAGTACATTGGTATTCTTATATACTACTAACAGTGTTAAAAATAAATATATGGAGAGACAGACAGACAGACAGACAGACAGACTCCCTCCCACTTTGGGTATTGTGTTTGGTTTTGTCCATCTGTTTGTTTATTTCTCAGCAATTTTACACAAAAACTACTGGATCAGTTTCCATGAAATTATCAGGAAATGTACAAAGTGGTCCAGAACAGATCCCATTAAATTTTGGTGAATGTAGGTCAAAGGTCAAGGTCACTAAAATGTGTTTTCACAGTAATAAGAGGTACGACAAATCAGGTAAACCATTTACGAGGGGTGGGGTTTGTTGTGCCTGGAACCATTTGTTATGATAGTATATTACTGAGCTGACCCACTTGAGAATAAATGGGTTTGTATGTGGAAGACGAACTAAAATGATTAATGTATTCAGTGTCATTTTTACATTTCATATGTTCATCCCGGGGGCCTAGACTGGACCCTTTGGGGAAGCCACAGACACATGTGTTTATTTGCTTGAAAAACAATCACGTACAATAGCATTAGTAAGAGGAGACGAGTCTACTGCATTTGTGAGGGAAGTGTAAAGTAGGGCAGCAGTGATTACAGCCACAGTCATGTAGGGTAACAGGGTTTATACCCACTCCCTATGGCCCTGCATGAAGTTTACATGTTCTTCTCTTGTGATGGATTCCTCTGCTTCACCTTTTCTCGACAGCAGCCTACATACATGACCCAGGTGTACGACCTTGAGCGAACTCCCCCTCCCCCACCCACCCATGTTAAGCCAGTATCGGGGCTCCTGCTGGTCTCAGAGGTGCGGGTACTGATGCAGTAGCTACTTGACCAGGTCAGTTCCATGTTCTCAGGGAAAATCAATATAGAAAGAGGGAAATAAAATGGATGGATTTATCTACAAATTCAATATAATAAACTGATTATTTGCTGTTGCATGGGCAGAAAATGGATGTCAGTGATGCTCAGTGAAGCACAGACAGTCTTTTCAGCTGTAATATTACACTGGAAATAAAACATATGGGGCACGGTGGTGCAGTGGTTAGCACTCACAGCAAGAAGGTCCCTGGTTCAATTCCCACACCAGACCTTTCTGTATGGACTTTATATGTTCTCCTCATGTCTGCGTGGGTTTTCTCCAGGTACTCTAGTTTCCTCCCACCATCCAAACACATGCACTGATAGGTTAACTGGTTAACTGGTTAACTGGTTAATCTAAATCACCCATAGGTGTGAATGTGACAGTGATTGTTTGTCTATATATGTGCAGCCCTGAGATGAACTGGAGACTCATACAGGGTGACCTCTGACCCCGCCTTCACCCACTGTAGCTCCCTGTGACCCTAGTGAGAATAAAGTGGGTTAAGATGATGAGTGACCATTTTTAACAAAACAAAAACACTGGTTGTCGACTAAAATTCATACCATAAATTTTATGAATTTTGGTCAATTTTGAAACTAGACTAACACTAAATTGTGACTAAAACTAAAAAAATTTCTGACAAAATTAACACTGGACGGTTCTTTATGGACAGAATCCTGACGCAGTTTCGCTTCACTTCATTAAGAGTATTTTTACATGTATGTAACACTCAGGATTCAAATGTGTAAAAAAAATAATGTATTGGCAGTGTTCACCCAGTAGACTATTTACATTTATGTTATAGAATTATGATTTACACGTTTAATTATTCTTATTTGTTGAATCTGCCTTCCTGTATCACCTTTGCTAAATTGAGGTTGCTGGCTCCTGGTTGGCTGGTTAAGTCATGTGAGTTGCAAAAGGCGTTAAGCTCTATAATCCACCATTTTGTTTAGTCATTCCTAACTTTCTTCCGGACCCCTCCATGAACATTTTCCAGGGCTCTAACTACATCATCCTAAAGATTACACTGATTGGTTGTAGTACCGTCCTATTGCATACAGAGGATTTGAAAGACAACGTTTTAGCCCCGCCTCCCCTGACTATGAAGCACCACTAGACCCATACATGGAATGAAGAGGGATAGCACTGCTAGGCTAGCATGTTTCCACTATCGGAACTTCCGGGACTTTTTTGGGGGATGTGCTTTTGACCAGATCATGAGTTAGCGGATGTTAACGCAGGTTCAGAAGATGAGATAGTAAGTAAGGATAGCACATTTAAAACCAACGTGTTTCACAGTAAAATAGTAAGAGAATAAAATAAAATAAAAAAAACATTAAAAAGAATTCAAAGAATTAGATACAAATATACAGATGCTGACAGATGAGACAAGACAGGGACACAACAATACAACAATACATACAGTAATTGGCTCCCCATCCCACAATCCCAAAGGCCATTGAAGGCAAGTCTAAACACATGTGTTTTGAGACACTGACACCTCAGATGCAAATCTCAGTTCCTGTGGTAGAATATTCCAGAATATTCCTACAACTGACTTCAACTCAGATTTTAGTTTCCTTCCTTCATAACATTTGGCAAAGAAAACCAAAAAATAAGCAGCCACTACTGCTGATTAAGAATGGATAGAAAATAATAATAATAATAATAATAATAATAATAATAATAATGATAATAATAATAATAATAATAATAATAATAATAATAATAATAATAATAATAATAATAATAATAATAATAATAATAATGAAAACAAACATAAGATATATAATATACCCCTGGTTGTGGTTCTTATTCTCAGTTTCCCTCTTAAAAGCCATTGATCTTTATATTTCCTATGTGGAGTCAGTGTCAGAACAGGAAATAGCTGAGAATGCCTGGATGAAACATTGTACCTCTGTGTAATTTGTCAAAATCTGATAGCATCCTTGTCTAAGGAAGGTATTTTCTGTCCAGCTCCAAAGCATCCACAGACATTAAGCTCTGACGTCTGCCCCCCCCCCTGTTTTAACACTGTGATGTTCATTTAGACCAGGGCCGTTCCTAACTTTGTGGGGGCCCGAAACAAGATGCTGTTGGGGGGGGGGTCATTTCTCAGAATTATGATGAAGACATTCCTAAATAATCCAAGTATCTTTCGTTCATTCCTTTTTCAAAATAAAACCAAAAATAAGACAACAAAACAACAAAGTGTTTCTTCATTATTTATCTCCAAAACCAAAATGAACAAAAAAAAAAACCGATAACGATGTGTTATTTCAGTTTTCATTTTTGGGTTTAAATGAATATTGGAAAAAGCGGATAACAACCGTTTTCCATTTTATCCAATTTTGACTTGAAGCAAAGTCTTAAAGCAAGTTGAGCAAACCGGAAATGACCTTTGACCCACAGTATTTCTGGAAGCTAACAGGGTCACCCTAAGACCTGAAGGAGAACATATGCCAGGTAAGTCTTTTTTTTTGTTTAAAACAAAGTGATTGACTGGATGTTTTGGGTTTTTTTTAACTGTATTACCTTCAGGTCCAAATCAGATTTGGACCTGAAGCATTTTTTCATTTTTTCCATTTTTTCATTTTGGTTTTGGAAACAAATAATGAAAAAAAACGAGTTGTCTAAATCCTTTAGATCAGATTCAAAACATATTCAAAAACTCTTAAAATACAGACAGAAAACGCCAAAATAAACTGATAAAATATACAAAATATATGAATATATATATAATAATACTAATCATAATGAATAAAACTATATATGTAATTATCTTCAGCAGTTTTCAACAAAACAATTTGAACCAGAATTTGTAATCAGATGAATCATAACGATGGATTAATCTGAGTTAATTAATAAATTAATTCTGACAGCCCTAAATAAAATGTGTTGATAAATCCCCTAATAATATAATTCAGAGCACAGTGTCCTATAAAGGGTTAATGTTGTCACTGTAGCGTGTCTGTGTATTAATAAATCATACATATCATGTGGTCTGGAATGAAATAAATTTGACTTGGACTCATTTCAAGTCTGGCTGAAGTTACGACAGTTAATCCAACATTGTCAGATTTCAGAGCAGAACCAGCGGCAGAGGAATAATGGATGTTAGTGATTGTCCTGCTCAGGTGTGAAGCTCATACATCCTGCACCTGATGAGGACACGGTGTCAGAGGGAAGCAGTTCCATGGGATTTATATTGGGGCCGCCTGGCAGTGGGCGGGGGGGTGGGGGGGTGGGGTGGGGGTCTGGCAGAGGACAGTAGTGTACTTTCAGATGTCACAGATGTTTGTTCTCACTAGTTCTGGACTTGAACCACATGTCAAAAGGTAGACACATTTCCTGTAGAAGTCAACGTGAATACCAGGAAAAAAAAAAAACTGTTGGTTAAAAATAATCTAATTTTACACTCGTATGAACAACAAATAAATAACAAATGGTTAATACATAATGAACAACTCATTAGATAGTTGTTTTTTTATATACAATTTTTGTTGTTGTGCTGCTGTAAACCTGGAACTTCCCCTAGTGGGACTAATAAAGGAATAACTTAACTTAACTTAACTTAACTTAAGGGTGTGAACTGTCCTGTCCTGGAGGAGGTTTGAGGTTCTGTGTTGACGTCTGTTGTTGTACAGCTGTGCACCTATGATGTTCTGACCCAGTCCAGAACCTTCTAATCAGCCTCAGAGCTGCTCTTAAACCAAACAAGATGATGAGGACGCTCTCCACAGAACATCTACAGAAGGACAACAGCCGGTCCTGGGACACACTGACCCTCCTCCTAAAACAACTGAACCCACGCACAACAAACCAGAGGTGGAAAGTAAGTCAGTAAAAGTACTTTGTTACTGTACTTACCAGGGCATTAACAAACTAGTCGACAGGTTTTCTTGTCCATATCCACAAAACTGAGTAACTGTGACTGGATCAAACACATTATTTACACAGTTACTCACTTTTAAAGGCTTTATTTCAGATACTTTTGAAACTTTTCAGATTTTATTTTCTGAAGTACTACTGCATTCATTACTTTTGTACTTTATTACACTTGAGAAGTTGTACTTTTTTACTTTTACTTAAGTAGAAGAATTGAATCAGTATTTCTACTTTTACCACAGTATTTTTTCACACAAGTAGTAGTACTTCTACTTCAGTACAGAATGTGAGTACTTTGAACACCTCTGCAACAAACCCCACCCATCTCAAATGTTTGACCTGTTTTTTTTTTTTATTTATTTTATCTCGGTCAAAATACAAAAAAAAAAAAAACAAGCACACGGCAGGTAGACACATTTTCACACATAATGAATATACTGCTTGACCGAAAAGGTTTAGGGCTGAAGCCGAAGCTTATTTAGTCACCATTACCAATACCTTACTGCAATATGTTCTGCAGGAAAAAAAACAAACAAAACAACAACAAAGATCAAATACCCACAATGCAAGAGTCAAATACAAAAACAACTGTCCAAATAAAAGTCCTTTTTTTTCCCTTTTCCCTTTTCTCCCCCCCCTCCCTTTTTCTCTCTCTCCCTCCCACCTTATCTACTTTCTCCTTTCCTTTTCTCTCTCCCCCTCTTCTTACTTTTACTTCCTTTATCCTAGTTTTACTTTTCATTCGTTTTTCTTCCATTCTCACTCATGCATACACATAAATATACACGTATATATACACAAACATACACATATATAGAAAAAGATAAACAGAAATAGATTACAGAACAAACAAAAATAGTAAATTGATTAGTCAATCATTCAGTTAGTTAGTAGTAGTAGTAGTAATAATAATAATAATAATAATAATAATGATAATAATAATAATAATAATAATAATAATAATAATAATAATAATAATAATAATAATAATAATAAGACAGTTTAGTTGTGAGTTTGTGTAATATGTGTTGTAAGGTTTATTTGTTACTACAAAGCCGTGTATTTATCATTGACCCATGTTTTGTATAATTTTTTGAATATGTGTATAGACTTTGCTGTTTTTAGTTCATTGTCCAGAGTGTTCCACAGATTTACCCCTTTGACTGTAGTGCATTTTCCTTTAGTATTTGTTCTCACTTTTATTTTATTGAATATTGCCTTTTAGGCTGTGTCTCCATACCCCCTACTCCCTACAGTACCAGAGGTGTGTTTAGATTGTGACCTATTGTTGACCCAAGAGGTCAGGGGTCACTGGGTTAATACCTAAAAAACTAAAATGGACTCGAAACAGAAAAACAAGTGGAGATAGAGAGTTAGTTACTATTATTAACAGATAGGAAACCTGGAATGGGCTTCAAAATGGTACCCTGACCTTTGACCTTGAGTGACCTTGAAATATCAAAATCAAAGTCACATGGTTTTAATGGTCCTAACTCCAAAAACAGTGGTGATAAGTACTCAGTTACTATTGCTGAAAGATAGGAAACAATATGTAGGCTCCAAATTTGCATTATGACCTTTTACCTTCAGCAACCTTGAAAGGTCAAAGGCCATGATGTCTATTAAGGTCGAAAACACTTGCGACGGCACCACTTGTTTACCATAGAAATGACATAAGTGTGTTAGCGTGCACATATTTAACCTTCATACGCAGCATGTTATTCTGATAAAAAAAAAAATCGATAAAAATGTAGAAAAACAAATGTATTTGAGTGAGTTAAACACACTCACACTCATATGTTGATTCAGTGACAGTAGCGTTAGCATGTAAACTTCATTGACAGGACGGTTTCATCTGTTCATTTGAGCGGCAGAATCCAAACTCAGCAGAAAACCAATAATCCTGTAAAGCGTGAATGTTGTTTGCATAGTGATTTTAGTCTAATACAGTATGTGTCAGCGTTTGAGAATTTCATCATTTGCTTTTTTTCTGGGTCACAAGGGTGTATTTCCATGGATCATTGTTTCTACACCGTGTCTGTTCAGTTAATAGTAATTCACTGGACCAAAGAAATGTGAGGACAGCACATGTGTCTGCTTCTGTGCATCATTTTTTCCTTTCTCTGTCATTTAAAATATACATTTTTATTTTGTTATTCGTAATACTGAATACAATTTACAGTAAATAAAGTTATGAGAACTGAGGAGACAACTTTTTTATATTATAATTAAATTAATTGATTTAGAAATGTTCTAACCAAAGCATGTGCTATTAAAATACATGTGTCTCTAATTAATTTAATTAAAATGTTTCTTTTATTTGCCAAGCACGGTGCTTTGACTCTTTTTATGATCATATCTTAACCAAAAAAAAGTCACTTTTTGCTTACTTTTCTCTGTTTTTATATGATTACAGAGAAGTTTTATGAAGTTTTATCATCAGTGAATTAAATATTATAAAAATACCTGATTTTTAATTAACATATAAATGTAATACAATATTAAATACAGATAAATCACTCAAAAAAAAAAAAGTAACATGTAGAGAAAACTTAATGTGGAAAAATGGTTGACTACCAAAATGTACACAAGAAAACTATGTTACACAGAAAATGGGGCAGAAATATATAATGAAAAATCAGGCTACATACACAGCATGAATACTAATTATATAGGGCATCTCTGTAAAGAGGTTAACTATTATGAGACATCAGACTGTAACATCTTATAAATGAAACTAAAGCATGGAATGTTGTTTGAATGTATAAAAACTGGTTTGTTTTATAGTCAATTACTACAAATTTCAGGCAATCCCATGTGAAGTCCAGGAAGACTGTATGTGGCGTCCCAACCCCTGAGCTTCCAAAACACTCATGACAATTAACAAGGAATCCTTTTTCCAAATAATTTCTTTTAAAAAAAACAAAAACTAAAAAAAAAATAAATAAATATATATATATAAACCCACCTGTATCACATTGATCCAAGCAGCATTAATAATAAGACTTTGTTAGATGATAGAGTCTCACATGAATTTGTCTAACCTTTATTTTATATTTTTTATATATATATTTCTTCTAAACACCATGAAACTATTATGTTGTAGCCATGAAGTCTGGGTTGTAAAATTGGAACTTTAAATAAATAAATAAATAAATAAATAAAATAAGGTCTGTCTCGTTCAGCCACAGGAGAAGCTGAAGCAGTTCAATTGTGCTAATGTGAAGTATTGGTGTCAGTTTGACTCTGATGGACCCTGACAGACAGTGAGAAAAGACTCTGCGTTTTGGGATTGCACGATGAGGCTCCAGATATTTTTAAGGTCAGCTGATGGAAGGTCTTGAAAATCAATGTGAGATGGTTAAATTTCCCCTGGGTGATATGAGGGAGTGCTGCTCATCAAGTAACTAACAACCACAGGACCCACATGAATACCAGAGAATTACTTGGAGAAAATGAGAGCTCCTCCAGCTGTGCATGTTCCCCAGATGTGAAGCAGTAATGACCACACAGAGGGAAGTGTGAAGTGTATCCAGTCTGAGGCCTACAGGGTTTCCAACAGCCGAGCCGCAGGGCATTCTACTGTGGCATTCAAAAGCAGAGGGGAAACGAACGAAGAAAAAATACTTCATTACTGTACTGTAGGAGATTTTTTTTAGGTATCTGTACTTTAATTGAGTATTTATTTTTCTGGAAAAGTTTCACTTTTATTCCATACATTTTAATATAAATATGTGTATTTTATATTCCTTACATTTATAAAAATATCTGTATTTTATATTCCTTACATTTATATAAATATCTGTATTTTATACTCTTTACATTTATATAAATATCTGTATTTTATATTCCTTACATTTATATAAATATCTGTATTTTATACTCCTTACATTTATATAAATATCTGTATTTTATATTCCTTACATTCTCAGAATAGACTCGTTACTTTTTCAAATTAGACAGAATGCTAAAATGCTAAAATGCTAAATGCTTCAGAGGGAAACTCTGTAGAAAGAAATTGTGACGTTCTATATCATAATTATGACCTTTTTTTAACATACATTTTGCCATTTCATCTCATAATTTCAGCTCTTTTTCTTATAATTATGCATTTGTAACCTAATTCTTAGTCTTCTTTTAACTGTATTTATTGTCTTTTATGCCTTTTATGCCTTTCAAATTCTTATATATTTACACTTTATTTTTGCACTGTGGGTGGGAAGTACCACTCCAATTTCATTGTTTGCTTTACTTTTTGCACAATGACAATAAAGGCTATTCTATTCTATTCTATTCTATATTTATGACTTTTTATCTCATAATCTGGATTTTTTAAAATCTCATAATTATCCATTTTTATCTCATATTCATGACATTTTTAATGTCATAATGATGATTTTTTTATCTCAATTATTTAACCCTCACCACCAATTCTCCTAAATGTCCTGCTCAGACCACGTGGCCCAATCAAACACATTTTCTACACAATAATTCACTCTTAAGGGCTTTATTTTTGGATACTTTTAAAACTTAAATAAAAATAAATATTTCATCCATGGTAAAAAAAAAAATAATAATAATATAAATTAATTAATTTAAAAATTGTGACATAATTATGACTTTTTTACATACATTTTGCCATTTTATCTTTATAATTTCAGTTCTTTTTCTTGTAATTACGCATTTCTAATCTCATATTTCTGATTTTTTATCTCATAATTATGCATTTGTATCCCATATTTATGACATTTTTAATGTTTATTTCCCATTGAATATCATAATACCAATATCTAATTCATTGATCATGATAAAACTCACAGAAAAACAGAGAAAAGGAAGCAAAATGTGACTTTTTTGGTTAAGATAAGATCATAAAAAGTGTCAAAGCACCGTACCTGGCATATAAATGAAAAAATGTTATTCAATTAATTAGAGACACGTGTACTTTAATAGCACATGCTTTGGTTCAAATGTTTCCAAATCAATTAATTTAATTATAACATAATTATATATTATAATTATGTAAATGCTCACCTTTGATGTTTTAATGCATTGGAGGTAAAAAATAAAATAAAAAAAGAGAGAAAAAAAAGGAAAAAGAAACAAGAAACCGTGATTATACGGATACATTTCTATGTGAAGTAATTTTTAATGTCATAAATATGACTTTTTATCTCAATTATGACCCCCCCCCCCCCCACCCCCCTAACCCGGGTGCTAACCACTGCACCACCGTGCTACCCTGAAGAAGATACTTTCTAAAAATAGTGGTATCTACTGAAACATCCGGTTTTCAAAGTGTCAATCAAAGTTTATTTACAACAAGATAAAAGTAGACCAAAGTGCTTTACATCTAAAACATAAGTTTTGACCTTTTGTTTTGATAGAACTGTTCATTTATATAAAGGAACATGTGGATTTGGGGAATAAACCAATACTTGGTCAAGTTCAATGACTGACAACATAATATACAAATACATGGTGTCATTAAATGTTTTTCCACTGTACATGCAGGTCATTTTTTTCATTCTTTAGTCTATTTTAATGCGTACACTTCATTCTCTCCATGTTTTCTGACGACCACCTGCTTATGTTTGTCTCCACATCCATTTTTTTACTTTCTATTTGATTGACTCTCTCTCTTTCTCACTCTCTCTCTCTCTTTTCCTTCCTGTCCTGTCCGGTCTGTACTGGATAAATGAAAGCCCATCAAGAAGATATCAAGATAAACATAAAAGTGGTCCGAGGCTGACAAGAAAATAAGAGTCATCCATCAAAGGGTTCGGCTACTTACACAACATGTCAGAGGAACCCCTGGGTTCTCAACACAGAGTCTGACTCTCTTTAATTTAGGACACTGAACCGGATCATCACATCAGATGGCTGGACAACATGCCAGAAAGGAGGAGGGAAAAAAGAAAAACTTCAAATTTTATGTATTTTTGGCTAACAGCGTTGGCTGGTTCAGGTCCTGGAGAGAACGTTGCATCTTTCACCGACGGCCGAGGAGAAAATCTTCATCTTCATATCACACCTTTAGAATCAACCTCATCCTTCTTTCTGCAGGTTTCCCCTGACACATCTGACAGTGTTTTTTTCTTTTCTTTTGTTTTAAAGCGTCACCTTAATGCTCGGTATCAGCCGCATCTACTGGACATATCATTTTCTGTGCACTTCTTTGTCATGATAAGAATAGATACGCGGTGTTTATACAGTTTTGTCCTCCCTGTTTGTGTACAGTACACCCCTGTCCTGATAAATGCCACATGAATGAAGTCCCGTCGACGACTTTATCTTACTTTTTTTTTACATGGTTATAAATCATTCGTAGTGCTATATATAGCAATAGTGTGGATCCCTGTTGTGGGATTACTCACTGAAAACATCTACTGATGAGCCTCATGTGGCGATATTCTCTTAATGTTGCTCATATTTTTCAAACTGTCTAGTTTTTCAGTGTCACTATGACAAAAAAAAAAATCCATATTTACCCTAGAGCTACTGTAATTGAAGTGGTTTGTGTTTCTAGGCTCTAGAAAATACAAATAATGATGGAGTATTTGTCGAATCACAGGTGTTTTCAGACATGTAGGATGTGAAATATGTGACTGATGACTGGAATTAGCAGTAATGATAGACCAATATATCAGCCAAGCCATACACTGGGCCAATAACACTGGTGAAATGTAACCACGTGTGTTACTGATAAAGAAAAGTCATGTCTTAAATGTTGGTTGGTTCAAATCTGTGGTAAAAATGTAAAATTATGAGAAAACTCAGTTGGTAAAGCGCAAAGGCGTCACAGTGGGGGTGTTCTAGGTGGTGGCACATGAGACAAATTTTCTGAGTTTATCGTCGGAAAATTAACCAACAATTAACCATTAATGATTACATTTTTTTATATTTCAAAAAGTAATATATGGCCGAAAATAATAACAAAAATGTGTTTTTCCTCAATTAAACATTTATTCAATTAGTAAGTAAGTAAAAAAAATAAAAGTAAAAAAAAAACCAGACACTGATTTTACAGACACTGTTCCTCTTTTTTCTCACAAAAATGTTTTGTCCATGTCAGGGGAGACGACTAAAAATATGTTCCTCAGGGGGAACATCACTAAAAAAAAGTTCTAGAACCACTTTTTTAAAGTAAATGTCACAGAACAAGACATAGTTTATTTAACTTAGTTTAACAACAGCATCATTTGTCATTATTTACTGGTTGACTGTTTGTTAACACCACAAAGAAGAGCTGTTTACATTAACGGTGAACTGAGGTGCGCTTCATTTATATATGCTGTTGTGCCGCCCGGGCGGGTAAACAGTTTAAACCATAGATATTGTAACAGCCCCGAAATGTTATTGATGTTTGTTTGACGCGATTGCTACCGATAGTAATCGTTTATCCTGCAATAAAAATTAGGTGAGACCAACTTTCCGTCCGTTTCCTGGATCCAGTAACGATACAATATATAAACTCAGGAAAAAGTGGAGGGTATGAAGTGGGGGTGTCGCAATAACCCCATCCCCCACAGCTGCGACGCCCATGGTAGAGCATGTCGTCCAGTAACTGAAGGGTTGGTGGTTCGAATCCCCCTTTATCTTGGTCAGTCCGTTGTGTCCTTGGGCAAGACACTTCACCCTCCTTGCCTCCAGTGTCACACTTGGTGGTGGTCAGAGGGGCCGTAGGCTTCTGTCAGTCTGCCCCAGGGCAACTGTGGCTACATATGTAGTTTACCACCACCAGAGGGAGCATGTGAGAGTGAATGAATAATGGGTCACTAATGTGAAATGTTTTAAGTGGCCAAAAAAAGTGCTATGTTTAAATTACAGTAAGTGTCTCAGGGTTAATAAAACAGTGTCTTTTGTCCAACATGTGCAGAAGTTGATCCTATCAACTTGTTTTTTTTTCCTCCTCATCCATGAAAATATTGGTTTTATTTATATTGTTTTCTGAGACTCTAGGCCTTTTTTTTTGTCAATATATTTGCACTCTGCAAGTCACCATCTCCACACTGAACTGACCTCATGCGTGGACATGCCTGTCTGTGCTTGTTTAGTTCTTGTGCAGGTATACTGGATAACAAGACAAAATGAGAATCCCCCGAAGCTCACATGATTGGTAGAGGAGCCGCTGTCTGTGTGTTGGCTGAGAGTCCACTTGTGAATTCATTTTTGGCTGTAATTATTGCTAACCTTATTTTTATAATTGGGTCCAAATCAACGCCAACCACACAAAGGTCGTAATTTCAACCAAAGTATTTAATAATTTAGTGCAGAAAGAAAATAAGTTTATTTGTGTTATTTTGTTGAAATAAAGGTTCCTGAAAAAGTCAAAAAGCCTTGATGCAATAAACACATTTTATGTGGTTCATTTGTGGATTTAAAACCTAAAATGGTGCTGGTGCCGACCCTCACGTAAGGGGAAGGTTAAAGTGTAAAAAAAAAAAAAAAAAAAAACAGTTTTCATTTACCCACAAAAATAGAGAAAAGCCATACAGAGCCACAGTATGAATAAATAGGCCTGTGAAAGAGGTCAGCGCAATACAAGTGTGCTCAAAATAACAGGAAATAAACAGGAAGGCATTAACTCAACAAAGTAATCTAACACAATGACACAAGAGGGAACATTTATAGTGGTTTGGCAAAACCAAATGACACACTGGAGACTGGACAAACCAAAGATTACCACTAAATCCCTCTGTCTTTGTGTCCTCTTAATGTAATTTCTGTCATGTAATTAGTTTTTACTTTGTATTTCCTCTCTGTGTCAAAGCTTCCGTCTTTTATATCAGTGTCTGCTTTGTCTCATTCTTTTGTCTCTGTAAAACAGTATATTATATTAATTTGACTTTATTGTTTAGCCTTTTTGCCTGGTGCATGTTTGATTCCTTTTAAAACCTTTGTCTGTGTCATGCTGTTTTACATTAATTGTCAACATTTCCTTGTTCTGTATTTGTTTAAGGCAATATAACTGCTTTTTTTTCCAGAGCTAACACTGAATCTTGTTTTATTGTTTGACAGGCTAATTTAACATTTGGCCAATGGACAGCAGTTGAAAATTAGCCATTTGGCACAAACTGGTACATTTATGTCACTGTTGATTGATGTGCACTGTCCCTAAACAAACAAACAAACTAAACAACAACAAAATTTAGGGTCTGACTGACTCAGATGCATCTTTTGCTCAATTAAGAAGAAAAACCTCCCATCAACAATGCTCGGTAACAAGTAAAAGAAATAAATATTTACACTAGAGTTTTAATATGTGTACCCCTACCTCCTGCAACCCATTTTCAAGGGGTAGGGGTCAAAATATCCCCCTAAAGAAATGAGAAAACACTTTACAATCTGTTACGTCATCAGCAGTCCAGCATCTGTTTTACAAAAACACACATGTGGAAGTTGACAGTAAATCCACTGGTCCATTAATTCACATGATGACAGCCCATAATACTACGCCATAGTCAGTCCAGGAGATCCAGTCTTTGGTGGATGACGTATAAATTCAGACAAGACGACACAAAACAAGTGAATTTCTTCAGTAACTCTGAGCAGACGACTTAGAAGGAATACGCCACATCGCTATGACGACCAGGTACTGTAGAGTCAGTACTATCACCATGACAACCAGGTACTGTAAAGTCAGTACTATCACCATGACAACCAGGTACTGTAGAGTCAGTACTATCGCTATGACGACCAGGTACTGTAGAGTCAGTACTATCACCGTGACAACCAAGTACTGTACAGTCAGTACTATCACCATGACAACCAGGTACTGTAGAGTCAGTACTATCGCTATGACGACCAGGTACTGTACCAAGCCGAGTTGAGCCAGTTCTCTGTAACACAGTGGTTTTCAAACAGTGAGGTGGGCCTCCCCTGGGAGGCGCTATGAGACTACAGGGGAGGTGCGGCATGAAAAAAAAACCCTGAATGTAAAAAAACAAAAGTGTAAATATGTGTTTAGCTAATGACTACGGAGCCTGTTAGGGGATGTTGAAAAAAAGGGTCAAATTTTGTGAGATCATGCAAAAAAAAGTGATAAAATATACAAAACATGCCAAAAAAATATGATTATATATGTAATTAACATGTTTATTCAACACCTTCAACTGTTAAAATGTTTCATCAGATGAATCATGATAATGGATTGATCCACCTTAATGTTTTAACAGCACTGGTATAAAAAGGAATACAGAGAGGAATGTGTCTATTATAAGTTGAATGGCAGGAATGTATAGTGAATACTGTATATAGTTAAAATAAGGTTCTAGTAGGTGGATATTTTTCCCATGGATGAACCAGTAGAAAATAACCCCCCCTTTCAGAGCCTCATACATGCCTTGACATTGTGTGGCCTGGGGATATCCCTACACAACCCCTGTCACACACATCTACATCACCCTCTTGCTGACTTCTTTTTTTTTCTAGCAGTTTTATGTTTTATTATCACCCAGGAAGTGCAGTAACACTTGAATGACAAATCTAGATTTATTGGAAGCATATGGTAAATAATTATTACAGGAAGTAACAACCCCCAAAAACACTGTATGAGGACAGGTGTTCACTTCAGCCTGGTACAAACACCAAAGAACTGGAGACATGCCACCATGGAGAGGATGATCTACAATTAGTGTCATAGGAGTAATAAAAAAACAGCACTAGAAAAAGCTGTAAAACACTGTGTCAGCAAAGAGGTGAAGAGAAACTGAAATGTAAAGATGGGTTGACTTGAAAACAGAAGGTAAACAACAACATTAATAACAACAAAATCAGCATTTCCTTGTAAAAATGAAGCTGGGGGGGGGCAGAACAGGGCCAGAAATAAATGAAGAAGGGGGTTCTGATGGGTGTCACATGTCTGTTTGTGGAGAGAGAGAGAAAGAGAGAGAGAGAGAGAGAGAGAATCAGACAGACCTCCCTCCCACTGGCTGTGCTGTGATTGGTCAATTAACATTCTAGGGTGGGGAATACTCAAGTGTAAAGAAGCACGTACATTTACAGTATTCCACACCCTAGAATGTTAATTGACCAATCACAGCACAGTGGGAGGGGGTTCTGCGTGTGTCAATGGCGGGAAGATCAAAAAGTCAGTTGGTTATATCAGGGGTTCTCAAACTTTTTTGGCCCAGGTCCCCCTTGGAGGGGTGACATTTTTCCATGTCCCCCCTCATCCTGGCGATACTGAAAATGATAAAAAAACACTTCAACAATGATTATTATGAAACAATGATAACCTTTTTTAATAGTGCTTTTGTGCAAACCAGCCACATTTTCAGGTATTATAATATAAATGAACACTTCAGAAACAACAATTTTAAATAATTTTAAAATAATAAACGGAACAAAAGACACACAAAACCGTGTGTGTGTGTGTGACAGACAGACAGACAGACAGACAGACAGACAGACAGACAGACAGACAGACTTAATGAGAGGGATGATCTTGTCAAACTCAATATAACTATCAATGTACTTTCTCTTTTTAGGGTTAGGGCGTTTGTTTTTGTCATTGTCATTTTCATTGTCATTTCTTTTACCACTTCTTGAGGAACTTGGCGGACACAAAAATCGATCCATGTTCGCTGCAGGGTGGCTAAAAATAGCCTGTAACTCGCTCCGTCTCAATTTAGTCAAGCTGGCGTCAAACAGCGCTGTTACTTCCGCCCGCTCGCTACAAAATAAAACTTCCGCATTTCTAAATAAAACAGCAAAAAAACAAAAAACAAAAAACAAAACCGTGAATAATTTCGCGTACCCCCTGGACATGCGCCACGTCCCCCTAGGGGTCCGCGGACCCCAGTTTGAGAACCGTGGGGTTAAATCACACAGCTCGTTTGTTCACAGATTGAAATACTTAGAATTTAAAATGAGTCAAAGGAAAAGTAGTAATGTCTGGATCCACTTTAATCGAGAGGGGAAAACCAAGGTAAAATGCTGGGGACCCAGTTTAAGCCTAAAACACAAAAGAAAAATTATAAAAATAAAAGGCAAAGATCCAGTTTTTTTGAACGGATCTTTGAAAGGAACGAGTCATAAAGATCCGGATCCCCCAAAAGAGCCAAAAATCTTATCTCTAATGTCCATGCACGTCAGTAACGTTATATTTCTTTATCCTATATGTTTAATAATAATATCATCTTAAAATATTCATTCCTTCATTTTCTGAACCTGCTGCTGGAGCCAAACCCAGTTAATGGGGGGGGGGGGGGGTTGTTTTATACACACACACACACACACACACACACACACACACACACTGTGAATGTAGAGCTGACATACAGAGGTGAATAACTATGCACTTTCACACCTACAGCTACAGGCAGTTGAGACTGACCTGTTGACCTACTGGATGGTGAGAGGAAGTCAGAACATCCAGATGGAGACATGAGGACATGAAGAGAATATGCAAAAACAAACAACCCATAAAAAACAAACACAGGTACAACTGTTCTGATGTGTGGCGACAGTGCTACCCACCTCCACTAGAAATATAATTAGAGTCTAATTATAGGTATCTGATGACTATTCATGTATTTGTTTTTAATATTCCTTATAATAATAATTATAATAATAATTCATTTTATTTGATGGCGCCTTTCAAGACTCCCAAGGACACCTTACATAAAAAACAAATTAAAAATACAGTTAAAATTACAATGAATACAGTTAAATTACAATTACACTGAAATAATAAAACTGTAATTTCTTTCCATTAGACTGTGAAATGAAATGTACATATGTGGAATAACACACCACCAGTATGAGAGGAGGATGTTTGTTGAGCCTTTAGTCCAAATTAGTTTGAATGCGTTTGATATGTGGACTTCATTCCAAAGAGCAATAGATAATTTTATACATTTAATTTTTGGTTGTATCATTTTTATTCATTGGTTCATTTTTTCCATATTAAAAACATGAGGTAACCAGCACTAAAGTACGGTGGCCGACAGGGGCAAACACACCGCATTGACAAAATGCTGCAAACGTAAGAAAAACGCAACAACCAAAAACGCAAACACATAAAATAAATACAACAGAAGTGAAGCTGCAAGAGGAAAATGCAGCAATAACAGAAACTAAGAAAGATTTGTTTATTTATTTATGTATTTATTGCCTAATTCACGCACAGAAAATCTGCCAATGGAACAAGTGAAAATGACTATTATTATTATTATTATTATTATTATTATTATTATTATTATTATTATTATTATTAGGTTTCTTGAAATAAGGTTTTCAATATATATTATCAAAAAATAGCTCACGTCTCATTTACAAATTACGCAGGAATTTAAACTGTTTGTAGAAATCCATGAATATAATCATGAATATAAAGATAGTTTTTTTTAGCACCTGGAAAGTTCAAAATCAAACTTTACAAACTATGAAAATCCAAATATATAAATAAATTAACCTAAGACTAAATAAAAAAAAAACAGAACAGCAAAACATAAAAAAAAAAAATACTGGGGGAAAAAAACTGAGAACTAAACAAAAAATAGAGGAAATGAGTTGGTTTGTTTTCAGACATAAGGTCAATATTTCACAAGTGGTTTCAAGGAGATACAAATCAATCAACAAGTTAATGATGTCATCTTTTGTTTGTAATACGAGGAGGTCATTAAAGGGGATGACTTTGCCCCCAGCATGTCAAAGTCATATTTATGAATCATTTCCTTCGAGTCAATATTTCATCATAAGCAAAGTGTTAATGTTTCCACAGAGGACGAGATCAGCGTGTCGTCTATTTGGCTCCGGTGATGAACTTCTGTGTCTGATTAAATCCATGTCACACAGAGCACCTCATATACAAACACAAATTCAACTCCTATTCTTCTCAAATCTAAATAACCTGCTCGGTGCCGATTGTTTAATTGTTTGTTTGTTTGTTTGTTTGTTTTGTGTGTTTCTCCTTTTGTGCTGGTTTTCTCCTCTTTTTCTGATCTACTTATTTATTTATTTGTTTTTATTGATGGACAGTTGGTGATTGGGAATAACACATCACCTTGCAGTCTGCAAGGTGATGTGTTATTCCCAATTTAATTACAATAGCACCGCCTGTTGGTTTCTGTCCCCGTTCGTCCTGTCCGTCCTGTCCAGTCTTTGTTTCCTCCGCACATCACTGAGGTGTAGCACTGCCCTCACTGGCTTGTAAGGGAGAGTTCTGATGGGGGATGTCTGCTCAGCTTTCGGGGAGGACCGATGATGGTCACACACATGCACTAAATAGTCTAGTATATGTCTGCCAGACTGGAATATGCACTGATCTGAAGCAATGTTAAAAGATATAAGAAATAAATAAATGAATAAATACATGAATAAAATAAGTGAATGAATAGAAAAATAAAATAAAATGAATAAAATTAAAAATAAGAACAAAATGCAGACAACTTAGAAAAAGGAAAGAAAAAAAGGAAGAAAAAAGAAAGGGAAAAGAAAAAGAAGGAAGGGAGGAAAAAAGAAAACAATAAACAACAAAAAAAACTCTATTTGTTACTTACTTTCCTATCTGCTCATTTGTTTTTAGGTTTTTTTGGTATTTGGTATTTTTAATTTTAACAGAATTAAAATGACTTGTACAATTTGGGTGCAACATGCAACTGCACATAAAACAAAAGAGGCGGGAAAAAAAGAGGTTTTTCTGTGTCGTTTGTAATTGCACTTAAATCCAGTAAATATTACTCATTCCTTACAACACATTTAATTATAATAGTCAAACAATCAGCCAGAAAACGTACCATGGAAAACTGCAGAGGTTTATAATCATGTCGTCAGTTCTCACCCACTACTTAACGCCTTTTATCAATGTGGGAAGATGGTGAAGGATGAATGACAGGTATCAATGATCCAGGATTTGGACGTCAGAGGGAATTTTATGTCCCATCGCTGAACGTTTAAGAGATAAATGGACTGGGATGAAGAAAACGGTATTTAACTGTAAGTGCAGACAGTGTCTTATGTAAGAAGAAGTGGATGGATGGATGGAAGGAAGGAAGGAAGGAAGGAAGGAAGGAAGGAAGGAAGGAAGGAAGGAAGGAAGGAAGGAAGGAAGGAAGGAAGGAAGGAAGGAAGGAAGGAAGGAAGGAAGGAAGGAAGGAAGGAAGGAAGGAAGGAAAGAAGGAAGGAAGGAAGGAAGGAAGGAAGGAAGGAAGGAAGGAAGGAAGGAAGGAAGGAAGGAAGGAAGGAAGGAAATGAAGGAAGGAAAGGAAAGGAAGGAAGGAAGGAAAGGGAAGGAAGGAAGGAAGGAAAGGGAAGGAAGGAAAGAAGAAAGAAAGAAAGAAAGAAAGAAAGAAAGAAAGAAAGAAAGAAAGAAAGAAAGAAAGAAAGAAAGAAAGAAAGAAAGAAAGAAAGAAAGAAAGAAAGAAAGAAAGAAAGAAAGAAAGAAAGAAAGAAAGAAAGAAAGAAAGAAAGAAAGAAAGAAAGAAAGTATTCACAGCAGAATGAAAATACTCCACATGTAAAACGTCTGCTTTGAGTAATTTTCTGTCAAATACAGTGCAGATGAATAAAAGTCAGTAGAGTCAGTTTAATGTTTGTTTCACATCTTTGAGAGGTTTGTGGTCATAGCTCATTCTTTTTTATTTTAGGAACTCTGGGAGGGAAAGGCATCTATCTATCTGTCTGTCTGTCTGTCTGTCTGTCTGTCTGTCTGTCTGTCTGTCTGTCTGTCTGTCTGTCTGTCTGTCTGTCTGTCTGTCTGTCTGTCTGTCTGTCTGTCTGTCTATGGATTTCCAAGTTTGTCAAATTATTGTTATTCAAGTATTTAATAGTCTATTAATCAATATTAATCAAATATCATTAATACAAGCACATAATACACCTTCAAATAGATCTGATATTGTTGAATGTGGGAAGTTGAACGATAACACAACAATGAAGAAACACAACAATGTCTTCAAACCTTCATTAATTTACCACTATTATAAATGAATATTCGTTCTGGTCACTGTTAGTTCTTACTATAATAATCAAATAGAACTAGAATGGGACAAAGATACAAAATAGATCCACTCTAGCTGGGGCTACATGCACACATCTTTACAGTGACAGTCTGGCACTAGGGAAGTCATTTTAAATATTTACCTGGGGATAACAAGTCATTATTTGGTATAAGTTTACTTTTCGGGGACACGTAGAGCCAGATTCGGGATTCGGGACAAAAGCTTAGAATTCAAAACTGTCCTGAAGTTTTCGGGACATCTGGTCACCCTACATGGACCTCAGATCTGGTTGTTTTTTTTTTGTTTTTTTTGTGATCAATATTTTATTGATTTTCAACAGAGGAAGGGGGGTGTCAGGGTACAGACATATCAAACATCATTGCTTACTGCAACAGTGGAAATAAACAAGTAAATAAAACATGGTAAAAAAAAAAAATAACAGAATATGTAAACAAAAAAAAAGCCTGTGCGTCACTGATTGGTGCAGAGGAGTCCAGTGATATGTGCTGTTGTCTTATACAAGAGATGATATATTTCCAGGCTTCTGCAGTCACTGCTCGAACCTTATCCAGTCTTGCAGTTGTAAGTTACAGATCTAGTTGTGAGTAATACCCTCCATTAACTCCAAGCCATAAATTAATACACACTTGTATTTTTCTGCTGTTTATATTTTCGTAAATGTTGGTTAATGTCATTTCCATTGACTTAATTAAGACCAACCCTATCTGCCCCACAGCTCCATCATGTCCTCCAGGTCCTGTGGGACTGGAGATGGAGTGACCCGGTACATCAACCTGCAGTACGGATGTCCAAGCTCAAGGCTTTTCATCCGCTCTCAGCTACATTTAACTTAAACAGACGTCAGAAGAACCAGGTCCAGGCTGGTTCTGAGTGAGCTTACTTGGACCTGCTCCAACTTCCAGAGCTGTCGTCTCTCCATCAGCGTCAAGCCACAGAGTTGGCACCAAATTAATAACACATTCACACTTTTCTGCTGTTTTTATTTCCCGTAATGCTAATTTTGATTAGCTTAATTAATGCTAACCTCAGCTTCCACATTACTGCGTGATGCCCTACAGGACTGGAAAAGTGTCAGGTACCAAAATGAACCGAGCTTATTAGAAGCAAACATTCAAATACATTTGGTTTATTGATTAAATGACTTTCCGTCTTGTCCCACATGTTCAGATACTAAATGTTCCCCATTTTTGTTGCTTTAAACACCTTAACATCGAAGCATCTTAACTTGCCGTCTAATATATTCTGTCCACTTATAATAGGTAGTGTGACAAAATAATCAATAATCAATAATTGAGTCTCCTGGTTGACTGGAAAAGTGCCAGTGGCTAAGGAGGGCCGTTTGTTTTAAGACAGCGTTTAATGTAGAGGTGTCAAATATAAGGCCCGGGGGCCAAAACCAGCCCACCAAAGTGCCCAATCTGGGCCATAGGATCAATTACACTGAACATTTTAATTATCAGTGGCGTAAAAGGTTCCACCTTCAGTAAAATATGATTTCAAATGTGTCAGACTCGTAAAATGTAATCATAATAACATATAAATAATTAAAATTATACATTTTATTTTTGTTTTAGTGTAAGAAAGTAAAATTACATGAAAATCTTTATATTAGCAAACTCTCTCTTTTTTTTTTACAAAAAATATGAAAAACCAAAATAAACATGAACAACCTTAAATGTCTGAAGAGAAGTCAGTGTAATTTAGCCAAATTTCTGTCTGTTACTAAACGTTTTGTGCATTTGTAATTGCAATATAAGTTATAATTGAGGCAAAACATTGTTAACATTGAATTTTTTTTTCTTCAGACATTTGAGGTTCTTCATGTTATTCAGATTTTAAGGAAATGTTATAGATGTAAACATTATCATGATGTAATTTGACTTTTTCACTATTATTATTATTTCATTGGTCCGGCCCATTTGAGTTCATATTGGGGCTGAATGTGACCCCTGAACTAAAACTAGTTTGACACCCCTGGTTTAACGTGTGGGAGCTTCAAAATAAACACATTCTTAAAAACATTTAGTGTCTTGTTTTCTATGGTATCTGTTCCCCACAGAACACAACGTAAGAAGTTGTGAAGAAAGTTTATGAGAATGTTACAAAAGGTTGCTTTTATAATTGGGCTGGTTAAGGTTACAAATCCACAAAGACAGGTCAAGATAACGAGCCCAAATAAAACAGAGGAGATGGGGAAGGTTATCCTCATTGTGACTTGTTGGCAATGGACAAAAAGCTTCTGCCACCGTCAACAATGGATCTTGGCAGAGACACACATTCACCTTTTGACCCCCGACTCTGTTCTTTTCATCTGAACGACAGTTATGCAGTTAAAGTTATGTTCTAACGTCTAAATGGGTCACATCTGGCGTTCTAACACGCACCCCAAACTCTAATGATAATAAAGTTACCCTTGGCAGATTAAGAAAGAATTTTATACCCATCATGTGAAGATAACTGTCGCAGCATATCACGCAGAAGCCTCGTAGACTGAGGAAGAGGTAAAAAAAAAAAAAAAAAAAAAGCATTAAGGACTACACAGGCTTTGCCAGCTGAGCACATCTTTGAGTGTAGCTCAACTCAGTTTAGCCATCCAATCCCCCAACTACACCATGATAATCCTAAAACCACAGCTACTGCTCACAGCATCATTCATCACTGCCACGTTGTAGACCACAACCCATTAGTTAGAGGCCATTCGCACTTCCACACCAATACTCACCACAGAGAACGCTTCAAACAGTGGACTCTAGTAGTTAAACTGCAGCGCTGGAGGGGACACGACCTGCAGACAATGGCACAAAGGCACTGAGGTAAACTGCTGCCTTCTCTACTTTTACTGCAGCCAAAGTTTGAAATGATTAGAATCCAACAAACCGTCTTATTCAAGCTACTTCCAATCTCGAATCGTGTAATCGCTTATTAGTCGCTTTTTCACTGACCTTCAAACTGTGCAAATGTGAAAATGTATCTAAAGGAAAAATTTTAATTTTGATAAAACCCTCATTTTACGATTAAAGGTTTTTGTGCTGAGTGGTATATTACAACTGCAATGCAAAGACCTTTTTTCACAACTACACTTTATATGAATAATAGTATAGTAATATATGAAAAAAAACAAAACATTCATTGACAGTGCACCTTATAGTCTGGAAAATACAGTACTTTCGTAACACATTACTCCCAACCAGTCGTCAAACTATGTCCTCAACAATGTCAACACCATGATTACTCCAATCATGTGACAGACAGCAACAAAAATAAATAAGAACATGGTTAAAATTATTAAAATTACATTTTGTTTTTGTCAACAAAAACTATGAGACTTTTAAGATTTTTTTTATTTTATTTCTTAAGCCACATTTTGTCTGTACATTTTTAATCTAAGTTTTATTTACATTATCTTTTTATGAATAAATCAAATCAAGTCAAAATTATTAGAAAAAGTGAAAATTATGAGGAAAAAGAGTCTAAATTATGAGATAAAAAGTCAAAATTCCCAGTCACTAAGAACAACAGGAATGAATCCATATATAAGGTGCACTGTGGTTTTTGGAGGAAATTAAGTGAAAATTATGAGATAAAAACTGAAAATTCTGAGATAAAAATGGAAAATTATGAGGAAAAAAGTCAATATCATAAGATAAAAACTGAAAATTATGAGAAAAAAGTCACAATTATGACAAAAAAGTGAAAATTCTGAGATAAAAACTGAAAATTCTGAGATAAAAATGGAAAATTATGAGAAAAAAGAGAAAACTATGAGGAAAAAAGTCAAAATCATAAGATAAAAACTGAAAATTATGAGAAAAAAGTGACAATTATGACAAAAAAGTGAAAATTATGAGATAAAAACCTGAAAATTCTGAGATAAAAATGGAAAATCATGAGAAAAAAGAGAAAATTATGAGGAAAAAAGTCAAAACCATGACATAGAACGTTTAAATTCCCAGTCACTAAACACAACCAGTATTAATCCATATATAAGGTGCACTGTAGTTTTTGGAGGAAATGAAAATATTTAAAATATAATATAATATAAAAATATTTTAAGTGCTTCTTATAGTCCAGAAAATACAGTAACCTTTTGTTTCCCAAATGTTAGGTAATTTCACATCCAAAAATTGGTATAGACACGTCCATAGCGTTTATACACAATTTTACGCCCATGTTCCCAATAACTATAAGATCAAACATTTTGGCCCAAACCTCAGTAACTTAAACATCTGACCACATGCCATGTGTTTGTGTGTAATTAAATACCAAACATAATTAGTTAAAAGGTAGGTTACAATTAATCAGACTTGATTAATCAGCTCTTTCCTTATTTTTCTCTTTCCTACATAAGGAGATTTTGTCCTGTAAGCGAACTCAGGCGGCCAAGCAAAACATTCAGCTTCCAATAAGTGTTTCTATCTATTTTGCTGGCGACGTAAAAAAAAAAAAAAAAGACGACGTCGTAGAATGAAGATGTATGGCTTTTATTAGCTGTTGTGATTTGAGGTAATATATCAAAAAAAAAAAAAGTGTGGCACTTTGAATAAAGAGGGGTTAAAGGTGATATTGTGTAATTACAGTGATCATTAAATGAGGTGGAAGCTGCACTTCTTTTTTATTCTCGGATGTGAGCGGTGATCCGAGCACAGAGCCGAGGAAGGGGAAGAGTAGGTAAAAAAAAAAAAAAAAATCATGCAGCACTTCTTTTATGTTTAGTATCCATTCATTTCTTTTCTTCCCTTTTCCCGATAATTAATTATGTCCAGTAAATTAGGTGGGGGAAGGTGCTTGTGTGCACCCATTGGCAGAGGCAGAAGAGTTTTACCACTATCTTGTCGTCTTTCTATGCTGATAAAAACAATCCCAAGTGATTATGGGAAGTGAAATGGTTCAGACGCTAAAGACTGATTTACTGATATTATCTTCTCGGTCACATTTATGAACACAGCAGGTGTCATGAAGCTCAAGTACGTTTAGAGTTCATCAAAACCAGCATGTACGTTGTGTTAAGATTTACAAAACTATTATATCTGCAGGCAGGAAATACAGAAGGAGAAGGGCAAGTTCAAAACCTGAACCCTATAAAAAAAAAAAAAAGACTGGAAAAAAAATAGGAAAGTTAAAGTTATTATTGAGTTACAATTTATTTTTATTTAATTTATTTTTTTATTAGTGATAGTTAATGAGACATTGTGGACAGAGACATAGACGACAAGACGAAACAAAAAACAACCACAGAGGAATGACACGCAACGATACTGACAATAGCATGTTTAGCAAAAAGATGCTAAATGTAAAGAGCAACTGAACAATATGGAATGATTAGGGGTGAAAAGAAAAATGGGGACGAGAAGAGAAAAATGGGGGGGGGGGGGATTATAAGTATAGTCATAATGGGGTTTGCCCGATATTCCGACATCCCAATGTTCAAACAGATGTGTAGAATGGCTTGTGTAATTTAATACAACAGTTACGACTATGTTTCAGTACAATATTGACCTTACACTATATTATGAATGGTTTTAAAAGTAATTAGTTATTAGAAAAGTAATTAGTTATTAGAAATTATAAGATGAAAAGTTGAACAAGGGCAAAAAGTGAATAATTTATTTAAAAATATATAGATTAAGTTTCAAGACACTTTTTTCATAATAATGGATTAGATTTCTATAGCACTTTTCAAGCCACCCAAAGTACTTTGCATTATTGATCCATTATTCATTCACTCTCACATGCTCCCTCTGGTGGTGGTAAACTACATATGTAGCCACAGTTGCCCTGGGGCAGACTGACAGACGCATTCATACACCAGTGTGAGTGGACACAAGGACACAAAGGACTGACTAGGACAGAGCAGGATTCGAACCGCCAACCCTTCTGCCTGTTCTACCAACTGAGCCATGGTCGCACCCATGAAAGAAATATATCCAGGGCTCTGTATCTTACCATCCTTTAAAAGTAAATGTCGGAACATCGGAATGTCGGAATAATGCTATTATTATGATAACGACAACAACAGCAGCACAGAAATATACAATTATAATGATAATAATTTTATTAATAATGTCAGTAGTTTCATTTGCTAGTATCGTGGTATTATTGGGTTACAATTAGAAAGTCCAGATCCAATCATTTGATCGGAAATTGGGGCTGATCATGACTTCAGACTTGATCAGAATCTGTTATTACATCCTGATCACAGTGATTGGAAAACTATATACATATATATATATATATATATATATACATATATATATATATATATATATACACACCATTATTTCCAATCTATAAACCAGTACTTTTTTCTGACACTGTTAACCCACAGTTCAAATAATGACGCAGCTAATTTATGTTTGATGAGCTGACGATCGATGCAGCTGCTGAAGAAGGAAATAGAGCCGCTACATGTGAGCGTAAATGACTGATGATGAAGTGATGAAGACGACAGCATGAATGTGTGAGGGTGGTTTATAGTCAGCAGCAGGTAATACTGTACGTACAATATTTAGGTATCTGTACTTTATTTTTGTGGCAACTTTTTATTTTTACTCCCTACGTTTGTAAATAAATATCTGTACTTTATACTTCTCTAAGAACAAGTCAAATAATTTTAACAAGATTAAGAATAATTATGTTTCAAGGTAAATATTCAGTCAGTTTATCTCAGACAGATGTTCTTTTTTTGCAGCTAATGTGCAGTAGGTTTGTGTGAACGCACTTCCTCTGCTGATCCATAACTCCCATGCATCTTTTATAAATCTTATACAAATAATAAAGTCAACACATGAATCACCATGATCTTCAAATTGGATTTTTTTTTTCTCCTCCTCATTCCTACTTTTATTCCTGTCCTGAAGTGATGGTGGATCTGTTTTTGAAGGTTGTCAGAGGTGGTGGAAACCCACTCCTTCTTTTATGTGAAAATACAACATGATAAATATACAGATAAAGTCAAAAAATACAGAATAAAAATTAAGCCTTTGAAAATATTTCAACTTTTGGTTTCTGTGAAAATCCAAACAAACGTCTGGTCATAATACGACGTTCAGAAAGTAACAAAGTAAAAGTACTCTGTTACTGTACTTAAGTAGATGTTTTAGGTATCTGTACTTTACTTGAGTATTTATTTTTCTGAAAACTTTTTACTGTCTGTAAATGGATGCAAGGTCCTTTACTTATTTATTTGTCAAATATGGAAGTTGTCTCTTTATTGTGTCTTAATTTGTTCTTTGTGTCAGTATCAACATTACCTGAAAAATTCAGCCAAATCTGTTATGTTACTAACAGACAGACAGACAGACAGACAGACAAAGAGACAGACAAACAAACAAACAGACAAACAGACAGACAAACAGACAGACAGACAAACAGACAGACAGACAGACAAAGAGACAGACAAACAAACAGACAGACAGACAAACAGACAGACAAACAAACAGACAAAAAAACAAACAGACAGACAGTCAAACAAACAAACAGACAAACAGACAGACAGACAGACAGACAAACAAACAGACAGACAGACAAACAGACAGACAGACAAACAAACAGACAAAAAAACAAACAGACAGACAAACAAACAGACACACAGACAAACAGACAGACAGACAGACAAACAAGCAAACAGACAAACAGACAGACAAACAAACAGACACACAGACAAACAGACAGACAGACAGACAAACAAGCAAACAGACAAAGAGACAGACAGACAAAGAGACAGACAGACAAACAGACAGACAGACAAACAAACAGACAGACAAACAAACAGTCAGTCAGACAGACAGACAGACAGACAGACAGACAGACAGACAGACAAACAAACAGACAAAGATGATTACATTAATAAGAATTATTCTTTCCTAATTATTAGAACATTACCTTCTGCATTTGGTGGTTTTCCAGGGTAAATCAGGAATTATCATTATTTATTTATTTATTTATTGCTTGAATTAAGCGAAGAAAAGTTTGTAAATAAATATCATGAAATGATCTGCAGTTGTTAATGTAGAATTTATAATATGGGGTTCCAGTGTATTGTTTTTTCTCTTATATATAACATTTCTTAAGTCATTTATGACTAATTATTCTAACATTATCCACTAAAAAAAGTAAAGCATTGAATACATTTTAAAACATTTCTTCAATTTTGACTTTTTATCTTATGATTTATACTTTTTATGCTCACACATAAAAAAAAAAAATCTAGTTGACTGAACCAAATTGAATTGCATAGGGTTAGGGTTATTTTAATTTAATTTCATCTGATTCACTCAACTAGATGTTTTTGTGTGTGACCTATTGAAGACGAATTTTTTTTTAAAGTTGATTCAATGATTTACTTTTTTCAGTTTACATTTTGTGGTTTCCCAGAGTAAATCTTGTATTATTATTATTATTATTATTATTATTATTATTATTATTATTATTAGTATTATTAAATAAAAGTTTGGGCCTTATACTGTAAGTAAAAAACTTCAAGTTCAATGTGAAATAAATACATGTCATGAAATAAAATGATCGGCAGTTGTTAATAAATCATTCATAATATGGAGTTTGATTTTATGTGTGATTTTATGTGTGTCAGTGTTTGTCCATAAAACATGTGAAGCAGATTCTTTAATGTTCTTGGCGCCTGGCGGAGCATCAGTTTTCAGCGTCGTCAATGTAAATGAGAGCCTTGATCGCTGCGGTTAATATGTAGTTAAACAACACGTGTACATCTACAGCAATCTATTACTGGCTGATGTTTTTTTTTTTTATTAATCTTAGCAGGGTAAATCAAAACAGCATCAATTATTTAGCCAACTGTTGAAGCAGAAATATGTGATGTGGCAACACGCCAGCAAAGAGTCAAGTTCATACACAATAAATCCACCTCTGTGCAGATGGACGACTTTCTGTACCGGCAGGATCCAAAGCTCTTTGAAGATTCTGGACATTCCTGGAAAATGTGCCAAGTGCTGTCAAAAGCCCGGCGCAATGATTAGAAAATTTGTCTTTTTGAAAAATTGTGGCCTATATCTGTGGTTTCTGTGTCATCATCAATGAGAAAGTGTCAAAGGAAAGTATCAGAGGTGCAACCCAGGGCGAGAATGAAGGTGGTAATTTAGCTTTCACTGATGTTCACAAAAGCATTTTATACATTACACTTGGTGTCACCACTTTGACTTTGACTATTATATGGATATTTTCTACAGCTTATTTAATATATTTCACTCCTAAAGCCTTGGTGAGGGGCTAAAAGGAGGATATACTATGGAGCACAGGTGGGTCTGGGGGCCAAATGAGACCAAAGGGTCCAATCTGGCCTGTTAGATGAATAACAATGAAGATATTAACCATCAGTGGTGTAAAAATCATTTTAATTCAGCTTCCACATACAGAATAATTAGATCTTAATGAGGTCAGACCAGTAAAATATGATCATAATAACCTAGAAATGATGAAAACAGCTGATTTTTATCTTTGTTTTAGTGAAAAAAGGAAAATTACATGAAAATATTGATATTGACAAACTATCTTTTTAACCTGAACAAATATAAACAACCTGAAACGTCATAGAAGTTAATTTTATCAATATTCTGCCACTTACTAAATATTTATTATGTATTTGTAATTGTAATGTTATTTGTAACTGAGGCAAAATGTTGTTAAAATGACACTTGTTTTTCTTCAGACATTTTAAGTTGTTCATGTTATTAAGATTTTTAACCCTTGTGCGGTCCTTCGGGTCAAAGAGACCCGGTGGCTCACAAATGTACCTTTTTATACGTACTGTAGGATGCCATTGCTTACTACTGAAAACAGTAATATATCCTTGGGGGTGGGGTGATGAGTCTATGGAACTGAACTTTGGAACCTGGGTTTTTAAGACCCGATTGTAGGACACAGCCAGTGTGCCTTTTACGAAGGACCGCACAAAGGTTAAGGAAACGTTGTAGATGTAACAGTTTGGTTTATGCTTACCCTCCACACTTCATTGTATGGGCAGTCATTGGTTTATGAGTACTTAAAATAATAGTATAATGAGGAACGCTCAGGGTGGGACTCACTATTTCCACGCCACTTCAACAACAATGGGCGGGGTTAAAGTTCAACTCCTTCACTTACGTCATGCTGGTTGCTAAGCTGCCTCAGAAGGTCCAGTTATCAAACTATCCAACACTTACGAGTTACGACAAAGATTCTGGATACCCCGATGCGCACCCTGAGCGCTAAGTGTTAAATTCACTACTTCGGGGCTCGACCCACAACCTAGTAGCAACTATTGAATGTGAAATAGTCAACGCAAACAACGCAGCACGGATGTTAACATTATTTTCAGTTTGTGCAGCAGCTACTGTGGCGCCGTCTTCTCTTGTAGATGCTAATGCTAACGCTACTTCATATTCATTACAATGGGGACAGGCTGGGGCGAGTGTCATCTGCATTCAGTG
Source organism: Siphamia tubifer (assembly GCA_020466265.1). Taxonomy (NCBI): domain Eukaryota; kingdom Metazoa; phylum Chordata; class Actinopteri; order Kurtiformes; family Apogonidae; genus Siphamia; species Siphamia tubifer. The sequence goes on along the minus strand of CM035799.1, from coordinate 4,329,386 downwards.
GGCGGGCTTAACCCCAAGTGGGTGGCGCCATTATCCACATTACGTACTGTAATGTGAACAGTCACTCTGTTTCTCTGTGTTGTTTTCTATGAATGGGAAATATGGCCAGTGGAGGGGACACACCACGCAGCACACACACACGCATTCATGTGTCGGTAACTCGGGGTGACCCACCAGATTCCAAAAGGAGAAAAGTAGTTTTCCCTGGAACGACACCTTTAAATTTTTAATTGTCTTTTAAATGTTTTTATGTCTCTTACTCTAATTATCTTTTAATGTATTTTAATAATGTTTTCAATTTTAACTTTCTTATATATTTTATGTAAAACACCTTGAATCATCTTGGAAATGTGCGACACAAATACATTTTCCTTTGGGGTATGTAAACTTATGGACAAAAGTGTGTATTTCAAAGCTCATATTCACTGTATTCAAACCAAAATGATTATGACTGAAGCTAACCGCTCTATTCCATCCATTTATCCAGTGGGTTTTCACTACATAGGTTTCCTTGTATATGTAATTACACCAATTGTACTCAATAATTTAACACCTCATAGACATTTTGTTGCGTTACCTTGTCTAAGAACTCCTTAGCTAATTATAGTGCAATTTCCAGGTAAAATGTGAAGCAAACATGTTCAAATGCTCTTATTCCCCAAACATATATGTGTTTCTTTCCACAAAAGCCTTTTCCGTGTGGACACTCATGTATTTTTAATGATGATATATACTTGTGCAGACAGACACAATAGTGGCCTCAGTGCAATTAAGTCAAGTACAACTAGAGCTGTTTCCCATGATGGACAACATCTGACAGGATTAGTAGGATCTGGAGGGACATGTTAGAAACGTGGACAAAGTAATTCATTCCTCACTGTGATGACCTTTTTATTTATTCAGTACCACAGTGCCAAGGCTGAGGAGATGAGTAGTAAATTCTCCTCAGGTTTTAAAGTAAAGAATGAAGTGTTTTGGGAAAGGAATGTGAAAATGTTGTTTAAAGGTAGTTGTCCTTTCAGAGCTGCACAAGCAAACTATTTACACTGAATCGCTTCCAATTCATACTTGACAGTGGTGTGTGTGTGTGTATATATATATATATATATATATATATATATATATATATATATATATATATCGCATGTGCAAGCCCGTCAGTTCCTGTTTTGAATGCTTTTTTATCCCAACTTTTTGTTATTTGTTATTAGCGCCAAATCTCCCTGAACACTCAGAGATAAGAGTGAAAATGTGGGACTTGATCAGGGAGAAGATTAAAACAGGCGATGCGAAGGTTGTACGGAAACGTTGTATGTGTTGGCTTTATAGAGTGATGATGTGGGTGGAGTCTATTTTATGTGCTGGAGTGCATATTGAGATGTTAGAAAGGAGGCAAAAATTATGCTTCATGACTTTTAACATTAGAAGCACAAGGTAAAGATGCCACCAAAACCCAACCCGCCCGCTATCAACCCGCGAGCTTAAATTTGGCTCTAAACTCACATAGTACATTCGCGGCATCTTTACCTTGCGCTTCTAATGTTAAAAGTGATGAAGCATAATTTACACATACAACGTTTCCGTACAACCTTCGCATCGCCTGTATATATATATATATATATATATATATATATATATATATATATATATATATATATATATATATATATATATATATATATATATATATATATGTTCTAATCATTAGAGATGAATGCAGAATCAAGGCAGGCCTTCTCCGTTGCTGTGATACAGAGGATGATCAACAATATCATTTACACTTCCCAGCTTTTCAAGTGACAGAGACATTGATGTTTCGTTCACATTATCAAAATGGATTTCAGAGAAAATTACAGCGTAAAGGAAATTCCTATTCAGCTGTTTCTGGAACAGATGGGTTCCACATCTTCAGTTTACTCATATAAGATGAAGTGATGGAGGGTGAAGCTGAGAGGTGAGTACAAAATGAGGCAAAACAGGAAAGAAAGCTAAACTAAATGCAGGAGACAAGAGTCTCTGTCTTCTTTTCCTTCCTCTTCATCTGCGTTTGCATGTGCACATTTGTTTTTGCAGGAGTCAGAGCTCAGGGGAAGATCAATATTTAATTTAGCTGAGCATTCAGCCATCTTTAAGAGTACAAACTTCATTTGTTTATAAGCGAATCATTGTAACAAGCTTACTTTTCTCATGCTAACGTACACCTGCAGAGAACATTTGTTTAGAATGTTCAATTTGAATTCTTTATTTTGTGCTCTGAAATAATGGAAGAATGTTTTCAATCATGTTTCTCACTGTGTTTCCTGACAGCTTTGTCAGGAAGAAAATTATGTTCTCTGCCAGAGTCCAATGTTTGATTGTGTGAGTATTTACCAGTTTTAGAAAATGAACAAAACAAAAGCAATAACTCCAGGCAGGTTTTTTTTTTTTTTTTAACAATTTGAAAACAACAGTGATGCTATGTCCACAAATACTCTGCAGAGCAACAATGCTTTAAACCCAGAGTGGGCTTAAAGGTTATTGATAAAACATCTGTGCACAGACAAGTCAAGAAATGCAATCAATCCACTGTGCTGTCATCGCACACAATAAACACTGGGAAAATATGCCTCTATAAAAGAAACTAAATAATCAATTAACCCTTTCATCCATGATTTATGAGAACCTTATTCAAGAGTTTATTCCTCTTTAGACCTGAATAAAACAATGGGATTTAAATCATTTAATGAACTGATTTTTTATGGAGTTACAAAAATATCCACTCAGCAGGAAAACATGTGTTTAAGCTTTGAACTGGGGATGGTGGTGAAATTCCTAAAAGCATCTTGGCCGATCACTGAGCCTCATTAAGTGGTTGACGTCGATCACCGAGAAAAGAAAACACTTCCTTTGTTGGCTCACACACACACACACACACACACACACACACTGTGGAGCTTCAGTTACACTGTGAGGTCGAGCGCCGTTATGTTAAAAGTTCATTTTAAACCGTTACACAAAATCATCAGATAAAAATCCAAAAAACAACAAGAGGAACGAGGGACCCAGAAAAATCCAGTCCGTCTGATGTCAGACAGACTTTAGCATCAACCATGTGGGGTTAAACCAGCCCCCCATTGCAGTGAATCTGAAGTAGCATTAGCATTAGCATCTACAAGAGAAGGCGGTGCCACAGTAGCTGCTGCACAAACTGGAAAAAATGTCAGATCAAACTGGTTCATGTGTCTGTGTGGAAAGAAAGACTTGTTTTTTCCTGCACATTTTGAGAACAAGGAACGGCACGAAACCTATATGGATGTTACTCTGGTAAAGGTAAACACATACAGAGAGCAAGAGGGGGGAGTGTTCCTTAACGCATTCTGAGCCAATCAGAGACGCCTCATCATCGCATCATGGACATGTATGAGGAAGTACCAGTAAAATGTTGTTTGACTTCAAGTCATTTTTTTACTGTGAAAAAACAGCTGGAAACAAAACAATCCAGATGTTTTTTTTAAATAGAACCAACACGCAATGTATTCAATGACAATGGAGAACACAGTAATATTAATGAAATAACCATAGAATGACAGTTTTAAAGCAGGTTATTGACATATTTAGTTAAATCAGACAATATCTTCAGATTTGAGCCACGGGCCTCAGTTGGGAGAGCGGCTCGTCCATTGACCGAAGGGTTGGCGGTTCGATTCCCGCTCTGTCCTGGTCAGTCCGTTGTGTCCTTGGGCAAGACACTTTACCCTCCTTGCCTCCAGTGTCACTCACACTGGTGTATGAATGAGTATGAATGTTTGGTGGTGGTCAGAGGGGCCGTAGGCGCGAAATGTCAGCCACGCTTCTGTCAGTCTGCCCCAGGGCAACTGTGACTACATATGTAGTTTACCACCACCAGAGGGAGCATGTGAGAGTGAATGAATAATGGATCAATAATGTAAAGCGCTTTGTGTGCCTTGAAAAGCGCTATAGAAATCTAATCCATTATTATTATTATTTAACATTAGATCTAACATGTGACATGTGGTCGTTGTGCGACGTCACATAACGTCAGCAGTTGAATATTGATATGGACACATCTGAAAAATGTAACCGAGGATTTCTGTGAATTTTTATAAACCCTCTAAAGGATTGTAAATGACTGATAAAATAAACCGCGAGCAAACACGGAACATCGGAACATCCAGATCCAAACCTTGCTTCGCAGAGGTCTGGGTTCTCAGAGGTCTGATCTAGTTTACATTTATCTTAGACATTGCTGTTTGATGTCGTTTTAAACTTTGCTCCACTTAGTCCAGTCCCAGAGCATGGTTCTGGCCGGTCCCACTGGTGCTGCTGCAGGGGTCAGAGTTCAGGAAGTGCGTCAGAGGTGGCTCCACACTGCGATAAGTGTTTTGCTTTTCTGCTAAGTGCTTCTCACAATCACATTGGCTTCATCAGTCTATTGTTGTGCAAGGCCTATAATTTGGCATGAGCACGAGATTCTGATCTGTTTTTATTGTAATGACGTTACACAAAAAAAACACAAATACATAATGAAGCTGCATTTAACATTGTTTTTGCCAAAAGAGCTAAAGGCAAACACGCAGAAATTCAACCTGAGAGATAATTATCCAGTATTTGGCTTCTCATTCCACTGGTGGCAAAGCTTCCACATCACCAGAGGACAAATCACAATCTAGTTCAAATCCAAAGGGACGTTGTTGCCAGTAGGCTGATGATTCCCATAGTCAGAAGTAATGCATCATCAATACAGCGTCGTGTCCTGGCTCTGGACGCCTTCCTGAGTGCCAACTGTTCAAGAGATATATTGTACCTCATAACAGTTGTCCAGTTTCTACAACAAATGTACAAATCAGATGAAAAGGTTCAAGGAAAAAGGAGGAAAGAGGATGGGTTTGGCCTCTGCAGAGTCGCTTACTATTAACCCTTTCATACAAGAAAGATGGAGGAAAAAAAAAAAGTCTAAATGTTTTTAGATTGTGTTCCTATAAAAAAATTAGGATAAAGTTGACATGGATGTTGATTAGTTATAATGTAGTTTTAGTTGAATACAGTTAAAGTTTGGGTTAGAGTCAGAAGATCATTTTTCCACCTTTGTTCCAATCTTTATTCTGAACATGTAGAAAATAAAATCTATACAAATCAAGAAACAAAACCTCATTTCACATGTAAAAGGCCTGGTTCGTTCCAATACTACCCCCTAAACCCTTTAAAAATTATTTAAAAATATATACAAATTTTATGAAATATGTGTTAAAAGTAAAACAAATCCCTCACCCCCACCCTCCATCATCACATCACTGAATATAGCGGATGCTTTTTCTGAGACAATGTGGTCCAGTGTTCTACATGTTTTGGTTCTTTCCCTCTTCTATCACATCTGGTTCAATTATTGATCAGCTCGTCAGAAACCTAATCATGATGTAATGGCTTCCAGGTGTGATGGAAGAAGGAGATTTTATTTGTTGCTTTTCATTTCTTTTTTTTTTTAAATAAAATATATTCTTATTTTTTTTTAAATATGTAAAACTTCTTAAAAAAATTTTTTTTTGAATTTTGGTTCATTTAAATGTTTTTAATTTTTCAAAAAAAAAAAAAATAAAATAAAAAATATATATATATATATATATATATATATATATAATTTCTAAATATGTTTCTATTTTTATATATATACATTTTTAATTTAATTTATGCATTCATTTATTTTTTAATTTACAATTATTTTTTATTTAAAAAATTTTTTAATTGTTTTATTTTTTATTTGATTTTATTTTTAAAAAAAACAATTTTTGTCTTTTTTAATTATTTAATTGTACATTTTTAATTACTTTTTATTCAAGAAAAGAAAAGAAAAGGGAGACCTGTAAAACATGCAGGACATTGGGCGACAAGGACCATATTTGAGAAGCACTGGATTAATCTGATTAAAAATGTGACTCATTTGACAGTTCTGGTAAAAAACTGTAAAACTGAAGCTGAGTCTTTGGAGGTTAAGTTTATGACGTCACACAACAGTTTAAATTCTAAATCCTTTGACTGGTTGTGTTTCTTAGGGTCTATAGAAGAGGATGCCCCCCCTGTGGAGAATACTGCCTTTATAACTGTTTAAACGACGTGTCCACAAATATGAACGTCATGTATGAAAGGGTTAAATTAGACGTTTGGATGAAGGATGAAATCACTCAGATGAAGAAGCAGGAGAGGGAACGTAAAGTGTAATATCCATGAAGTTCAATCAAACCAGCAGGAATTCTGATTGGGTCGTAAAATAAGCCATGCATTGACTGAACTTTACAATAAATATTTGATGTTGGCTGATCTTTCATTTGTAAAATTTCTTAAATCACGTCTGCACTGACTGCTTCCACCGTATGAAAAACACCACACAAAGAACACTCATTATGGACTTCAATCACACTGCAGTTTTCTGGAATTCACAGGAGAATAAAGTGGGAGGAGATACGCTGATTGGACTGAATATTGCACAGCTCACTGATATTTATTTATGTCATAACATAAACACTTGAAGGAAAACCCATCAACGTTGGAAACTATGTTGTTTGTGTCGTTCCAACTAAGTTTGAAACTTGTGAAAACAGAAAGGTCTTTTTTTTTCTGAGAACATCTGAGACATGGAGCCATGACAGGAAATGGAGGCGTTGAGATAACAAAGGTACATTAATAAACTGAGGTTAAAGGTCACAGATGTCCTATAAGCATTATTAACAAATAGATAATAAAGGAAATTTCACCTTTACTCAATTATTCATCATTTTCGTTACATTTTTTGTCACATATCGGATGCATTCAAAACCCCCACAGTCTAATATCAAGACCATTTTGAAAGTCTGGGCCTCAACTCAAAATCAGGATTTTTTTTAATCTAATCTCATCATCTGAACCCGCTTTATCCTCATTAGGGTCACAGGGGTCACTGGGGGCCTAATCCAACTACAATGGGTGAAGGCGGGGTCAGAGGTCACCCTGTATGAGTCTCCAGTTCATCTCAGGGCTGAATATATATAGACAAACAGAGGTGGGTATTTTCAGGTCCATCAAGTCAAATTCCTGCCATGTATTGATTCAAATCTGTTCATTGAACCAGCCCATTTTGATGAGCACAATGCCTCATCCAGGTAAATGGGATAATTAGTGGAATCACCTGTGTTCAGTGAACAGGTTTGAAGTAATACATGGTAGGACTTTGACTTGATGGACCTGGAATTTCCCACCTCTGTAGACAAACAATCACTGTCACATTCACACCTATGGGTGATTTAGATTAACCAGTTAACTAGTTAACTCATTAACCTATCAGTGCATGTGTTTGGATGGTGGGAGGAGCCAGAGTACCTGGAGAAAACCCACGCAGACACAAGGAGAACATGTGAACTCCACACAGAAAGTTCTGGTATGGGAATAGAACCAGGAACCTTCTGTCTGAAGTACGAATGAATGAATGAATGAATGAATTATATATATATATATATATATATATATATATATATATATATATACACACACACACACACACACTAGGGCATTAACAGAAACGTCAACTCCCGTAGCACAAGTCAACTTAAATTTGTATGAGTCGTCAGGTCACATGTTATTCTTTCTTTCCCTCAGTGCATAAACACAGATCAGTCAGAGCTAAACCAGAGCAGACATGGCTGCTGCAGGTAAAACAGGGGGTGGTGGGTCTGACTAAAGAAAAGAGAGTGACACACACACATCACATGTGTGGAAATGCTTCACCTTAGATGAAAAAAAATGGTATGGCCATTTGAAGAGGCATCTGTGAGCTAACCTGAGTGTCCGCTAACAGTGTGGTGTTCGTCTTAGCAGCCGCTGCCTAAAACTTTTTTGCATTTCATATAAAAAATGAGGACGCATGACAAATGTGTGGACAGTCCAGTTTTAGAGCCGTGGGTCCAGACTAAATGTGGACATATGTTCACCGACTGATGTTGTGGAGTTAAATTCTTTGCTAACATTAGCCTTTGTTTTGTTGGAGTTAAAATGCTGATTCTTGTGTCTTGTGCTTAATGCCTTAATTTATATATATATATACATATATATATATATATATATATATATATATATATATATATATATATATATATATATATATATATATATATATATCTCACAAAACATGGAAAGTATAATATCAACAGTAGTTTTCGACCTGCTACCATCCACATATTTTAGACATTTTTGTAATTTTATTCATATTAGTAGAGAAAACATCTGTAAAAATTGACAAAATAAATAAAGTCAGTAAGAAGGGATTATTAGATTATGTTAAAAACTATAATTAATGCAAAAGTGCCGGTGCACCTAGACCTACTAAACGAAATACACACACGCTTCCAGAATAAAACTGATAAAATGTTCCCACGTATGTGTTAGTGATAAAGAAAACTCAAGTCTTAAATGATGGTTGGATGAAGTTTCCAAGGTAAAGTCTGAGGTTAAAATGTGAAATTCTTAGGTTTTAGTTCAAAGGAATATTGGTGTCAGATCTACTTCTAAACACATAAACCAACATATATGTGGATAATAAAACACCATCATATATATTAAAAACATTAACTAACCAGCACTAAAGTCCTTTTTTTTCTGATTCATCTTATTAAAGTATGTAAAGTTTTAACACATTTAATGTCTGAAACAGATACTTTCTATAAACCTGTAAACTAGTGGAACAGACCGACAACACCAAACATGCAGCAGAAAAAAATCTGAATTAGAAAAAAAAAAAACTCCAAACATGTGACTCCCCACAAAGAATGTTCCTAAAAGAGATTACATCCTGTTTTCCTGACCATGTAAATCAATTTGTCCCATCTGTTAATCATGTTTTAAATGGTGCCAGTCTTGCCTCTCATCTCAGCAGAACGTTCCTGGGCTCAATGTTTTTCAACCCCAGAGAATATTCTAGAACAACACAAGTGTGGTTCTACTGTGTGAAATGTGTCTCCTTCTGTTAAAACTGACCCATCAAAAATAAATAATCCCACTTTTAACAGGATTTGGGTTTGAAATATCATGTCGTCTGTTGTTTATTAGAGCCCAAAATTCTTGATCCTTGTCACGGGAGAATAGAGACGTATTTTATCAACAGTTTGTCTTTTAGTTCTTTGGTCGGTTGAGTTCAGGCGTCTCCAAACTATCCCTAGAGTTCACACTTTGACCTTTGGACTCTGATGTTCTGCTGCTGTTGGACCCTTGGTGCCTGCTTTAGTTGAACCCTCCTGTTAATTAACTCCTTCGGTTCGTTTAAATTCGTTTAAATTACAGGGTGTTCTTTATTAACCATCGTCCTGTGAAAACTGATAATGACAATAATTAAACTGAACTGTCATATTTCATTTATTTGTTTATTCGAACAGGTAAAACAAAATAAGTAAAATATACAAAGTATTTAAGCAGAAATTAAAACAACACCTCTTTAGTATCCTAGAAAATTATACCTTGTTCGAAAAGGGTGTAGGATGAAGTTCACAAAACTTATCTAGTCCTACCCCTTTGTATTACTCAGAGCATATATATATATATATATATATATATATATATATATATATGTGTGTTCTCTGCCCTGCTCCATGAATGTCTTGTTCCAGTAGCCAATTTAACATCAGGGTGTCCTGGTTCCTCAACCCCTAACGCGGACCTTGTTGTCCCGGGCACTGTCTGAGCTGGTATGACTATTTATTGTATCGCTCATCGTGAGGTATAGGCATGCATAGCATAAAGTGCCTTGCCTAAGGGCACACCTGCTCATTTATATCCCCCTCCAAGGGGGACCTGGGCCAAAAAAGTTTGAGAACCCCTGTCTCAGAGTAAATGTCACAGAACAAGACATAGTTTATTTAACTTAGTTTAAGAACGACATCATTTGTCATTATTTACTGGTTGACTGTTTGTTAACACAGTGAAGAAGAGCTGTTTACATTAACAATGAACTGAGGTGCGCTTCATTTACATATGCTGTTGTGCCACCCGGGTGGGTAAACAGTTTAAACCAGGGGTTCTCAAACTTTTTTGGCCCAGGTCCCCCTTGGAGGGGTGAAATTTTTCCATGTCCCCCCTCATCCTCACGATACTGAAAATGATAAAAAACCACTTCAACAATGATTATTATGAAACAATGATAACCTTTTTTAATAGTGCTTTTGTGCAAACCAGCCACATTTTCAGGTATTATAATATAAATGAACACTTCAGAAACAACAATTTTAAATAATTTTAAAATAATAAACGGAACAAAAGACACACAAAACCATGTGTGTGTGTGTGTGTGACAGACAGACAGACAGACAGACAGACAGACAGACAGACAGACAGACAGACAGACAGAGACTTAATGAGAGGGATGATCTTGTCAAACTCAATATAACTATCAATGTACTTTCTCTTTTTAGGGTTAGGGCGTTTGTTTTTGTCATTGTCATTTTCATTGTCATTTCTTTTACCACTTCTTGAGGAACTTGGCGGACACAAAAATTGATCCACGTTCACTGCAGGGTGGCTAAAAATAGCCTGTGACTCGCTCCGTCTCAATTTAGTCAAGCTGGCGTCAAACAGCGCTGTTACTTCCGCCCACTCGCTACAAAATAAAACTTCCGCATTTCAAAATAAAACAGCAAAAAAACAAAACAAAAACAAAACCGTGAATAATTTCGCGTACCCCCTGGACATGCGCCACATCCCCCTAGGTGTCCGCGGACCCCAGTTTGAGAAGCGTGGGTTTAAACCATAGATATTGTAACAGCCCCGAAATGTTATTGTTTGTTTATTCTGCAATAAAAAGTAGGTGAGACCAACTCTGCGTCCGTTTCCTGGATCCAGTAACGATACAAGATATAAACTCAGGAAAAAGTGGGGGTATAAAATCATCTGGTTGAAGAAGTGGGGGTGCCACAACACCCCCATCCCCCACGGCTGCGACGGCCATGGATGATTGGTCAGATTTTGCCGGAAACTTGGTTAAAAATTGTGTTAAATTTCTTGGGGATCGGCTGAATTTGTGTTAAAGGATGGTTAAACTGGCCCAGAAACACAACTGCTGTTTCCTGACAAATGAACATAAAAAAAAGGGTTCAACATGTTTGGCTCCGTCAGCCGTACTTGGCCTGAGATGTGGACTTTTTTTCCCTGCGTCTACATTGGTCGCTGTTAAACTCACGCTGGCAGTTTTTATTTACAGTCCTCACAAGCTAAAAATGTTCCCCCCACTAAGCAGCTTAGACCCTCGGAGCTGAATGGGAGGTGCTGGAAGTATGTGAAACTGTAGTTTTTTTGCCTCGCAATTATCCTCCACTGATTTGCCATTGTACTCCAAAGGCTAATTGGTCTGGACTAATGGTGCTCCAAGCTGTGTGAGCTTTTCTATAAGCTATTTATCGTTATTGAGCGTTCATATTTACAGTGTGGCTGTAGGGTAGGATGCTGCTGTAACCTCATGTTCTTCTAAATACCCAAGGCTTTTTAAAAACATGTTGTAGTGGCTGAGGTGTAATGAGTTTTTGGGTCCTTGGTGGGTATTATATGGGTCAGGCGTTAATGGTGACATCTTTCACAAGGAGTCACTTGATTTAATCCCAGTTCCTAATTCACCCAGTGCTATAGGATTAAAGTTTAATTTAATACAGAGCGGCAACTACTTCCCATCACAGGTGTCCTGTGTAGAGGCCAGGGTGGGGTGGTGGTGGGGGGTGGATGGTGGGGGGGCAAAGAGAGAGCACCTCGTTGAACAATTATTAAAAACCAAAGTACACATGACCTTCTTATAACACCTCCTTGAAAGGTTATGAAAATACCACATATATAAGACTGGCAATAAATCACAGCAACTATGAAATGTTGAAATCAACCTTCATTAGGAGAAAGCGTACAGTGTCCCACACTGCCCCACACTGCCCCACACTGCCCCACACTGCCCCACACTGCCCCACACTGCCCCCACAGTCATACACCCCTGGGTGCATCTTAGTTAGTCTATGTTATTGGACTGAAAAAACCTGACCTACTGTCAAACTGAATTTATATAATGCTAACTTCCCCCTATTTTACATTTACACCCTATTATGATGGGTGGTAATATTATTATTGTTATTGTTATTGTTATTGTTATTGTTATTATTATTATTATTATTATTATTATTATTATTATTGTTATTATTATTATTATTATTATTATTATTATTATTATTATTATTATTATTATTATTATTATTATTATTATTATTATTAAGTACTATAATGTAGAGCCAAATATGTCTATTAAAACAAGCCCAAAAATTTCTGGATAAAAACAGTCTGAGTATTAAATCATGCAGTGGTAGTTATGACATTCCACTTTACCATCATCAAAAAATTCAACAAGATTAAAAAAAAAAAAAAGTCAACATTATGGAATTATCTAATAATTCCTTCCTTTTTTTTTTGCAAATGTTTCCATGTTATTTATAATTTTGCAAATATTTATTAGTACTATTGGTTAATTTTATTGCACATTTTGCTGACATTTTTGTAATATTTTCTTTTAATTTAATTCTTTTTCCTTTAACTTTGCACCATTTGTGTCTTATTTTGTTTATGTGACTAATTATTTTGTTGGTTTATTCTTCATTTTTGTTTATTTTATTGATAACTTTGGCTGTTTTTTTTTTTTTTTATTTTGTTGCGTAGTATAATTGTTTTTTTTTATGTGGAACTGCTAAAGTCTCAGGAGTTAAAGGGTTAAAACATACAGGACACTGCCCCTCGAGGACCCCTGATGTAAATGCAGACATGAAGGCGTCTGGAGGAAAGGTTCATGCTTCAGTTTTAAAGGTGGGACAAGGAGGTGATTAGAGGATGTGAGGGTGTGTGATGGGACATGAGTCTGGAGTAGGTCCAACAGTGGGGGGGGGGTCTGGTGATGGAGGGCTTTTGTTATTTGTTGTTTGACAGTGAGTCAGTGGAGATGTAGGAGGACAGGAGTGATGTGCCTGCGTGATCGGAAGTGGGTGAGGCGGCCAAGCGGCGTAAGTCAAAAAAACATCTGATAAAGCAGGCAAATATAATTTAATACAATTTAATGTAATGTAATATGGCGCCACTATATTGGAAAAAAGCCGAAACTGAAAAGTACAGTGATGACTTGAATAGCTTGATTTGGAAAGAAATAATTATGTTTGGATGATTGGGGTGATTTAAGGGGACGGTGCCTGCATGGAAAATACAAATAATAATGAGGAAAAGTCCAACAGTTATTGAATTCATCACTTTGCTGCAGACGACTTTATGGGAATATTTTCCTGTTTTCTTTTATCCTCTGGGACGGAAAACTGAAAACCTTTGAGTTGTGATTGAATCAGACCTTAGAGCAGGGATTGAAACTAGCAGCTCAGAGGAAAATTTAGGCCCATAGGGTAATATTTATGACCCTTTAGTTGAAGTAAAAGTTTGGTGCAAATCTACCGTATTCTCTACTGTCTACTATAATGATGCTGAAACACTATACTGTGCACTCCCTTACTACACTGAAAAAAGTCAAACACTGAATCAACTTAAACATTATTCTTCAATTTTGACTTTTTATCTGATACTTTTGACTTTTTATCTGATACTTTTGACTTTTTATTTCATAATTTTGACTTTTTCTCTCATAATTTTAACTTTTTCTTTCATAATTTTGACTTTTTATCTCATAATTTTGACTTTTTATCTCATGATTTTGACTTTTTATCTGATAATTTTGACTTTTTATCTCATAATTTTGACTTTTTATCTCGTAATTTTGACTTTTTATCTCATGATTTTGACTTTTTATCTCATAATTTTTACTTTTTATCTCGTAATTTTGACTTTTTATCTCATGATTTTGACTTTTTATCTCATAATTTTGACTTTTTATCTCATGATTTTGACTTTTTATCTCATAATTTTGACTTTTTATCTCATAATTTTGACTTTTTATCTCATGATTTTGACTTTTTATCTCATAATTTTGACTTTTTATCTCATAATTTTGACTTTTTATCTCATGATTTTGACTTTTTATGGTCACACATGAAAAAAAACTTGTCGAGTGAACCAAATTGAATCGCATAGGATTAGGTTTATTTTAATTGAATTTCATTTAATTCACTCAACTAGATGCTTTAATGTGTGACCTATTGAAGAAGAATTTTTAAGTTGATTCAGTGTTTGACTCGTTTCAGTGTACACTATAACATGATAAATTAAAAAACTTTCATGTGCACAATTGTTCCCTGTGAAGTTAAAACTCGACAGGTTACGAGAAGGTCATTAAATGTGTGCAGCTGGATTGTCCAGACAGGAAAAGTAAAGTAAAGGTTGGACCAAATTATGAACTATATGCATAATAGCAACAAAAATACATTTCTGTGCAGACTCTAATTAACACCCAGACGTGTGTGCTTCCCATTTCATCCCCAGCTTCTGACGGCCGGCGCTGGCTGCTTCACTACCTTTTCTAATTGTGTTCATTTGTAACTTGTGATGAGCTTCCCGCTATAAAACTGGACTGTGAATCCTCCAGTGTGAGTGAGAAGGTTAATCTATAACTGAGTACTTCTATGAAACTGGGTTTATTTTAGTAACTGGCACTTTTCCAGATGTTTAAACCCTATAATAAAAGACAAATTTAAACTTATTCCCACCCTAACATCTGCCTAATAATGACCACAGACTATTGTTCTGAGCCATCCCATAATTAATGAGGTTTTAATCAAATATTGGGGCTAAAAATAGGAACAAAATCAGGACATGAAAAGTTACCTATAGGTGTCAGTGTGTTTGATGTGAAAATATTAAAAGTCAAAATGATGCGATAAAATTATGATATTCAATATAAAGTCAGAATGTTTTCTCCTGATTTTCTATTATTATTCCTACTGTCACATCTGTTTAGTTTGAAAAAGTAAGAGTATAAAGTATGTTTATTATTGTTTATTTTTTATTTGCACATGAAATTTGTGTCCCCCTCCATTATGATCAAATAATAATAATAATAATAATAATAATAATAATAATAATAATAATAATAATAATAATAATAATAATACTAAAGGTAAGTAAATAACATGTGAAAAATAACAATATGTAATCTTAATTTCCTCAACAAAATTAAGTACAGATATATATTTAAATATAAGGAGTATAAAGTACAGATATTTATATAAATATAAAGAGTAAAAAGTACAAATATTTATGCAAAAACATAGGGAGTAAAAGTAAAACGTTTCCAAAAAAATAAATACTCAAATAAAGTACAGATACTTAAATTTTTTTTACTTAACTACAATAATAATGTACTTTTACTTCACTTCTGCTGTGTCCATGATGTTTTAAAACCACTACTTTTTACTCGAGTTTCCATTTAGTCCTTTTAAACCCTGGTACTAATACTTGTACCTGAGTAATGAGTGAATACTTCCAACACCTGTGTGTGGTGGTGAACACACACATGTTATTTTGAAACTGCTCAACAGCACCCCCCTGTGGTCAGTCTGCATTAGTACATTTCCATTAAACTTGACATTCCTTGACATCCACAGGTGATAGTGTTTTGGAAATGCACCACATTGGTCTGTCAGGTTTGTTATAGAAAATATATTACAATTATTTTTCACTCCATTAGTTTAAATTTACCCAGTAAATCCACTTCTAATCCAAATTACACATGACCTGTGCTTTGGATGTAACTTATTATCCTGATGCATGGCAGTAAAATGGTGTATGACACTATGGACGTGTCCATGCAAACATTTGGATGTTTCTAACATGTCTATACCAATTTTTGAATAGGAAATTACATTACATTTGGAGAAACAAAAGGTTACTGTATTTTCTGGACTATAAGGTGACACTTAAAACACTTTGATTTTCTCCAAAAACCACAGTGCACCTTATATATGGATTAATTCTGGTTGTGTTTAGTGACTGGGAATTTAGACGTTCTATGTCATGGTTTTCTCTTTTTTCTCATAATTTTCAGTTTTTATCTCATAATTTTCACTTTTTTCTCATAATTTTCAGTTTTTTGTCATAATTGTCACTTTTTTCTCATAATTTTCACTTTTTATCTTATGATTTTGACTTTTTTCCTCATAATTTTCTCTTTTTTCTCATAATTTTCCATTTTTATCTCAGAATTTTCAGTTGTTAATTTCATAATTTTCACTTTTTTGTCATAATTGTCACTTTTTTCTCATAATTTTCAGTTTTTATCTTATGATTTTTACTTTTTATCTCATAATTTTCATTTTTTGTCATATTATTCACTTTTTTCTCACAATTTTCACCTTATCTAATAATTTTCACTTTTTTCTCAGAATTTTCACTTTTTAGCTAATAATTTAGTCTTTTTATCTCATGATTTCGACTTCACTTAATGCACTTTATAATCCAGTGCAATTTATATATGAAGAATCTAAAAAAAATCATAATTCATTGACAGTGCACTTGCTTATTTATTTATTTATTTATTATTTCTGTCTCTCACGAGGAAGTCATCAAATTACGTCCCCACTAATGTCAACAACATAATTACCCCCATGTCCTGTTGTATCTTTGTAAATCATCCCAGTCTATTTTTCTTCGCCCAGTTGTAATCAGTCACAACAAACCTGTAGTTTAGAGCAAAAGAGTAAATAAATCAGCTCTCAAAACATAGCTCAGTTTTTTGTATACATCATAGGTTCAATTTTACAAAATATAAGTCATCACTCTAGACATTTTTCAGACGTCCCCAGGCTGTGAAACCCAAATTTGTCTGGGAAATAAATGAAAACAAATAAAAGATGCATGGAGGTGCTTGCAGAAATGTTGGATGTGCTTTGAATACTTTATGACTTTGTGTTTCTTAATTGTAAATGAGTCATTTCTCATGGAAGTGATGGGATCAGAAGGTCAAACTTAATGTTGTGGGAATGAAAGGGATCATCTCGTAGTGCGTTTGGGGAACGAGGGCTGATGTATGGAAGTGTCGTAGCAGTTCACGGCTCTGCTCATGGGTGACATCTTCCTTATCTATATGTGCTTCGTCATTTACTGCCTTTGTTTTGGAAACATTAACCATAAATAAACAGCAGCGCAACACGAAGGTCATAGGCTTTAAAAACTAAACTAGACACTGAAGGAACACATTCATTCTTACACAGGTGTCAAACATGTGGCCCGGGAGCCAAAAACAGGTCCATTGAAGGGTCAAAATTTGGCCTATGGATCACACCCAGGCCCAGACTGGCACATGTGAGGACCAGGACTTTTGACATTCACTTCATCTGACCGTCAGACATTAGCAGTGGCAGACTGGCACCAAAAAGAGGCCCTGGCAATTTTGATAGAGAGAGGCCACATTTGTGGGCACATTGTCGGGCACAGGCTTTTTACAGAATAACTCCACAATATTTGCGCTTTTCCCAGATTCAGCCAATAAAGCCTTACGCTTCTTCTCTCTTTTCTTTTCTGCTCCACCCTTTTCTACTCGCCGTTTTCTCCCCCTCGATCCATTTTATTTCATTCCGTATTGTTGACCTGCTCGCATTACCCATCATTCAATTGTCATTTGATTCGTCATCTCACCAGGTCAACAATCGCGAGAAAATCCACTGACGACCGAAAAACATCCAAAAAAACTTAGAACAGATTAGACATTAGATAAATTCAGGCTATTTGTCTTTTATAGGAAAAAAATGTCATTATTATTTAGTTTAGTAGGCCTATTATTTCTCAGGGTTAACTGGCTGTTTTGTTTGTTTGCTTTTTGCTATTTTTTTGGGGCCGCCTTCAGCTCCGCTTTATTATTTTTTAAATTATTTTTATTTATTCATTTATTGATTTGCGGCCGCCTATCGACGCAGCCGGTCCGCTTTATTTATTCATTCATTCAGCCTAATCATTTGCGGCCGCCTATTGATGCGGCCACTCCGCTCCACTTTATATTTTCATTTATTTATTTGTTTGTGATGCCGCCTGTTATGGCCACTTGGTAATGTGGCCGAAAGCTGCGAGCGGCCGCATCACCAAACGGCCACAGTGGCATTTGCCCACATTGCCCAATGGCCAGTCCGTCCCTGGACATTAGATAACACCAATAACACCATGGTGTCCAGTTATTCTGTGGTGGTGCTGCCTATGGAGTGAGTGTCTGTCAGGTTGTTCAGGGATACTGTATATGGTTATGGTTTGTATTTACTGTGTTGTTTTATGTGTCAGTCTATATATTGTTCAATGTGAATGTGTTTTCTTTTATTATCTCCATGTTTATGGACCCCAGGAAGAATAGTGGATGCTATGCAGATGCTAATGGGGATCTTAATAAACAAACAAACAAACAGATATATTTAAAAACTGTATGACCTTTACCTTAAAGCAGGTTATTGACATATTTAGTTAAATCCAACAGTGTCTTGTGCTTCATATTTAACATTCGATCTAACATGTGAAATGTGGTTGTTGTCTGACATCACATAACGTCAGAGTGACGTCATACGTGGTCGAATATTGAAATGGACATATGTGAAAAACGGGACGGAGGACTTCTTTGAATTTTTTTAAACCCTCTAAGGGATTGTTAATGACTGGTAAAATGAATCATTAGCGAACACGGAACACTAGTTTACAGATAAATTCTGAACATCCAGATCCAAACCTTGGCAGATTTAATGTGTTAGCGTTAGCGTTAGCACAGACTGGTGCTGCTTCACTGAGGTCTGAACTCTACCACTGATCTAGTTTAATAAGTTAGCGTTAGCGTTAGCACAGACTGGTGCTGCTTTCACTGAGGTCTTGAAGCGGTTCAAAAGGACTTTTCTGGTGTCATTACTGAGGAATGGGGTTGAAGATAGAACTGTGGAAATGAATTAATTAAGAATTCAGACCCAAACTGAGCATTTACAAATTATTTAGACTACAGGGAAATGTTTGAAAATGCATAAATTTAAAAAAAAAAAAAAGCAAACTATCACTCCTTCAATTACTAATTGATACATGGAGTATGCCAATTTAATTTAAAGCCATAACGGACAGAGATTTCCCTTGTGAAATAATCAAAACTGCTATAAAAAAACCCAACTGTTGAAATAAAGGTGTCATAACATATTTTGATTTCCTACCAGAATAAACAACACATATAAGCGAATATTGAAATGAGGTTTTGATGCCGACGTCTCCACAGCTGAGCTTTAAGCTTTAAGCTTTCATCCCCTGAGATATTAATCACAACACACTGCATGATTTGTAGCGGCATATTTGCAACCGAATTACCAGCCGCCACCTGCACCCATAAATCTGAAAGTGTTACCATAATGTAAAAATGATAATAGAAGGTACAGTCATTAAACAGTAGCAGTGCATGTGCAGTGTTTACTGTGGTGTTGGTATAATGACACGCCTCAGTCCTTCTGCACATGCTCCAATGACAGGTTCAACGAACAGAGCTTTAACCTTCCTCTTATGTTGCGGGTCAAATTGACCCATTTTAAAGTTTGAACATCTAGCAAAAATAAGATTTTTTTTGTCAGTATGAAACTTCTTCTGCTTTTGTTAATGAGTGTAACCAACATATAATGTGAACATGGTTCATCTTACATATTTGTGATCACCTCCTTCATGTTTCTATCACATAGATACTGTTGGGGTTAATTTGACCCAGCAGTCAAACTGGAGGTCAAAGGGTGTCAGAAATGTCAGACTATTTCTTTCTTTACAACTGTGAGACATGTTATGTTATTACCTCCACGGAGGAGGTATTCAATTTGAGTCAATTTATCTGTCTGTCTGTCTGTCTGTCAGCAGAATTACCAAAACGTTCTGAACACATTTTGATGAAACTTTCAGGAATGATAGATAATGATAGGTAATAAAGGTCAAGGTCACATTAAAGGCCAACAGCTAAAACACATCAGTGGTAATATCTCAGGATACAGACCAGATAGAATCTGGTGGGGTTTTTTTTCATTCACATGGTCTGACCTCTGACCTTCAGACATCACATGGTCAACGCCTATGGCTCCATCACGTCACGTTTTGACGTCATATTACACCATATCAAGCCTTGGCGGAGCTCTGCTGTCTCTGACTGCCTGTTATGTTATGCTATGCTACACTATGCTACGTTACGCTAGGCTACGCATTGCATCTGATGTGCATAAACTATATGTATATGCTCATGTAATTTCATGCTGATATCTCAAGAATTCATTGAATTATGGCATGATATGTCTCTGACACACACACACACACACACACACACACACACACACACAGTGATTACAATAATGTTTCTCAACCAATGGTGGGTGGGAATAACAAGTGAATTTTCTTAATTGAACCATTACCTGTTAGAGGTAAGAAACACCACTGCACTAAATATTGATAGAATAGTTATTAATGAAATGTTAAGCAGTGCTTGTTGGGATTTTTTTGGTTTTCAGACAAGTTTTGGATAATTAAACATGCACTGGGTCAAACTGACCCAGGAACATCATTACTGTTCCTGACAATTGGAAGATAACAGGAGCTTTAAAAGTCCTTCTATTTATCAAAAGTTCCACAAAGTCACCCCCCCCCCCCCCCCCACACACACACACACACACACACACACCGTGTGTTAAGTTCAGAGTTTGAGGGGAGATCGGTCACTTTAATGTAACCCCTCTGGCTGTGACTACACAAGGCAGGAGGGGTATGAAGTTGACAATGTTGTGTTGGGCGGGCGGGGGGGTATAATGATGGGGAGGATGACAAGGACAGGGGATGTAGTATGGAAGATGGATATAGGAAAGAGAGTAGAAGAGGGTTAGGTGAGGAGAAAAGCCTGGGGGTGGGGGGGTGGGGGGGCAAAGGTGGCATGGAGAGGGAAATGGGGCTAATTGAGGAGCAGAGGATAGAGAAAGAACACTAATGGCTAATGGCTGAGCACTCATCTGGTGCTTTTGGATCAAGGGGGTGGGGGCTCATAAATAAATGTGCGACAGCTATAAATATAGTATGACAGGTAATCAGCACAGTTACCCCGTGCCCCCCCCCCCCCCCAAGGACGGTGATGGCGAAGGGGCATAGGACACTGGGACTGCCCACTGTCTCCCCCAGTTTGACTGATGAGCAGCTGATTGAGGTTTGGGGAGTGAGGAGACGTGGCAGGATCCACAGGAGAGAGAGACATGAAGGTGACCCCCCCCCTCACACCACCACCCCTGTCCTGTCATTTGAGATATGCATTGCGAAACGATCGAAGGCCTCAAACTGCTCTGGTGAAATATTGGTTGATAAACAATATAAGGCTGTGATGAAGTCTATCAGGTTTAGAAAATAAAATAAAAGCCTGTCAGAGTTGACGGGATGATATCAGATGAACCGTTACTGACGCATCCCATGGGAAAAAAACAGCAATATCTTGTGCACTGTAAATATGACAGACATAAACATTACTACTGAAGTTTGACAAATGCTTATTTATTATATAAAGCGATGAAACAGAGATTAATATCACCCTTATTTTGACAACCATTTACTGAATTAAAGGCAATAATGTGATTTTGACCTTTTGCAATATTGATAATATATATATATATATATATATATATATATATATGCATTAGTGACATATTATGATAATATATCCAGTATTGATTAAGTTATAGCATGATATGACACACTGTTACACAAGTTAATTTTGTTACAAATCACCCTTGACCTCCAGAGATCTCAAAAACCATTGGTCATAGGTAATAACACCAATTATGAGAATTGTAGATCACAGATTTCATATGTTATCACGCTCTGTCTGATTCTCAACAACTTCATGCAAAAACTACTGGACCAATTTCCATGAAATTTCTATTTTTTCAGGAAAGGTACGAGGTGGTCCTGAACAGATCTCATGAAATTTTGGTGAATGTATGTCAAAGGTCAAGGTCACAGTCCAAATAGAACACCAAATTTGTGTTTTTACAATGATTAGAGATAGGGCCACATCAGGACAAATGTTTGCAGGGGGCGGGGCTTGTTGTTCCTGACAACACTTGTTCTAAGTGTGATGAGATATTTCGACTGAAATGAGAAAAATACACTTTTTGTAGTGTAAAGCCATTTAAAGCTGCAATGCTTGATATATTTTTGGTAATACTGACCGAAAAATCCCTAATTATCTTTCAGCACACTGAATTAATTTCACACTAAAAAAAACACTTGTTCACAGGCTGTAGAAAATCCTGCCCCGGACACAGATTTAGTTTAATCACAGGTTGCTGTTCAGAAAGGTGGAGCAGTGGATGGTTCCAACTCCTGCAGTTTTAAGACGTTTCAAGACCATGAATGAAGCAATTTAGGACCTCTTTCACATCGTGTCACTGGACAGATGCAAATATGCAGATGGATTTGAAAGTGGGTTAATGTTTTATTTGACTCTAATGTCTTTAAACCCAAAGTTATTAATTTGGCATGAAGCGCTGCTAATTTAATTTATAGAGGTCCGGTTTGTAAGATTTAGGCGGATCGAAGAGGGTGTAATGGAATATAATATACATAATTAGAAATATTGCCCAATGTGGATGTGATGGAGCCTTTCATGATTATATGAAGGTTTATGTTTTGAGACATCCAATATATCCAGTGTCCATTTATTTGGCTTCAACATCACTACTGACTGTTGAAAAATGGAACTTTATTTTAATTTCAAGGTATACAATCAAAAAAGGAATATGTTTTGTTGATATGTGCCTTCACCCATTATAGCTGGGTTAGGCCCCCAGTGACCCCAGTGACCCTTGTGACCCTAGTGAGGAAAAAGCTAGTTCCGAAAATGAGATAAATAAATAAATCCAACTTTCTTAGTGGTGAAGAACATGTGTGAGACTTGAAAAAGTATCAGATAAACAGTGTCTTGGTTGGAAAAACTATTTTGACTGGAAGAATGGACAGAATTCCTGGTATATATGAAGTGGAGGTATTATAATAATACGTACAAAACTGTTCTACTGATCACCACCAAAATATAGTAATTTAAATTTCGGTAAGATCCTTCCATAACTTTTTCAGTTGTTTAACAAACAAACAAACCCAGAGAAAAACAGTATACTATAATAATATGACTATTAATAATAATAATAATAATAATATATTACATTTCTATAGCATTTTTCAAGTCACCCAAAGCACTTTATATTATTGATCCATTATTCATTCACTCTCACATGCTCCCTCTGGTGGTGGTAAACTACATTTGTGTCCTGGGGCAGACTGCGCACACAAGCGTGGCAGCATCTGGTCCCTCTGACCACCACCAAACATTCATACACTCGTGTGAGTGACACTGGAGACAAGGAGGGTGGAGTGCCTTGCCCAAGGACACAACAGACTGACTAGGACACAACAGGATTTGAACTACCAACCCTTCAGTTAATGGATGACCTGCTGCCCATACTATTACTAATGATAATGTTCTATCCTCTGGCTCCTGTCAGGCATGGACCCCCTAGCGTTGCCCCACCCCCCACCCCCCACCTCCACCATGTTGTTACTCAACTACTTCCTCCTCTTCCGTCTTTTTCAGTTTGTCACAGACAGCCTGTGTTCCACTTATTATCCCCTGGAATAAAAATAAACAAACACCGGCTCTAATGATGGACCTTCCACAGAGGTCAAAGGTTAAAGGGTGCATTCATCTGCAGTTTACAATTTGACCACTAGTTGTCATTAAACATCACACACTAATGATCCACAGACATTTTACCATCTGTAGAATCCAAATAGTCAGGGAACCAAAGGCCAATCTAGGGTAAAACCTGTAATGGTGTGTTGGAGAAGGTTGGAGGCATTTTTGGAAAGGTTAGACTTTCAGGACCAACCTTGCAAACGAGCTACTGGATCCAGATTATAGGCTTTTGACATAGAGCAGTGGTTGTCAAACTTCTTTACCCCCTGACATGGGCAAAACATTTTTGTAAGAAAAAAAAAAGGTAGAGTGCTGAAAAATCAGCATCTGACTTATTAAATATAAACTTATATCAGTTTTTATCTCAGAATTTTGATGTTTTATCTTCAAATTATGCATTTTTTAAATCTCATTTGTAATTTTTTTTAAATCTAATGATTACTTTTTACTCTCAATTGTGACTTTTTCCCCTGTTTTTCCTAAATTTCTTGTCCATACCCATGAAACTGAGTATAGTGACCTGATCTAACACATTATCTACACAGTAACTCACTTTTAAAGGCTTTATTTTAGATACTTTTGAAACTTTTCTGATTTTTTCCCTGTTTAACTACTATTTCATCCATGACAAATAAAATGCAGTTTACTTTATTACAATTGTGAAATTGTACTTTTTTACTTTTACTTCAGTAAAGGAGTTGAATCAGAACTTTTACGTTTACCAGAGTATTTTTTCAGCTGTACTTCTACTTAAGTACAGAATGTGAGTACTTTGACCACCTCTGGTTCTGCATAAGCTGCAGTTGTCTGACTGACTTTTTAGACAAACCAGAGAAAATACTGTTAGTATTCAACTCTACTAGAGATAAATGCATGGACAACCAGAACAACAAATGACAGCTGAATTATTTATGCAAGGGATAATGTATTCCCCATGTGTTACTATCAGAAAATGTTTTTTTTTTTGACAGTAACTCGTGTGGAATACGTTATCCCTCTTATTCTACGTGTTATTAAAGCTTATTCCTGCTACTACTCTAACAGATTAGATAAAATAGCCATTACAACGTAGTGAATATTTACTTTCAAAGTGGCCGAACTACCTGTGGAGTGATATGGTAACATGAATCTGAAGTGACAAAACCCGTTGCCATGGGCAGCGGGCGGTTACCGAAAAAAAATCCGCCCACTGACATCATTCAACGTGAACGGGAGCTGCCTTAACATTCTAGAGGGCTGTAGAATAACTGGAATTAAATAATTTACAATTAAAGACGTTTCTTTCATGTTTACATGGACATAATAATTCAGAATAAAGGTTTCCATGGAAACGGGTGTATTTCGCTCTAGTTAATTGGTCTTTCAGAGCTGGAGGTACAGATGGTTCTGATTGGACAGAACGGCCACTTAATGTCTGGATGTTTACTGAAAGGAAATTGTCACGCCCACTTCCTGTTCTGCATTTGTTTCAAATATCAACATGTTAAACCAGATACTACATGTATTTTTTTTATTTTGTCATGATAATTACAAAGCAGCAGCTCGACTCAATGAACCATTAGAATCAACAAACTAATGTTGACAGTGGAATATGTGCATCATCGTGACAAGACCAGGAGCACGTGTCGAATGACAGGAATAATGTTCAAGAGGAATTAACTGTTTACATGTCAGAGGAATTATTGAATTTGGAATTATGATCGAAATAAACCAGTAATTTTATTTGGAACTAAGTTTCATTCAGAATTATCATTAGGAGTTTACATGGTTCATCTTAAAGAGGAATTAACCATTATTCAGAATTAAACAGGAATAAAAACGGGCATGTAAACAGGGCCAGTATGTATATGTCTACTGGTGGAAACATGGAGGGCATTTGTCAACAAAAGTTTCCACCCTCGTGATTTGTCACAGAGTTGCAAATGTTCTGCTTTTCTGAGCACTTTAGAAATTGTCCAACTCTGAAGTAAAAGAAACATCATTAAAACTTCATTAGTCGACAATGGGAGCCTAAAATGACTAAATAATCACCCTACTGTGGCAGAGCACCATAAGCAGACTTCTACCAAGGACAGTAGAACGGGTTTGGTCCAACTTAAGTTTTCCTTTTTTGGGAGCTTCCACCTTTTATTACCCTAACAAATGATTCATTTATCAGTTAATGGTGATTTATCTTTAGAAGAGTCCCCAACACATCTAAAATAAGAGTGTATCTTTCCAATACTTCTTAAAATGCCATAACTCAGGGATGGTTTGACAAAATGATGTAAAATTTGGGAAGTAATTGACTATTATTTAACCTTTTTTCTTTAAAAAGTAAGATGTAAGAAGCATGTCCTTAAGTAATGCCCTACGCCAAAGACAAACCTGGGCAATGGGCCAATACACACACATTTAAAATGAATCATTGCAATAGTTTTGACATAATTTATCTGAAAGACAAAAAATAGAGACTGCAAATAATAATAATACCTCAAACTTATATCGCACTTTTTTGGACACAAAGACACGTCAAATCCTTCTTAATGGAGATAATCAATCTATAAAAGCTTCTTCTCATTTTTAGCAAATGTCTTATTTAGTTTAAGACAATGAATGGGTTCATCCCATAAAGGAGCACGTTCATCCAGTCGTACAAAATACAGTGGTGGAAAAAAGTATGCATTTGTAATATAATACATTATGAATCCTATTTCAGTCAGTGAAGTCGACCAAGTATTGTTCCATTTTCTTTTCTGCATGTGCGCTGTTCTATTAAAGCTATTTTATAAATAATTAAAGTATTTCTTATATTAAGGTAGACAGATTTAAAAAAAAAAAAAAAAAAAAAACTGTGGTTACTGGCTATTTTTATATGTTTTACATTCAATAAAAAAGTAACTTTGCTCAGTGGGGACATGCTCATGTGGCTGAACTCTACGCCTCAGAAACTCATAGACTGTTTGAAAATATAATTTATATAAAATATGTTTGTGTGTTATAATGCAAAGACACATGGACATTTATGTCATGTTTTAGAATAGAATATTCTGCGGTTTACTTTATCTGAAAATCTATGAGGCCAAATCTGTGGGACACAAACTGCACCAAATTCAGAACATCACCCCTGTAGTATGTGTGATGATATGGATCTGGTAGCAGCCATTTACATAATGCAAAAAAAAAAAAAAATCTGATTTCAGCAAAAAATAAATCTGGATTCCAGAGCTGCAGTGCGAATGAAGCCATGAACAATAGAAACAAGTCAAATGCAGGTACTTCCAGTCGCAGCTTAAGTACTTCATTACATTCCACCACTTTGGGAAACATAACGCCTGAGGCCACAGCTGGTGCAGGGGTGTAATAAAAACAACTAACACTGATCCTTTGCTCATATTATTACTTGTGATTCATTAAAACTGACAAGTGCAAGCATGTGCCTTGAGCGACTCATTCTTAACTAAACAAATCTCCAGGGAGTCATTCACTGGACGTGGTAAACATTTTCATCATCAGAGCACAGACTTTTAAGAAAATAAACATGTTTGTCAAAATCTACCAGATGAGCAAGAAAAGAAAGCACTGAAATATTTGTCTTTTTATAGATTATGTGGCTCATTTATTTTCTTTATTTTTCAGATTAAACCAATGGATTTGGAGACTTTTTTTTCTTTTACTAAAATTAACATTTTTTCAATCATATAATAGTTTACTATACGATGCTGCAAATAAACATTAATTTGATATTTAGTCTATATAATGTATATTATTATAGACTGAGGCAGAAAAGCCAGGTGTAGATTATTACTGCACAACGTTAGAATTAGATTTTCCTTGGTCAGTATATGTATAGTCAGTCCAGCTCATATTTACAAGGCTGACAATTAAAACTGAACAAACAATAACTCAAACTATGAATTACAAAAAAAGCTGCAGCATCTGAGACTAACCACAGTGAATATTTGACAGATAAACAGAACCACAGAGTTTCAGTTTCAGACTTTGTCTTAGTCTAGCATCACTATCCCTATTCATTACATGTATAGGTCTAGTGGTGCTTCACAGGCAGTGGAGGCGGGGCTAAAAGGTCATCTTTCAAATAATCAAAGGGTTTATTTATAGAGCAGGATCTTAAAACTAATCTCTGTAAAACAATGTTATCCATTTTGTGTGTCCTGATAAAGCTGCGTGTTATAACTTTATGTAAATCCTGCAGGTTAAAGTTCACTATTTTTCAAGTGAATCATCTTTACAGTGACTTACCCCCCGACAGGTTTCCCAGAGTCACCAAAATAAAACATGTTTATGTGTGTTCAAAGGATTTATTTCTATAACAAAACCATCACAGAACAAAAACTCACACCTCGTAATTGCTTGGAGATAATTTGTCAATAGTGATCAATGCGCGTTGTCACTGCTAACAGCTGCGCACCCGCACGTAACACTGTCGAACAACTGATGAAAGTTAAATAAAAGTAACGCGCATTGATCGATATTGAGAGAAAGTAGCTCCAAGCAATTACAGGGTGTGACTTTTTGTTCTGTGTTTTGTTATATAAATAAATCATTTGAACACATATTGTTTTGAGAAGAAACATGTTTTATTTTGGTGACCCCAGGACACCTGCCGGGACAGGTATCTGATAAAGCTTTCAGAAGACAGTGTTCTGTTGTCCCTCCTACAGGGTTCGGAGTCATAGACAATTATCTCGACCTCAATGTGACAAAAACCAAAGGTATGATCATTAAATGATATATAATTAAACCCCAAAAACATGTAGTAAGTGTTAACAAAGAGGTGGAAATTATCAGCGCGTACAAATAGTTAGGCACAATATTTGACTCAGACGTTAAGTTTGACAAAAACAGTTTATTTTAAAGAAAAACCAACAGCGTATTTATCTGCTGCAGAAACAGACGTTAATATATCTAAACCAACTATATGTTTTTTATTGTTCTTTTATCAAGTCTTTTAACCTTTTCTTTTATACCTTAGTTTTATGGGCTGTCAGTCAAAAACAAAAACAGCTTGTCCTGCATTTAAAAAAAAAAAAAAAAAACTTGTGCCAGGGTCATAGGTCATGGGTGTACCCACAACCAAGTTATACTGTCTGTAGAGCAGGCAGGTGCTCCACAAGGCCAACAGTATTATTACACACCCAGAACACGTGCTATATAGTACCACGGTTCTCAAACTGGGGTCCGCAGACCCCTAGGGGCACGTGGCGCATGTCCAGGGGGTACGCGAAATTATTCACGGTTTTGTTTTTCTTTTGTTGTTTTTTTTTGCTGTTTTATTTTGAAATGCGGAAGTTTTATTTTGTAGCGACCGGGCGGAAGTAACAGCACTGTTTGACGCTAGCTTGACTAAATTGAGACGGAGCGAGTCACAGGCTATTTTTAGCCACCCTGCAGCGAACATGGATCAATTTTTGTGTCCGCCAAGTTCCTCAAGAAGTGGTAAAAGAAATGACAATGAAAATGACAATGACAAAAACAAACGCCCTAACCCTAAAAAGAGAAAGTACATTGATAGTTATATTGAGTTTGACAAGATCATCCCTCTCATTAAGTCTCTGTCTGTCTGTCTGTCTGTCTGTCTGTCACACACACGGTTTTGTGTGTCTTTTGTTCCGTTTATTATTTTAAAATTATTTAAAATTTTGGTTTCTGAAGTGCTCATTTATATTATAATACCTGAAAATTTCGATGGTTTGCACAAATTGAATGAAATATCATTTTCAGTATCGCGAGGATGAGGGGGGACATGGAAACATTTCACCCCTCCAAGGGGGACCTGGGCCAAAAAAGTTTGAGAACCCCTGATATAGTACATTTGCATTGTTGCCTTTGGGGAGGAGTTATCTTGCTCCCAGAAGGAAAACAAATCACTTTACACATTCTTTTATTCCATCTGCCATCAGGCTTTAAAATGACACTGATAGTGTTAATATGTAGGGTAGAGTATCCTGCATGTTTTTATATATTTTTTTTTTAATATACATGTGTGATCTCTTTTTCAGTTTTTAAAATGTATTTATGTATCTAATGATCCTGTTGCACTGTCACTGTTGTATTTTATTTATTTATTGCAGGACTTTCTTAGCTGTTCCGAACACTTACAGATCCTAGTCTAACTGTGGAATGTGTGGGTTTTTTTTATTTTGCTGCGACCAATTGTCTGCAAACTGAATTGCCCCTAGGGGATAAATAAAGACATCTAAATCTGTGGGACTACTTTCACGGACCAGAACTGGACTTGCACTGTCGGGGGTAAGTCACTGTGGGTGCATCAGAGTAAAGACGCTGATCACATATGGCAGGGGTGTCCAAATCCAGTCCTCGAGGGCCGGTGTCCTACATGTTTTAGATATTTCCCTCTTCCACATGATTCAGTTTAACCCTTTAACTCCTGAAACTTCAGCAGTTCCACAATGAAAAAGAATTAAAATAAGCAACAAAATGCACAAAGTCATCAATAAAATGAAGAAAAATAACAAAAATAATTAGTAACATGAAGAAAGTAAGACACAAAGTTTTTGTTTATTTTGTTGCTCATTGTTTATTTTTCTACAATTTATGTATTTTTTTCTTCATAGTTTCTTCACGTTACTACTTATTTTGTCAGTTTATTATTAATTTTTGTTCATTTTATTCATGACTTTGGCCATTTTTTGTTCATGTTGTTGCTTATTTTAATTCTTTTTACTGTGTAACTGCTCAAGTTTCAGGAGTTAAAGGGTTAAACTGAATCATGTGGAAGAGAGAAACATCTAATACATGTAGGACACCGGCCCTCGAGGACTGGATTTGGACACCCCTGACATATGGATTCATGTGAAAAATTGTGAATTCGTTTGTACCATTTGTGGTGCAATTCTATCTTTCCCAGGTACCATCTTTACAAAAAATTTATTTCTAACCTTGTAAACATTATCATAATATATTGCAGTGTATTCATCATGATCTATTGTGAATTGTATCATATTACCAGACTCCTGCCAATACAAACCTTTACTCACCATAGTTTTTCAGTTTGTTTTTAAATCAATTACTAAAACTTCACGTGACCCCAGTTGAATTCCAGGCGACCCCACGTGAAGTCCTGATCCTAAGGTTGAAAAACACTGGATTAAAGTCAAGTCATTCTCATGGAGAATCATGAAGAAAAGCTGCAGACGTTCCAACAAAAAGCCAAAGTCGGTGTCATCCCAGATAGGGCGCTAGGTGAAATATGTACTTTGTATATTTTGACCTTTTTGCTCTCAAACCTTTTCCATTCTTGTCTTGTCAATCAACAGCTCCGTATTATCTTTGCATTTGCGTGCATTGCCTCGGAGTCGGCCAGGAATCATAACACGGGTCAAGTCGATTCAGATTTTATCCAACCTTCTGCTTTTGTCTAGGCTGCATTTTACATCTGACATACACAGTAATAGGTTTTTAATCTGATAGAGGAGCAGAAGTGCACACATAAACAGAACCAGACTCAAGGTTAGTAACTCAATGACACCATCTTGTGGACAGAAACTATAAATGTATCTTTGTAAAGTGTTTGTTTAGGACACAGAGCTTTAGGCATTTTACTTCTGGGGCCATAGTCAAGCAGTTTTGATCTGCAGCGGAATACTTCGATTTACCAACCATCCTCTAAAACAGAGGTGTCAAACATAAGGCCCGGGGGCCAAATGTGGCCCGCCAAAGGGTCCACTCCGGCCCCTGGGATGAATGTGTGAAATGCAAGAATTACACTGAAGATAATTAATAATCAAGGAAGTTCAAATCATTTTATGTCAATTGATAAAGTGGATGAGAAAAGTAAAATACTATCATAATAACCTAAAAATAATGGAAAAGAACCTTATACTAATTTTCTTATTTTAGTGTAAAATAAAGTAGAAAACAAGACTAGCCTTTTACGAAAAAAAATATGAATAACCTGAAATATTTTGTGGAATATTCAGCCTGTTACTAAACTATGTATAAATGACAAACTAAAGCATAATATAATCAATATTGCACTTATTTTTCTGACAAATTTAGAGGTTGTTCATATTTATCCCGTGTTAAGTTCACGTACAGTTCGTAGATGTGACCATTTTTATTGGAAAATTTTCCCGTTTTTTTCCCCAATCACAAACAGAAATTTTTCACCTTGACAATATTTTAGACATTTTTATCTTATGATTTATAGAATTTTACTGGTCCGGCCCACGTTATACCAAATTAGGATGAATGTGGTCCCAGAACTAAAATGAGTTTGACACTCCTGCTCTAAAACAATGTCAATAATGTGATGAAACTAAAGTTTCTCAACAAAACCAAAGGGGCATCTTCAACAATATTATGTCTCAGTTTATCAAATAAGAACTTATAGATCACAGTGGATCAATAAAATACACAAAACTTTTAGAAATGTTCATATTTGTTAGTTTTTTGTTAGATTTTTTTTTTAAATGATAGATTTCTTTCAGTATAAATAAAGTAAAATGACATGGAAAGTCTTTACTTTTACAAAGAAAATCATTTGGAAATGATGATTAATATCTTCAGTGTCATTTTTGCATTTTAAAAATTCATCCCAGGGACCAGACTGGACCCTTTGGTGAACTGGATTTAGTATGTGGGCCTGAATTTAAGACCCCTGTTTTAGAGCAAAAAAAAAAAAAAAAAAAAAGGTAAATTATGTGATGAAAATATTTGCATCTACCTTTAAAACCACGTTAATAAAATAAAGTGAAATTTCTTTCAGAAAACTAAGTGACATTTCAGATCACAGTGGATCAACAAATGCACAAAACTGGAAAACTTCCACCTCAGATATTTCAAAAGGATCATATTTGTTCAGGTTATTTGCATTTTTAAGAAATGATAGTTTTAGTGTCAAACTTAACATGTTCAAAGAGAAAAATGTGAGTATTTATAACTTCATAACATAAACAAACATGAGGTAAAACATAACTCCTTCGTGGAGGTTATGTTTTGTTGTCAGTGAGATGACGCCAAGACGTTCTGGATGGATTTTGATGAAACTTTCAGAGATGATTGATAATGTGTCAAGGAAGAAACCATTAAATTTTTTGCTATAAAGGTCAAAGGTCAAAGTCACAGTGAAGGTCAACAGCTAAACACATTAGTGGTGATATCTCAGAATCCAGACCAGATAGTATCAGGTGTTTTTTTTTTCTTCATTCACTTCATGTGACCATCAGACATAAGGTGAGATAACACCCATAGACTCCATGACGTCACCTTTTGACGTCTAATCCCGTCAACCCAATGGTATATTTGCAAACTCTATGACCTTTACCTTAAAGCAGGTTATTGACATTTAGTTAAATCAGACAATATCTCGTGCTTCATATTTAATATTAGATCCAACATGAAATTTGGTCGAATGTTGAAATGGACATATCTTTGAATTACTTTAAACCAGGGGTGTCCAAATCCAGTCCTCGAGGGCCAGTGTCCTACATGTTTTAGATATTTCCCTCTTCAACATGATTCAGTTTAACCCTTTAACTCCTGAAACTTGAGCAGTTCCACGGTAAAAAAGAATTAAAATAAGTAACAAAATGAACAAAAATGGTAAAAGTCATCAATAAAATGAACAAAAATAAATAATAAACTGACAAAATAATTAATGACATGAACAAATTAAGACACAAAGCTTTCCTTCATTTTGTTGCTCATTGTTTATTTTTCTACATTTTACTTTATATTTGATATTTTTTCTTTAATTTTGCTCCATTTATGTCTTACTTTCTTCATGTTACTAATTATTTTGTCAGTTTTTTATAAATTTTTATCAGTTTATTTTTCATTTTTCTTCAACTTTCAGAAGTTAAAGGGTTAAACCCAGTCATGTGGAACAGGGAAATATCTAAAACATGTAGGACACCGGCCCTCGAGGACTGGATTTGGACACCCCTGCTTTAAACCTTCCAAGGGATTGCTCATGAAAAATAAATCGTTGGTGAACACAGAACACAAGTTTACAAATAAGTTCCGAACAGATCCAAACCTTGGCAGATCTGCGCTCTGGCAGTGATCTAGTTATAAAAATATCATAGTATTTGAGTAGTCACTTGAGAATAAATTGGTCTGAATGTGGAACCTGAACTGAAGTGATTAATATCATCAGTGTCATTTTTGCATTTCACACCAGGGGCCAGACCGGACCCTTTTGTGGGCCAGATTTGGCCCCTGTGCCATATGTTTGACACCTCTGGCTTTGGGTAAAACAAGATTAGAGGCATGTGGACAACAGGGACGCCCACTGTATTCCTAACAACTTGTATGAGTAATGCACAGTCTGACTCAAAAGCTCATACATTCCCAGAGCCGCCTACTGCTGCTGCCTGCGGATGCACCGTTGCAGACTTTAATTTGGAGAAAAAAAAAATAAACACAAATGCATTATTCATCAGGAATTTTTGCAAAGGCAAAGTACGGGCAGATCTAACCTCCCTCACACACCCTTAATCAAATTGGAGAACATCAGCTAAGCAGTAAAGTCAAAGTCAAGTGGGAAGTGTGGTATAATATTTTATTCTCATATTTTATGGAATACAAAGCCACCCGTCCCCACCCTCCCTAACCCCCGAAAAAGTGTGCACATCAGATCTGGTGGAAACTATCCAAGGACAGAGTAAAGAATAGCCGAGAGGAAAAAGCAAACTGTGTGTGTTTTAAAGTGTTGGACTGGAGTTTTAATATTTCCTGTCGATATAAAACGCAAACCCGCTCATCGTAAAAGTCAGTTGTTGACGGGGGGGTGCGGCTGCGAAAACTGGACAAAACAAAAACCACAAGCCTTTCCATCGATCTTTGCATTCTGACTACAAGGACGTAATCCATCGTGTGCAACAATAATTTAGCTTTAAATGACTGTAAACTCAGCCACTTGTCTATGTCTTTTACACAATCTCTTTCTAAAAATGCACAAAGGAATGAAATATTTCCCCAGGTCAAACTTGGGGAGAGCAACAAAAAAAAAAAAAAAAAAGTAGACAATTATACAAAAAAAAAAAAGAAAAGGACAAATTGAAGAAAAGGGGATAAGAAAATGGCCAGCGGGGGCTACACACACGAATGCACCTCATACGTACTAGCAGCCAAACATAGGTCCGATAATGTAGGGAAATGTTCGGTGTGTGTTCGTCGAAACCAGCCGGTCCCAGAGTCCAACCGAGCGGGATGAAAGAAGCGACACACACACACACACAGGTATATAGTCCTAGTCTGGCCAAAGGTCTTCACTAATCTCATGTGGATTCAGTCATTTAAAAGTTGAATGTGTGTGTTTCAATGCACGGTCTGTGTGAGAAGTTTGGAGAAAGTCATGGGTGTGGGGCCGGGTTTGTTCAACCCCCCTTGTCTTGTCCTCCCCTCCCACCCCACCCCCCACCCCCCATCCCCATGTCCACCAGAGAACTGTTAACACACCACTCATGAGATGGTCCTGCTTTTAATTCATGTAATCTTTTCCTGACAACTACACATCAAAAAACACACCAGAAAACAAGTTAACCCAATACGATACACACAATCCAAGGTTCACAGTCCAAAAGGTGCCGCTTGAAGAAAAAAAAAACAAATGAGGAAAAATAAAAATAAAGAAGCCTCAGGTCCTTTTTTTTTTTTTTGTGTGTCCACTGGTTAAAGTGTCCGACTCGGTGAACCGACTGTTTCACCTTTTTCAGAAAGAGCAAGTCATGTGGTGGACAGTAGAAAAACTAACTTCAAATAATGGAAACTAATTGGAAAAAAAAACAAAACAAAAAGAAAAACGGACAGGATGTTGGGGTGTCCCCTCGTCAGCTGCTGCGTATGAACAGCGTCTCTCACGTTTGCTTTTTACCAGGAGAATAAACAGGCTGCAGTCGATTGGCGTCCATGTCTATTCGTCCATTTGTGTGGTCTCTTTTGATCCGTCCATCCCAGTCCTGTATTCTCTCTGCTGCCGTCCTCAGACCATGTAGGAGTTCTGGTTCTTCAGCTTGTCTAGCTCTTTGCTCTGCTGCCTCAGGAACAGGATTCTGTTAAAACAGAGAATGTTAATGTCTTCGTAGTTTTAACCTATAGTATATCCTCTTTTCTACAGACACAAACTTTTGAAACTCACTCAATGTAATACTTCCATAATGCAGCATTTAGACTCAACCACACACTCTGCATCTCGTCCCAATTTTTTTACCCGCTCATGAATGTGACACGAGAGGAAAACGGCTTATAAAGGGAAAGGGACGGAAACTAAAATGCACAAGTCTTAGTGTGACCGTTAAAGGAGCACAGACTTGGAATGAGATTTAAAGTCTGATTAAAGAGACTGCATCACTGTCTATTTTTTTAAAAAAAGGTTCAAACTAAAATTGCTGCTAAATTATGTCTAAGCTCATCTTGCTGTTTTTTGTATCATGTACCTGTGCCTGATGTGTGGATATTTGTTTGTCAAACCATAGACTTTGTGCTGATGAGAGTTCAGGTTAGATGATAGGAATCGTCTTTGCCATGATATATTTTAAAATTATTTGTAAAATAAACTGAACAGGATGCTTGCTGTTTATCCAAATACAAATTAAAATACAAATACTAAACTAGTATTTTTTTTCCTCTAAGTTCTTGCCTTTCTATACTTCTATACTTCTGTGCCTTCTATTTTGGTTACGATTGTG
Source organism: Siphamia tubifer (assembly GCA_020466265.1). Lineage (NCBI taxonomy): Eukaryota > Metazoa > Chordata > Actinopteri > Kurtiformes > Apogonidae > Siphamia > Siphamia tubifer. The sequence goes on along the minus strand of CM035799.1, from coordinate 4,293,059 downwards.
GCTGTTGTGTGAAGCAGATACGTTCAGTTCAATAAATCTACCACTGAATTAAAGCTGCGTATGATATTTGTCACCAGTTTTTCATCTAATCTGTAAACCCCCAGTCATAGCCTGCATTGTGGGAAGCAGAGCTCCACCCAGCAGTATTTCAGCTGCAGTGACTTTACTGCCTGATGTTACTGCAGTGGTATGGAGCTCCGCTTTCCCACAATGCACATCACAACCAATTTCCAAAAATGCCCGAGTGACCTACCAGCTCTGTTTATGAACAAATAGAGTACAATTAAAAAGGATTCATTTTGAGGAGAAGAGATTCTAGTGCGTAATCCTGGAAAGATTTACAGATTCACACTCAGGGCGTCACTGTGGTGCAGTAGTTAACACTGGTGCCTCACAGACAGAAGGTTGTTGGTTCTATTCCCACACCAGACCTTTCTGTGTGGAGTTTACATGTTCTCCTCGTGTCTGCGTGGGTTTTCTCCAGGTACTCTGGCTCCTCCCACCATCCAAACACATGTACTGATAGGTTAACTGGTTAATCTAAATCACCCATAGGTGTGAATGTGACAGTGATTGTTTGTCTATATATGTTCAGCCCTGAGATGAACTGGAGACCCTGCCTTCACCCATTGGAGCTGGATTAGATTGAGTTCTGCGTTTGCTATTAATAAATTCCGTCTTGTATTGCTAAAGTTCAAATTCATCATTTTTATTAAAGATATGCTATGGAGGGATCACAAAGCTTCCTCTTTATAGTCTACACTACAATGCTAAAGAGTTTGTGCAGTGAAATGAGCGGACATTAGTTGATGGGGTCAACTGTCGGTCAAACGGTCGTCGGTAAAAATCCCTATTTTGCATTGTATTTGTTTTGTTTTGTTTTTCATATGGCGGTGTGGTAATTGTAAGTCTAAATAAGCTTTGTTTCAGCCCTAAACCTTTTCGGTCAAGCCATGTATTGACCATGTGTGCATATGTGTCTTGCCTGCTTTGTTCTGTATTATGACTGGGAAAAAAAATCTAATCTAAAAAAAATTAAATAAATAAAAAAATAGTGTACGGATAACCAATTAAAAGCGGTCCCTTATCTGTATGCAATTCATGGTATCGCGATGAAATTCCAGACTTTTAAAACCTGCACAAGCATTCTTATCATTTGTGGATTTCAATGTGAATGTTATCACGTTAGCCGCACCTCTGTTCCCTCAGCGTGGCCTGAATTTCACAGACTCGGACCAGGGAGCGAAGGTTTTTCATCTCCGTGCAGATCTCAGACATGTACAAGCTGCCCATGTTGTGGATGTCCTCCCGCAACCGTGCCGCCTGATGGAAGGGGAGAAAAAAAAAAGAAGCAGTGATTGTTGAGTCCGTGCAAAAAGGGTAGTTTCAACATGGTGCATTTCAGACTTTGCAAGATAATTATGGATGAAATGAACAACCGATGCCACATCCATATCAGCGCATAAAAAAACAAAAACCCAAAGCACATAAAGTAGAAGTGGTACTGAACACAGAACACTGGATGATGGGTTATGTCAGGCATCTATCTGCTGGTGGGGTTTTCCTGCTGCTTTATTTTTTAATGACATCCCTTGCCGCTACACTGCCTTCACTCCCATACTTCCTCATCTAAGCTTTTTATTGTAGAAAGAGCAAGGGTTCATATTCACCATTTTCAACTGGATTCAACAAGCACTAAACGGACTAAACACACTACTGTAGCCTGCAGACATCATGACCCATTGGCTGCATGTGTTCTGATCAATCAGGGTTCGTACACATTTTTTCAGGTCAAATTCGAGCATTTTTAAGGGTAATGTTCGAATGTTGAGTTCAAATTTACCAATGTGTAATTTTGGAGCTCAGAGGGTACACACAGAGCACGACCAGGTTAGTAAAAGTAACAGCAAACCATTAGTGATATCAAATCTAAAACACAAACACACAAAACTTAGTACTTCCACACACTAACAAGTACTAACAATTAACCTTTGGTAAACTTAACTACAGACAATTTATACAACAAACATTTTCCCTTATAGAAGCAGAATTAACACCAAAACTACGTTACCTGTGTTTTACTCATGAAAGCTCAAGTAGTATGTGGTAGGCCTGGGCTCGTATATATGTTTTTTAAGGCCAAATTTAAGCATTTTTCAAGCCCTTTTAACAGTCATTTAAATCGTTTCCCAGCACAGCACCATATTGTTTGGGTTAAGCACACATCTATAACTTTAAATATACTCAAGCTTATTTTTTTTTTCCACTTTCGCATTTAAAATTCTGTTTCATAATGACAAAAAGATTAGAAATTCAAGGAGCACTCAAAGTTTTATCCAAAAAAAAAGAGGGGAAGTCACTTGGCATTCTTCAGCCACACTTGCACATGAGACAAAGATTAATATAAAAATATACCTGGCAGCGACTGGAGAGCACCAGGTAATTTAATTTTTTGACAAAAAGTTTTATTTTCCAAAGCGTATCATCTAAGCAGCTGTAGTTTGGCATCTAACCTGCTAGAGTTAATATTACAAATGGATAGACCACATCACAGAGCTTTAATTGCAAGCAATTTCAAGAACCTTGAAAACAGATCTTGAAAATACAACTTTGTACCCTGTCTGATCAATGTTAACTACATGGCACAGTTTTCATGAGTAATTCTATGTTGATTAATTCATTCACTGCCAGGTGAATCAATATTATATACTATACTACATTATATTACAATATTATATAATATTATACTATAATAAAAGACTAAGACTACATAAGTATGGCAACCATCAAAATAAAGTGGAGACGGTTTGTTTGGATTTGAATTGACACCAAAACATGTCAATGGCAGTGAATGAGTTAAATTTTGACACAGTGTGATTAACACAAACTTCAAAAATGCATTTAAAAAGTGAGACTAAAGTAAAGTCATAAGACCAAGGACATATTCAATATACACATAAAATACAGCTACATTATCCTAAAAGAATCTCAAGTATAAAAAATCACTTTAGAAAACTAAACTGTTTACCTACACAAGCAGTGAATACGAAGGCGATGCCGATGTCTAACTAAACCCGTATTGTTTCATAAGCAGCTCCTTCAGTGTGTTTGTGCTGCATCTTATCTCCCCGTGGACGACTGTACCTGTTTCTCAGTGTTCTCTGAAGGCCATCCTTGGATATGTCTGATGAGGTTCTCATTGAAATGAGCTGCCAGGGTGGGCGTGAAGGAGCCGGGGACGTCGGCCTGGGTTTGGCTGCTGCTGCTGGAGGGAATGTGGGGCAATGCGGTGGTGGATACGTTTGATCCCGAGCACAGAATCTCCTGGCTACTGCAGCGAGGATGAAACGGTTTACGTGTTTTGAGTGATGGATGAAATCAAATGGTACAGAATGAGTCTCGAACACAGTCCCAATGGACAGGGCTGTGATATTTTACAAAAAGGAGAAAAAAAGGCCCACATGTAGGGACTCCAACTTTAGAGGGTCACACTGTAGTATTATTTTTACTATATAACTTGGTTTTTTAAAAAAAAATTTTATTGTAAATTCACTGGATGCACAGGACATACGGAGAACAGGTACCATTTCTCCGTCACCTTGTTATTTTAATGTGCAAATAAAATAATGAATAAAGTGTTATAAATAATTACCTATATTAGAATATAAAATATAAAGTAAACATATATACAAGTACTGTGGTAATGCATTACAGAAATGGTGATGAAGGAGGTGCATCATTTGTGTTGATCGAACTATGGACTATGATCAACGTTACCTTCTTTGCTGGAGAGTTCTGGGGTCCTCTGGACGCTTCTCTGCCATTTGTGGCAGGGTGACTGATCCCTGTTTGCTTGAAGACATACCACCCTGCAGATTCAGCAAAAAGGGAAACATATGAGATAAAACAGATAAACACCAGTGGAATGATTACAAGAGAACAACAAGTTTAGAATCAGTGCAATGTACAGTCATGGAAGAAATTAGACCGTCAAAGGTCATCAAAAACAATGGTTATTTAATGAAGTATTAACGCCTGCGTTTACCATGCAACTAAAAAGAGACAAACACACGAGATGCCAATGAGTTTTTTTTGTCATAGCTATTGATGAAAGAACTGAAATTATTTGGGTTATCGAGAAACATGGAAGTTTGATTAAATATCAGCTGTGAAATTACACCATTATGAGCCATTTTTGTTCTTATTTTGGTCAAAACAAATGTACCTTTAGTCAAACCAGTCGATAAAATGAACAAAAAATTGAAGAAAACAGGGGTGGTTTAATAATTGTGGTGAGGCAGAGGACGTGGTCTTTTGTAAAACTGTGGCACTTACTCTGCTTTGTGAGGACGTGATGCTGCCAGGGTGCCCACTCAGAGCAGACTTCTGGTTGCTTTGTGGTGTGCCGTTCCGCGGCGAGACGTAGGGCCGCGGTGAAGATGCATCTGATGTCAAAGAGACGGGGGACTGACTGGAGTGCTGGGCTAAAGCCGGAACACAAAGGGTTGATTTAGTGTTTGTCTTTTATAGATCTTACACATGACTTTTGGCAAATGGTTAGAAGACTAAAACAGATATGAACAATTAATTTAGCACCATGGCAGCAAACAAAAGCCATGAGGTAAGAGGGATGCTCTGCTTATGCCTGCTCCATATGTCGAAAAAATTAAATCATTCCAATAAAAAGTCTTTCAAGTCAATCTTCCAGAAGCCTGACTTGCAAGACATTATGTTTGAGCCATGCTGCGATTGCTAGGCAACACATCCACAGTTCCAAGAGCGGAAAAGAGTCATTGGAACACGGGGGAAAACATCCTTCGCGTTCCACCATGGCCGTCGTCAATCCGAAAACGAAGCCCTTGAGTAATATACATGGAAAGCTTCCTAGAAATGCAGAATTTCATTACCCGAAGGTCAGTAAGTCTAGAAGGGCTTTGAAACTGTGTTTAACAAACTGATTTTGTGGCAATGGGGACAATTTAGTTTGTAAAAGCAGATGGTGAGAAACAGCGAGGAGGTCGTACCTTGGTTGGAGTGCTGAACAGCTGAGAGCAGAGCAGTGATGTTGAAAGCAGGTCCAGCAGTGATGAGCTTATGAAGCACAGACCGCAAGGAAGCTTGGGTGACAGCAGCTGTCAAGACTGGAAGGAGGAAAGAGAAACACACACACACACAGGTGAGTGCACAAGCACACTCCGTTAAGTCAGGAGAAAAACAATAGTGGCAGGGAACATGTCAATCACAACATTTACATTTTGTCAGAGAAAAGGTCTGGTTCAGTTTAATTCTAATTTAACACTTGTATAAAGAAGCTCAGAAGGTAAACGAAGAACACGACCAGGTTAGTAAAAGTAACGGTAAACCATTAATGATATCAAATCTGGAACACAAAAATAAAAACTTTGACTGTCACACACTACTACCAAGTACTAACGATTAACCTTTGGTAAACTTAACTACATACAATGTATACAACAAACATTTTCCACTAGAGAAACAAAATTTGCATCAAAAAGACATTACAAAGGCATATAAACATTGCAAGTTACTTATGATGACAAAAAAAAAACCAAAAAACTTGGTCTCGTGCCTGTTTTTAAATAGACTCCCAGGTCTGGGGAAAAAAAAAAAGAGGGCGATGATGATCAGTAGCCGTGTTTCCATTACAGTTTTTCGCAAAACAATAGCGATATTCCTAAAATTTCGACAAAGCATATTTGCTCTTTGAACACGTTTGCATTGACGGTTGTTTTAGCTACTCTCGTGATATCATACCGCAAGACTTCACTGCTTTCCGTGTCCTGATATAACACTGCATTTCTTTGCCATTTGCCGTCTCTAAAATGGCAGTTATGTTTTTCTACCGAATTAATTTGCTAGTTATACACATGACGAATTAAGCAGGAATTAAAAGGGTTGTAGAAATCCACTGAACTTTTACTGGAATGAATATGCAGATAGCTCTGCAGAACCTGGAGGGTTCAAATTTAAACTTGCACTGAACCAAAAACTAATATAAGTGGTCTATATATATTTGGCCAAATATGACCCCTTTAAGTCCAGACTGAAGTTTAAATAATAATAAATCCACTCTAATCATCTAGTTGAGCACCAAGTCAAGACTAAACACAGTGCAGCAGCATTCAGCTCCACAGGAACAAACAGTGAGTAGATCTTAGATAAACTGAAAACTTAAAACACTTTCAAAAATCCAGGTGAGACAGATTTCCCCTTTGTGCCTCTGGCCTTGTCCAGACAAGTTAGGACAGAGTTCAAAGTACAGTGATGGTTTGATCAAAAATGCCCCACTGTGGGTCCGTCTGACTTTATGGAAATAAAAAAGCCAGTACAGTGATTATTTGATCAAAAATGTCTGACTTTATGGAAATAAAAAAGCCAGTACAGTGATTATTTGATCAAAAATGTCTGACTTTATGGAAATAAAAAAGCCAGTACAGTGTTTCCGTGATATTCATTTAGTAGCGGCATCCCACTGCTACCAACTCCCCCTCACCGCTTCTTCAAACTTGCAGAAATGTCATGTTTGTTGCAAATGCACAACCGCGTTGAGTACGTGAGAACTGATTAGCAAGAGCGCAGTGTTGGAAGTGACAGATCAGCTGTTCAGACAGTCGCAGTAGGAGTGCATTTTTGTGATTCGGGCAACATTGGAGGAAAGGTCGACTTATTACCGTAGTTTGAGATAACTGATCATTTTTAAAAGTTAAATAGATATTTGCCAAACATTGACAGACAGCTAACCTTACATAACATAACAGCTTAACTTAATTGAGCGAGGTGCCAACTAAGCTAATTTATAATATAGCATTAAGCTAATATCTACACGAAATAATGCTAACTCCATTTTTAGATGAGTTTATGGAAGTATTTCTCAAAAAAAGTAAAACATCAGATGAGGATGAACCTTGACAGGTATCATTAGCCTTTTACTAAGTCATAGATTAGCATAAGTTATGTTCACATTTGTAAGTAATTAACGTTAGCCAGGGGGGAGCAGTGGAAGAAAGTGAAGGAAAAGAGGGTGAAAGGAGCATTTTCAAAACCATTTAGGTTTTCCTAAATGGGTGGAGAAAAAAAACAGACTTCATTCACCATACAGACAATGGTGAGTGTTGAACTTTTTTTCCATTATTACTTTGCATAATATAGCTACATGCCAATATTTCTTTCAAATAAAATTAATTCAATGTTACTCTGTCCCTATAGGAATGTTCTGGATGCTGCTCAGTATCAACGAAAGAACATTAGAACTTTTCTACAAAAACCCTAGAAAGATCTGGTGCTGTCAGGCTGGGTGCAAACTTTACCACTGAGATATTTATTACCTCCAACAAGGAGGTATTACATTTGGATCCATTTGTCTGTCAGCAGGATTACGCAAAAAGTTCTGAACTAATTCTCATGAAATTTTCAGTAATGATAGATTAATGGATCAAAGAAGAACCCATTAGATTTTGAGAAATTAAGGATAAAAGTCAAGGTCACACTAAAGGTCAACAGCTAAAACATATCAGTGATAATATCTAAGGATTCAGACAAGACAGAATCTGGTGCTTTTTTGCATTCACGCCTATGGCTCCATCACATCACGTTTTGACGTCACATGACACCATCCACCCCCTTGTTTCTATTTGTATTATTATGATTCTTCAAATTTATTTTTTTATTTGCTTTCATGATATCATTGGGTTGTTAAAAGTCTAATAAATCGGTTCTAGAAATAAAATCTGCAATGAAGCGTCATTTGTTTACACCACCACAATGGATGCAGAAAAAAGATCCTAGAGGAAACACTGTCGTAACGGTGCAAACTTCCACTTCGACTGTGTAACGTTTCTCTACCTTAAAACACCTGTGAGCCAACAGCTTTTAAGGTCAATGTTTTCTCAACTGCTGCAGCGTAGGAGACACAGCAGGTCATCCACAAACCAGAAGGTTGGTGGTATGATCCCTGGCTTCTGTCCACACGTTCACATGTCCTTGGGCAAGACACTCGACTGGCTCTGTTATGTCAACGTTTGAGTGAGTGGATGTGTGAATGTGACACTTTGTAAAGCGTTCCAAGTGTTAGAAAGAGAGAGAGAAAAAAAAGCTATAGAAATCTGAACTCATTCACCGAATGCATACACTGATGCGGTGAGTCACTGAATATGTCCTAAATACTGATGACCATTTCAGCCATTCCATTCATTTTACTGCTTTTCTTGCCTAACATATGCTTTAGTGACGATTGAATCTTCAACGACTCAAAATATGAGCAGCAATTTCCGACAATCCAGTTTCATATATTCCGACTTCCCTCGAAATGAAAGGAGGCTGGATCATAACTCTGCTCCATTCAAACGACACTGCATATACAAAATACAAAGCACCTCTTAACACATATTTGTGGAGTTCATGTACTTTTGTGATTTCTGCTATGATGCTGCTGATGGCATGACTTTCACGACCACAGAGGACGCCAGCGGAGCGGGCAGTCCGTCACCCAGTCCCAGGACACATTCTTGATTGGACAGCTTAATAAAAAGTGGACTCGTGCACTCCGCTCACTCAGGGTGCATGTTAACGCTCAGTAAACATAGCCTCTGGGTCAGTCTGAATTATTACCTCACTGTAAAATATTCTGTGCATTTTACTGTGTTTAGTTTTATTTGAACATTACCCATGATTTCAATACTATGTGTATTTATTTTATCCAATTTGTACTTTATTTTCTTTATTTCTATACATTATTTTACTACTTTCCTCCGGATGTTGCCATTGTTTGTGCCAAATCCACACTTTCCCATGTGTAATGCACCACATAAATAAATAAACTTGCCTTCCATTATTTATTGGCAGTACGATGTATACACTGACTTACAATACTATGAATAGTATTAGAAATCTATTTGTTCAGCTCTCTGGGATCAATGTGCACATAAACTTTCAAATTAAAAATTATTAACCTATGAGACAGAATTACGATTCCACGAGGAGACTTTTGTGAAGTTCGAGAGCCCTTTTTATATATTGTGTCTGTATTAAGAATTCTCCTCACATTTGACAGTTGGGCTCAAGTTTCTTGGGAAAAGTTTTATTTCGAGCACACTCAGAGGAATGTAAACAGCTGAGTATATCAGTGCACTCCACATAAACTGCCAAAACTGATTACGTCAAAAGCACCTTTCCAGCTTTGTATAGGACTAAATCAAATGCTGTGAACGAAAGCCATATGGGGGACATTTGGTGGGCCCAGTGTGATAAAAAAAAAGAAAAACATTTATAGATTAGAGCTTTGACCTTTAACCAAAAATCAGATTTGAATTTAATTTGGATATTAATGTGGATATTCAAACAATATTCAAATATTAATGAATTATATTCCTTAACAGATTAGTTTTACCTGCTCACTTTGTTAACTTATGACACGTATACATTTTCTGGAGTATGAATTTCCAACGTACCCGCCTCAGCTATTGTTCATGAATGCGTGGGACTGACCACTCTGCTGTGTTAGCTGGACGCTAACGTCTACAGATATCCAGATAAGCCCAAAGGCAATGACCTTTGTGTTCGTGATTCGCACATCTCCCCAAATGTAAAAAAAAAAAGAAAAAAAAAGAAAAAAAAAAGTTTCCAACCACATTGACAAAATGAAAATAAATAGTCCTAATGATACCATATACAGGTTTGAATATTAAGAGCTGCCCAATATTCATTCAAACGCCACTCTCTCTCTTATTTTTTAAAAAAATATAACATTTGAATTATATTTGAATGTCAAAATTCGGAGTCAAAGCTCTAATATAGATTGCAGAGTCAATGCATTCAAGTTGCCACTAGGTAATAAAAGGGTCATAACAATTTACAATAAAGCCACTTAAATGTGAACCTTGGAACACTGAACCCCAGTGGGACGACACAAAGGCCCACTACAGACGGCAGCAGAATGTTCTTTCTTACCTTCATTGAGCTTGGTGACGTCCATATTGCCATTGTTCATTTGCAGCGTCGCCTGCAGGGCGGGGAGCAGCTGATGCAGGATCGCTGGGTCCTGGAGCAGAGCTGGTGACTGGGACTGGACACACTGGGGCAACTGGCCCGTGGACGAGGAAGAGGAGGAAGAGGAGGACAAGGCGGAGGGAGTGGAACCTAAAGCAGCAGGAGCAGAGTTCAGGCTCTGAGAAGAGGTGGAAGAGGAGGAATGGCCGGAGTTGGATGATGTGGACTGGTCCCCTGAAGTTGTCTCTGTAAAAGACCAAGAAGAGGTGAAACACTTGAGATAAACATCAGCTTTACGGTTCTAAACCAGAGAGTAACTGACAGTAAAGGTTTTAAAGCTGCAGGAATTCTTACTTGATGTGGCTTTGTCCTGCAAGGCCTCCTGTCTGTAGTCCATGTCCCTGGGGAAACTGTTTGCCGCCATCTTGACTGAGTCTTTTTGTCGTTGTTCTCTGGAAAACATTACAGACACTATGAATACACCAGCAATGTAGTTAAACACTATACCTCGCTCTACATACTAAGCACAGCCACTTTTCTACCACAGGATCTTTCCTCAGGAACAAGGAGCCTTTAGAGGAAGACTGATTTTCCATCACAAGGACCAGGGAGTAAATTTAGTCACAAGAACTTTATTTACACCCTAAAAAGTACACACTGAAGTGGTAGTATTTTTGGATAGGAAACTTTGGGGTGGGGTTTGCAGTGCTAAACATTTCTAAATGGCCAGGACTTGAGCATTTTATTTCATATGCAGTTTTTGTCATACTTTTACATGCTTGACATATTTGGTGGAAACGCAGATTACTGTGATTGGACTTTGACTGCAGTTAGGAGAGTGGAATAATTGTATGTGCAGTTCACAGCTTGTCATTTGAGCAGCCTTGCCTCTCCAACAGGTCCTTGGGCTTCTCCCACTGAGAGACCTCAGTTCTACAGTTGTAGTAGTACTTCTTCCCAGAGGAACTGATATGTTCTGTCCAGTCCTCTGCTGGGTCCTGATGCCGAGAAAGAAAAAAGAAACAATGTGGACAAACTTTTAGAACATATATATATTCTGTTGTCTATGTGCCAACGTCAAGTTTCTATGACAACCCATTCTTGAAGAGTCAATAATTATGATTTTGACCTTCCTGCTAAATGCAATCTTTTGCAATATTCATAATTTTGTTATATGTATATATGCATCAGTGCATGTAATATTATGATAATATATCCAGTATTGATTAAGTTATAGCGTGATGGGTCTATTACACAAGTTAACTTTGCAGCATGTGACCGATGACCTCCTGAGATCTCAAAAACTATTGGTTGTAGGTGATAATTATGAGAATTGTAGAAATCTTCATTCTGCATCGGTCGGTACCAATCTGAAAGTGTGATCTTGACCTTTGACCTTTACTCAAATTGATCATTGCATCTGATGCACATTAGCTCTCTCTCTCTCTCTCTCTCTCTCTCTCTATATATATATATATATATATATATATATATATATATGCCCATGTAATTTTATGGTGATATGTCAAGTATTCATTAACTCTGACAAGGAGGTTATGTTTTTGCTGGCGTTTGTTTGTGTTCAAGATAACTCGAAAACTCATGGACAGATTTGTGATGAAATTTTCAGGATATGTTGCAAATGTGAACAGGAAGAACTGATTTCATTTTGGGGGTGATTGGGGTGGGGATGGGGGGGGGGGGTCTACCTTGGCGGAGGTCTGAGTGCTTTTTTGTTTAGTTCTAGAATATATCTCTGCGGACACACACACACACACACACACAGTCATTACAATAATCTCTCCAAACCAATATTGGGTCAGATTAAAACCAGTGCTTTAAGGCATGCCATCTTTTCTTTTCTGCCTGTTTCAGTCACATGACCCATACAAGACTCAGTACTTTATTGTGTTACCCTTGTCTCTGATGACTTCTGATGGTCTAATATTTTTTCATGGATGTGGTAATGACACATGATCATCAACAGATTGAAAAGTAGCAAAGTTAAATAATTTAGACTAAATCAAGATTTCAGTCATTAAAAAGAACACGGGAGTATGTCCAAGCGTCTGTTCGTGTACACAGGGTAATATACACGTATGGCTGGTTCCTGTAGCTGCATTCTGCATTTCAATAATGGATAAAGACCTTTCAGACTGAATGGATGATAGATGTTTAATATTAATGATCACATACACGGGCATTAACAGTCAATACAATACTTCCACATAAAAATACCAGTTGTATGTTGTAGTAGGGTTAGTAAATGACAGGGATCCAAACTATGGGCAGTCACTACTGGCTAACCAAGTTATTATTCACTAATTAAAAGATGGATCCTAGAATTATCAGAAGGCCTACATTAAAACTCAGATTTATACTTTAAATTGCTCAAACTCAAATTAATCTCACCTAACATTGGTTGGGAGAAATTATTGTAATCACTGTGTGTGTGTGTGTGTGTGTGTGTGTGTGTGTGTGTGTGTGTGTGTGTGTGTGTGTCCGCAGAGACATATCATGCTATAACGCAATGAATACTTCAGATATCATCATGAAATTACATGGACATACACATATAGCTAATGTGCATCAGATGCAATGAGTAAAGGTCAATGTCACAATTAAAAATCACATGAGTTATAACACAAGAACGGAGGGTCACAAAACTTTCAGATTGGTACCAAATGATGCAGAATGAAGATTTCTACAATTCTCATAATTGGTGTTATCACCTATGACCAATAGTTTTTCAGATCTCTCGAGGTCAAAGGTGACATATAGCAAAATTAAGATGTGTAACACTTTTTGTTTGTGTGTCAAGCAGACATAATCACGCTGTAACTTAATCAATACTGGATATATTATCATAATATTACATGCACAGATGCATATATACATATAACAAAATCATGAATATTGCAAAAGGTTGCATTTAGCAGGAAGGTCAAAATCATAATTATTGACTCTTAATTCAAGAATGGGTTGTCATAGAAACTTGAGATTGGCACAAAATAGGGGCAAGATTAGGCATTCTCTGAATACTTGTTTAAATTGCTGTTAATTAGTTTCAAGGCTATTGTTATTAAACCAAAACACTCAATTCTATAATCACACAAAACGCAAACAACTAAAAGCATCCTACAAGCATAAAGTTGTCACTTTAACTTTGAAGATAATTGACTAGTCAGAGGAAACTCGATACATTTACTAAGAAAGCCATCGAAATGTAATCTATACATCTTTATATTTGTAAAGAGAAAGGAATATTGCTACATAACATGCTACATACCATGATACCAAGTTGTGTGAAAGCAAATAGTGCAGGAAATGCTATGGGTATATCAACAGATAAGAGCGAACAGTGTCTTACCCTGTCTGCAGGCTTGCTCTGAGTGGCATGAGAGTCAGAGCCATGGTGGGAGCTGTTGTTGTGAGAGTTCTCCTGAGGAGAGCCGCTTGTCCCTGCAACAAAGTCATTCATCAAGTAGCAGAAAACACACATTGTTCAGTGAGGCCGACTGTGTGTGTGGTTGGTTGGTTGTTTTTTTTTTACTAGCATAGCAAAACAAGGACATGCAGATATTGTTAGCCTTTATGCAGGTCTGGGCAATGATCATACATTGGGATTCATTTTAATTCTGCATATGATCTACTTTCCTTCCTTACCTACATCTGATATATTCTGTCATACTGTTATATACTGTACATTCCCAATATACAACTGCTGCACACAACCATATTGGACTCTATGTTATGTAAATTATGTCTTGTTATGTTTCTCTTTATTGGTACGAGAGTGCACCACAGTAAACCGGAGACAAATTGCTGTATGTGTACACATACATGGCAATAAAGCTGACTGATTCTTTTCAGAAGGGTTGCAGTTTGTCTTTTCATGGTCATCAGATGTGACCCATTTGGACATTCAAGAGGCTCCGTAGTTACCATGAAAATGTCATCTTCTACAATATTGATTCATCAGTAAAAACCCATGGAATTGGATCAATGACAGTGGATGGAGACACTTTGCTTATGATCGATTAATGATAGATTATCTGAAAAAAGTGTTGATTACCTCCGCCAAGGGGGTATTAAATTCAAGTGTTTGTCTATCAACAGGATTACGCCAAAAGTTCTGAACAGATTTTGATCAAATATTCAGGATGTGTTGGGCGTGTTACAAGGAACAAATTATTAAATTATGGTGGTGATCCAGAAGAGATCCTGGATTCTGGATCACTTTGAAATGTATTCTCCATTTACCACAATGTAAAATTTCAAAGTGATCCAGAATATCCAGAATACTGTAATCCTGCCGACAGGCAGACAGACAAACAGACTCATTTAATACTTCCTTGGTGGACCTCTCTTCATTTGAGGGGGGGTGGGGTCTGCCTTGGTGGAGGTCTGCGCTCTCAGAGTGCCTTTCTTTTCTTCAGTTTTCCATTTTGATTTAATAACCTTTGAATATACTCTGAGCTTTGATGAACATTTACATGATTAGTAAAATAAATATAAAATCATACATGATATTCACTGAAAAAACAAAATATATTTAAATGATAAATGTTGAGAAATCACTTGAGAAAGGTTTAATATATTTATTCAATCAATCAATTTATTTCTATAGCACTTTTCATGCATGAATCCATCTCAAATGCATCTCTTAAAAGAAATTCATTTGGAAACTATAACAAAAGTTCCACTGGGTCTGTTTGAGGTGTTGTTAAGTTAGTAAGGTTATTTCAGTCAAATTATAGTGGTGGGAGACACGGTGGTGCAGTGGATAACACTTGTGCCTCAACTGAAGAAGGTCCTGATAGGTTAACCTGTAAATGTAAACTGTCCATAGGCATGAATGGAAGAGTGTCTGTACATCAGCCCTGCAATGAACTGGCAAAATGTACAGGGTTTACCCCGCCTTTGTCCCATAAGTAGCTGGGACCCAGCGTCCCCCATGACCCCAGTGAGGATAAAGCAGGTTGAGATAATGAATGGATGAATATAGCGGCACATTTAAGTCCATCTGCACTCAAGTCTTTGGTTTGTGTATTCAGTTTTACTGAACAAATAGTGATGATTTGCTTAAAGCCTGTAACTGGGTGCTACAAATTCTCAACACGAAAGGAGTCTCATTGGCACAGATGTTTTACAGTTATGTTAATTTAATCTTCTTCAGAGCCGCTTTATCCTTCAGAGATTTGCGAGGGTGTTGGAGCCTCTCCTAACTACCTATGGGTGAAGGCGACTTTCACCCAATACATGTTGTCAGTTCATTGCAGGGCTGAGAACTACAGACGAACAACCAGTCACTCTCACATTCACACCTACAGGCAATTTATTTTAACCAAATATCAGTTAATATACAGTTATGTTAATATGTGGAAATGTTCTGTAATTATAAAAATCCACCAGGAAAAATGAGGCATTACGATTCTCAGTAAGACAGCTGATGCACATTCAGGGAAATGTTGAATATTTACTTCATTGAGATATGATCTGTATTCTAATTATGTTGATCCAAAGTGTGCTAAAAATGAGTTTCTAATGAGATATCAATGAATACAAGCCACAACATACAGCTGAAGACCAAAGAGAACCACAGGAAGACAGTTCGATTGAAAGTTGTCTGCATTTATAAGACACAAGCTTATCATTCAGAACGAGACAGTGATTCTCCATCCGAAGATCTTCACAGTAATCTTTGGACCAGATTGTTATTAAATGTGAAGTATGAACATTATTTTAATCTTATACAGTAATAAAGTAACTGAAAGGATGTTGCATGACTTTAATTTTAATGGGTACTGGCCAGACTGTTCATACACAAATGTATGAGTTAAGAATGAGGGACATTAGCAAAGGTACAATTAAAAGAACCTAAATAATAAGAATCAACATGAGCACCTGTTATTTTAATTTCCAAAAGGCAATGTTGGATCAAGAGGTTTCACTCTTTCTTATTAAAAACACAAAACTTAATTTTAATGTTACAAGCTGTGCTGATCCACCAAGTCAGGGCTTACCATTTTTTCCTCTGAGTGTGTGGGAGCTTTTTGCCTTTCCATGGCCTGTGCTGTCTCCATGTCTGCTGACAGGACTTTCATCTGATCGTCGCAACAACTTATAAGGGGGTGTGGGATCCGATGAGCCATCACGCACCTTGTCGTAACGGTGAAGGCTGCTGGACTGGCTCTTTGGCTGAGATTTATGGGTCTGGAGAGATTAAGACAGTACGGCTTAATAGATGGCAAATGATAACGGTAATTCCAAAAAAATTGACTTATCATCTGAGTGATGATTTCATTGGTCAACAAGGTCAAAATATTTACTTTCCTGAGGAAAATTCAATTATCATTAATTACCTTATCTACAGGAAAGTTGCCAGTATGAAATAATTTAATGTAATTAAGTGAATATGTTGTAAATCTGTTTGAGAAATGTTATATACTATGATCTATAATATTTGGTGCCAGGGAAACAAACTAAATTTTCTTAATATTAAAAAAATATATATTAATTTAATGCTTTCATCACATTGTCTTTGAACAAGAACTTTCCATATAAACATAAATTAGAAAAACCATTAATCTAACTATATACATGTATATTTCCATGCTACAGGTAAAATGTCATCTTATTTTAAAATGCCAGTGATATTTCATACTATGTAAATAAAAACATTAAGAACATATTATGAAACATAAAACCCAGGTTTATTGTGTCTATTTCAAGCTAAATGAATCCATTATGTTCAGGTTCATCTTTGATTACAAAACTTTAATATTAATCATGAACAAAAGAAACAAATTGAAGATTACGTGTTTTATGCAATTTATGAAAATGACGCAAACGGAAGCAGATCTAGAAATGTATTAAGTCTAAACAGTCTTAATGTTCAGGATGAATTTGGTAATTTGTAGATAATATATGGGCTCGTAAAATCTAATAAAGATGGGCATTTATTCAGGGTTTAATAATCCTGAAATAAAATAAAGGAAGCTTTTAGAGCAGCTAATTAAAGTCTTTTGGCATTTAAATATCTGATATTTTTATAGAGGAAACACGTTGAACAAGTCATACCTGATAGGATTGCGAATCCCTTCTGTCGTTGCACCTGGGGGGGGGGCAGAATAAAAAAAATCAGATTAAGAAGAATCAACGTATTTCAACAGGTGAAAAAAATAAACCGAAAAACTGATACTTTGGCCAATGTTAGCAAATTAGCTTGATCGTGGCTAAAACAACTACATTTCCTGCTATAGCCGTAAGCTAGCTATCAACATGCTAATGTTTTGTTGATTTCAAAAGTGTTCACTTTTAGATGTCGAAGATATGGTATAAAATCTAACGTCAATTTGACTGGTTGAAGAGAAATTCGTTTAGTTAGCTAACGTTGCGCTGGCGTTAGCCGCAGGACGTATCCGGAATACAAGCTAATTGCAGGCAGACTCTTAGCCGGTAGCAGCACGGGTTAGCAGTTAGCCGTGAACCCGAATAACCTCAACAGAAGACGTAAAAAGCCTCCATTTTAGGCTTCATTTAAACTCTTAAGGTTTCCGTGTGATTTACCCATCGCTGACTCTTGCTGGTTTCCTTGCATACATCACCATCAAGGCCGCGGTGATGTGTGTATGTGTGTGAGGGGGAACCGTGGCCTCCTGTCCGTTCTCAGTTCTCGTTTCTTCGGCTTCCTGATCTCTGGACACGGTCTACCCTAACAGACGGACACCTACACGCCGAGCACCGAGCCAAAGCACTGCATAGCGGGTGGTGTTTATTAAAAACCACCCTCAGCGCATCATCTGGCATGTAGAGACGGAATGCGCTTGACTCGGCCGATGTAGGTCAAGAAAACGCAGCAGAGACAGACAGGAGGAAACAGCGACGAAGGAGTTCAGCTAATGTTTAGCTAGGAAAAACCGACTTCCGGTCTACTACAAATTAAATGTCAGATAGGTTCTGAAAATATAGAGGATTTAAATATATATATTTGATTAATTATAGGAGTTTTTTGTGTATAATGTAAATTCAATTTTACGTATTATATAAAGAAATCTTATTTTATTTATTTAAATACGTGAAAATTAGCTCTGGACAAAAGATTGAAGGGGGAAAAACATGATTAGGCCACTAGTTATTCTCCAAATAAATATTTAAAATGTTCTCTGAAGCTTTTAGAATATATGCTTAAAATATAAAGTATGATTCTTTTATAATGAGTGCACCTTCGAGTACAGTATTATGATAGATGCCAGTGAGGGAAATAGAGAGCATTTATGCATAGTACAGCTGCTGAGAAGTGTGAGAAAAAATACTATGTGTTATTGGTCTGTAAGAGTTTAGATACAGGAACAAACTTTGTTTCAGTCAAGGTCATGAACACAACGTTGTCCTGAGAAATTTAGCAAATGCATGTGATGGGGATCTTCAAGGCTGTGAGAAAAGATGTTGGCCAGAATGAAAAACATACATTACACTGTTAGAATAGAATAGAATACAACAGAACAGAACAGAATAGAATAGAATAGAATAGAATAGAATAGAATAGAATAGAATAGAATAGAATAGAATAGAATAGGCTTTATGACTATGGTCTCTGCCAGTGACAGTGCACTTACATCTAAGAAGCAATAGGACACAGACATCTTTAGAAAGTATACAAAAAAATATAAAGTGTACAATTGAAAAATATGTATAAAATGGAGGTACACTGCACAAAGGTAAGATTTTTAAAAAGTAAGGTCGTATTAAATGTGCAAACAGTAAAAGTAGTATAAACAATGTAAATAATGTGAATGTTTGTGGCTGTTACAGTGTGAACAGTGCAAATATAACATTTTACATTTTTAATTATTTATTTATTCAGAAAGAAATATAACAATGTAGTCAATGTAGGCATAAATGTACCAGTCAGTGGAACATATGGTGTAAACGGTGCAATTTTAAAAGTACATGAAGAACATGCTGAGTTGTTTTAATGCTCATTAAATCTACCTTTTGTTAGACACAGAATACAATCTTGCAAAAGCTAATCTACAGTGAAGTTTCTTTGTTTTGTTTTTTGTTTTTTGTTTTTTGCTATGATATACAGTTCTTATATTTGCGAGCTGTTACTTTGAAAATCAGGCCTTGTTTCCTGTAGGCCTTGGAGTCTCTAGATAACATGACGCAGCTGAAAACCAAGTTGTTGCTGTGGACTCCTCCTCTAGGTTCACACCCATGATTGGTCTGCTTTCTTTATACACCAGTAAACAGTTTGTGCTGCATCCACTTACAGTACATCTAACATTGTTGTCTAAACCCAGACTGTTCCAGACTTTTACAGCTTATTATTGCTGCATTATCTTTGTTCCTAGAGCAAAGGTTGATCTGATTCAACCACTTTATTTACCTGTTGTTCATTTAATCTATAACATATGCATGATGTTCTAAAATATCATCATATGTTTGCAGCATCAGGATATGTTAAATGAATATGTCTAAAGATGATGTGTTTTTCAGAGTTTATTTTACCAAAGCAAGAATAGAGATCATTAAATCCATACTTCAGTTTATTGCAGATACATTGTTTTAATCCAGTGGTTCTTAAATCCAGTCTTCATGGCCCAGTGTCCTGCATGTTTTAGATAACCCCCTCTTCTATTACACCTAAATTCAATCAATGATAAGGTCTTCAGAAGATTGATAATGATGTAAAGGCTTCCAAATGTGATGTATTTATTCATTATAAATATATATTTTTTAAAGTATTTATTCTTTTTTATTTTTAAAAATGTATTTTAATTATTTGTATTGTATTTTATTGTTTAAAAAAGAGGGAGACATTTGTAAAATATTTGTATTACCATTTTTTTATTTCTAAAATTTATAATTTTTAAAATGTATTTATTTAATTGAAAAATATTTTAAAATATTTGTTTTTATTTAAATGTTTTTTTTATTTTAAAAAGGGATTAAAAAGGGAATGGGATTTTTTAACAAATATATATTTATTGTATTATTTTTTTAAATAAAATTTTTATTTACATTTTTTAAAATTTAAAAATAATTAAATTCTTTTGTAAATAATTTTTTCATTAATTTTATCTTTAAGGTTTTTTTTTATTTGAAGAAGAAAAGGGAGATATTTAAAACATGCAGGACACTGGGCCATGAGGACTGGATTTGAGAAGTACTGTTTTAATTAGATAACAAGGACATGAAAAGTGTCAAATTTAACCCACAGAGAACTTCCACATGAATTTTACATTATATTTAACCTTTCCCTAATGATTTATCACAATTTATTCTAATGTTATCCTTTTCATTTTACATTATTCAAGTATTCACTGATATTTCATTTACCAATCATGAGGATGTTCATAAAAGTAAATTCATAGGATGTTTTATCAAAACACAGAAAACTGAAGAAAATGTTGACTTTTGTCAAACTGCATGTTTCCACATTAACTATTACTACTACTATTACTACATTAATTAAAGCTGTTTGCATCACTATTAAACAGCTTCATCAGTAGCTGTGTGCACATGAAACTGAAGACTGGATGTTGAATGGATATTACTTGTAATAAGCTGTTATTACTTTGAAATTACATCAAAATGACCATATAATTACCACTTTATTAGCAATCTGTAATGTAAAATGTTACCAGTGAGTGTATAAAATAACAATAATAATAATAGCACTTATGAGATATAGTAAGAAGCTATGTAACATGAAAATATATATTTCAAATTTCTACTTACTTGTGTGAAGTTACATGCATTCAATTTCATTGCTATTTTGAGCTTAAAACCCCCCAAAACACAGAATTAAAGGTGCAACAATAGATCTAATGAATGAAATAAAGGCCAGTGATGGAGGATGCAGCTCCTAATGTGAGCTCTCCGTCATCATATGGGGAAAGTGGGCAGTTATCGCCCATCATTACACCCCCCCCTCCCTCCCCCTGCCCTGTGATTGCAGTATTGATTGTCCACTGGTTTGATTGAGGTCAGTCCTGACACATATTGACTAAATAATACACAGTCTCTTTTACAATCTGAACCCACTCTACACAAGTCGACACTCGAATGCAGCTTTAGACGAATAGAACATGGATATTTTACTTGGACATAATGGTACAAACACTGTCTGGTGAGTGCAATTTAACATTTAAGGGTTAGAAAATTGTCTTTAAATTGTGTCTGAAGGAACCTAAAGAACATAGATTATTTATTTTATGGTTAAACTCCTGTTTAATTTATTACTTTTATTACAAAACATAAAAAAAACCCTCATTCCCATAAAGTTGGAATAAAATATTGTAACATCCTGTCATGAAATTATTCAGGAATATTAAGGTGAAGTGTTAGATATGTTTGTTTTTTGTTATTAGAATGTTCAATGTTGTACACAAGTTAATATAAGTGTAAAAGGGCAAAAATAAGGTATTGTTTCTAGTCTTTTTCTTTTTGTTTTTTTATGTTTATTGTGATTATTGAAATAAGAGCAAGGATTATTAATATACAAAGAAAAATGAACATTTAATTTGATTATTTATTCATTCAAACGGTTGCGATATTGCGGTTGCACTGTCAACGTGTATCAAAAGGAATGAAAAGAACAATGTGTCTGAAGGAACCTAAAAAATATAGATAATTTATTTCATGATTAGACTAAATTATATGGTTTAGTTTATTACTTTTATTAGAAAAAAAACTCATGTGCATAAAGTTGGAATAAAATATTTATTGTAATATCCTCTCAGGAATATTAAAGTGAGGTCATATATATATATATATATGTTTACATTATTGTTGTTTTTTATTTACTTCATTGTTATAATGACAATGCTAGATGCTGTACATATTTAATTTAATGTGAGGAGTGTATGACTTGAAAAGGGCAGGGACAAAAATATACTTGTTTCTAATCTTTTCTGTTTTGTTTTGTTTTTTTTTTGTTTATTGTGATTATTTTACTAAGAAGGATTAATGTACAAACCAAAATAAACATTTCATACATTTATTTATTCTTTCAAATAGTTATACTGATGTGATTGTAGTATGTAGTCACTGTCGACGTCTATAAATAGGAATGAAAACAAAATTATTTCAGCTTTATGTGGAATTACAGATATTGCAAAATGTAGGTTTATTACACCTTAAACTGAAAGTATTATGCTGTAACTTTATTATTTCTTGCAAAATATACTTAATAAATATCTAAAAAGGCATGAGCAGAGGCAAAAAATAATGACAGAATGAAAAAGAATAGAATTAAATATCTCATATGGACATTAGGGGGCAGTAATATCTCAGAAAAATGACTTGAATACAGAGTAAAAAAATAAATAGAAGTGTTTTCTTTCCTCTATAACTGACAAAAGTGAAAGACATTTTCTGCAAATAAGTGAATAATATGTTAGTGAAGTTTAAGTATTTTGCTTTTTGTGTTTGTTTTCCAGAGTGAATAGGTTGTTGAGCACAGAGGTAAGTCAACCAGTTCACTATGAAAGAAGGTAATAATCATATGACCCACATAGTTACATGTCTTAACCCATAAAGACCCAGTGCTACTTTTGTGGCAGTTCCCAAATTATTTTCTGTATTTTGAACTGATTTATCACCATTTATTCTAATTTTATGTTGTATATTTTGCATTTTTAATCACAAATCAGGTACGTTCTTATATTAAGTTTACTGATCATGTAGATGTTTAGAAAAGTTCAGATGAAAGTTGAAAATTATTGTCTTAAAATCAGAGGAAACTGAAGAAAACGTCCCTTTTTTTTAGTAAAATATATCACTAATTAATGATTAAAAAACAAGTGTCTCCATTCACTGTCTGAAAAGAGATAGATAGATAGATAGATAGATAGATAGATAGATAGATAGATAGATAGATAGATAGATAGATAGATAGATAGATAGATAGATAGATAGATAGATAGATAGATAGATAGATAGATAGATAGATAGATAGATAGATAGATAGATAGATAGATAGATAGATAGATAGATAGATAGATAGATAGATAGATATACTATATATGATAGACTCTACTAGAATTTATACTAGAAATGAGAAAAATACACTTGGTAAAATGTAAATTTTTTTCCAGTACATACAAATCCAAATATATTGCCTGGTGCAAAATTTTGTGACTAATGTCCCAACTGTGACATTCAGTACCACTGATGAAGAAAAAAAAAAACATGGAATAAAAGAAAATTTAAGACATCTTCATGGAAAAAATATAACAATACGTTATGGTTGGAACTAGCTCTTATTTTAACCAGGCCATAAAATTGTTATATTTTTTAATTAATTGCAAAGATATTCTATAAGAAAAACAAGCATTCGGGTAAATTGTGACCTCATGAATGCATCTAAGGCTTAAAATGTTATCCTCACTTAACGTATGACCCGTCACTGTCACAGCTGGGATCTTATGACCTTCATATAAGTGTATAAATTGAGTCCATGTGCACGAGGGCATCTGTTCACACATGCCCTGGCTTTTCTCCTACAGGAGTTTGCAGACTGTTATCATCAGTAATGTCAGGAACAGAGTCTCACTCAGACCGGGAGGAGGACTACAGGTTCCTTCACACTATGTTAATGGAGAAGAAGCTTCACCTGCTCTTTAAGGTTATAAAACCTGCTTTAATATTTGCATCAGACCCAGTTTTGTTGAAAGTTAGCTGGAACCCATCAGAATTTTCCCATTTTATGCAGAAATAGGATCAGAATTTCATGCCAGAGCTCAAACTAAAAGGAAACACATGAAACATATTCCATGTATTTATTATCCAGTCTGAAAGATTATGCAACTATTAGAAGATAAAAAAAGAAAAGAAAATGATAAGAGCAATAAAAACTGTGATAAAACAGGTAATTAAACGTTAGAAATGGTAGTAGTAATAAATAATAAACCATAATGATAATAGTTTTAATATTTGTCGTTAAAGGTAAAGTAAGGTAAGGTAAGGTAAGGTAAGGTAAGGTAAAGTAAAGTAAAGTAAAGTAAAGTAAAGTAAAGTAAAGTAAAGTAAAGTAAAGTAAAGTAAAGTAAAGTAAAGTAAAGTAAGGTAAGGTAAGGTAAGGTAAGGTAAGGTAAAGTAAGGTAAGGTAAGGTAAGGTAAGGTAAAGTAAGGTAAGGTAAGGTAAGGTAAGGTAAGGTAAGGTAAGGTAAGGTAAGGTAAGATACAATACGATAAGGTAAGAAAAGGTAAAACAAGGTCGGATGAAATTAGATCAGATAAAGTACGATAACACAAGGCAGTCAGAGACAAACAGACAAACAGACCCAAATTGAATACCTCCTTGGTGGAGGTAATGAGACAAGACCTGGCAGTCAGAGACAGCAGACGTCTGCCAAGGCTTGATATGTCGTCATTTGTCGTTAAACCATGACTTCATAGAGTCATACATGTTGACCCATCTGATGTCTGAAGGTTAGGGGTCAAAGGTCAGACCATGTGAATGAAAAAAAACACCAGATTCTATCTTGTCTGAATCCTGAGATATTATCACTGATGTGCTTTAGCTGTTGACCTTTAGTGTGACCTTGACCTTTGACCTTCATTGCTCAAAATCTAATGGGTTCTTCGCCGTTATTTCTGAAAGTTTCATCGAAATCCGTTCAGAACTTTTTGCGGAATCCTGCTGACAGACAGACAGACAGACAGCCAGACAAATGTAATACCTCTTTGTGATAAGCTAATGTAATGTAATAAACATAAGCTAAGCTAAGGACTGGGACAGTTGCATCCATTGTCGTGTTCAGAGGCAGAACCACACTTTTGTAGGAATGTTTAGTTGGTTCCAGTTTCCAGACGTTCCGTTTGAGCCAAAACCTTGTACCTTGGTCCCGTCTCTCCACACAACATTCTTTCATTAATATCCTGACTAATCCACATGGCATTTAGCAAACTGTAGACAGACAGCAATGTTCTTTTTGGACAGAAGTGGCGTCTTCTTTAGCAGCACAGCTCTGTAAACGCTGGACGTTGGTGTTGTCCTAAAAAACATCTGAGTCTCACATTAGAACTAAAGCAGGAGTTTCTGTCATGACTTTATCTCCTTCCAGAGGGTTGACCCCTTTAGACTTTTTTCTGCTTCTGACAGAAATCCAAGCGCAGGTTCATGAACGCTGACATTAGTTTGAAAGGCCTTGAGTTTCCCAGACTTTTGCGTGGGTTTGGTTGTGGCCTCCTGGACATGAACACACCCTGCTCCTGGACTCAACTCTGAAGCTCGACCCCTCCTCTGGAAGGTTGTCTTGTCTATTTGTACGGCATCTGCCTGACAGTCGACGCCCTTTCCAGCCTGGGGAACATCAAGAACTCTTAAGTCCTTGGAAATCTTCTTTGTTTGAATCAAGACACACTTCTAAGAACAAACGGACTTTGATAGTAAAAGCAGAGACTTGTCTTCTATAAATAAAGTAGAGCCACCACAACCTGAACCTGAATATCATTACATGGACTGACATCGATAAATGCCCTGGTTCACATTTTACTTTATAAAGGTTCATTTATTTATACCTGTGGGTAGATTTTTGCAGAAATAATTGATTTGATTTATTTGATTTATTTGAACATTTAAAAAAATAAATAAAAAGAAAACACAGTAAAAAAAAATACAAGCATGTTCAAAAGGAGCGAGTGGAAAGTAATACTTATAAAATCCCATCCCCATCCCAAAAGAACCCCCCCCCACTACATTTGTTAACTATTTTTGATACATACATAGAAAATGGAAACCATACACATTAATAAATACAGAAACAACAAGAACACTCAATAATAATAATAATAATAATAATAATAATAATAATAATAATAATAATAATAATAATAATAATAATAATAATAATAATGTATTTGTGGAAAAATAAATGGAAAAAAAACAAAAAAGTAATAAAAAAAATGAAAATGAATGAAAAGGACCTGACACTAGTAACTCAATAGAGATCCAAAATGATCCATATTGATTTAATTTGGCGTAAAAAAAACCCCAACACAGAATATACATTGAAACCTGTTGAGCAGGAACTTGATCAAGTGTCAAGACAAAAGACAGAAGAGACCAAAGAATAGTACTCAGTGTTCCACCATTCAGAGCAGCATGGATAGTTAAAAAGATAAAATAAATAAATAAGATCGAAGTTAATAAAAACAAGATGCAATAAACCACGATAAAAAAACCTCAAGAAATAAACAAACTCTCAGCCACATTGTCTAGTTTGAAAAAGTAATGAGCCTACTCTGAGAATGTAAAGATTATAAAGAACATATATTTATATAAATGTAAAGAGTATAAAGTACAGATATTTATATAAATGTAAAGAGTATAAAGTACAGATATTTATATAAATGTAAAGCGTATAAAGTACAGATATTTATATAAATGTAAAGAGTATAAAGCACATATATTGATACAAAAATAAAGGAGTAAAAGTAAAAAGTTTCCAGAAAAATAAATACTCAAGTAAAGTACAGATACCTAAAAACTGTACTTAAGTACAGTAAAGAAAGTACTTCTACTTAGTTACTTCCACCTCTGCCTGTGAGGGATTTTGACACTTTCTTCCCCTGCACTACTAACCCTGTCCATCCTTGTCAGATCCAGCATCAAAATGTGTTTTATTAAAACTCATAGTAAAGTCAGTAGAAGTAGCTGAGCCTCATACATATTATGAAGTCTCTCTTGGAAAAGCTAATTTGCTCAGCACCAAAAAGAGCCAGACTCACATTCTCCTGTTAACAGTAACTTTGAACCCTGGTATCTAATCTAAATTTAAGTCATTTGACACCAAACTTCTTTGGCAGTCTCCCCCTTTTGTAAGAAGCATGTAATTCACAAAAACACCACTGGGTGGCACTGTCAATGATATATGCAGCTCATGCTAGCTGATATTTACTTTTGTTTTGGCCACAAAATTGCAGGTAAGTTCGATTTTTTTCCATTTTATTTATTTTTACAGAGTCTATTTTACATAAATAATCCTCATTGTGTTTCAGAAATACTTTGGTATTCATGTAATAACTTTTTAAAAACATGCTGAACCAAACGTTAGAGATGATAGTAAAGGGTCATGAAATGCTAATGCTAATGCTAATGCTACAAACAATGATACAAGAGTTAATACATCTAATTTGAACCAAGTCATAAAATATGTTGGTAATATTGGCGAAGGAGTAATGTTTGAATTTTAATACTTTAGTTCAATTTAGAGTCAGTAAAAAAATGTTTTATGTTATAATAGTCACTGAGAGGTGGAAAAAGCAAAAATAAAATAAAATAATAATAAGATTTTTGTAGTGTGACCAACAAAGGTTTAAGGATGATGGGCAAGAAAAACTGAAAATAATTATTTGTAATAATTATTATTACAATTATTTTAAATTGTGATAAATCAAAAATAATCCACAGCAACCTTGTGATTAATTGGAATAAAAATTAGAATCATTTGACAGTCCTATAAAATATATGTAAATTTACACAGCTGTGGTTGACGTAAAAATCTCAGTAAAAGCTTTTTCATTCCAAACACAGTCTTGATTGTGACACTTTACTAACTTGACAGATCCACGAGCGACTGAAGCATTTTGAGAAGCGAAGCCCCATCCCCGTCCAAGAGCAAGCAGCGAGTCTGGCTTCAGATGTAAGTGACTCATTCCAAACATCTCCTGCAGATAGACGTGCTGCTGCGGACGACAGTTTGACAGGAATACAGTTTCATCGTTCAAATGGTTTCCTCTGTGGTGCAGATGACTTTACTGTCACATTATAGAAACATGAGAGGAATGCACACTCCCTCTAACAAGTCCTGAGTTATGAAATGTTATCTAAAAAGTCGTATCTCAAATACCCCCCCACCACCCCATCCCCTCCTGCTCAAAAAAAAAAAAACAAGTTAAAGCAGATATCATTTAATATCAGTGTGCCAGGATTGAGGTCGTGGAGGACAGTGCGTAGCAAAATGCTGCTAAAATCATTTTGTGTGTAGTCTAGTGTTTCAGTTTGGACGAGTACAATTAATTTTAAGTTTAAGATGAAGTGACAGAGTGAACGTTCCCACTCACTCTGACCCAAAATGGCCCAAACAGTCACTATTGCATCATATTTCAGTCCTGTCACCATCCAGTCATTTATTTGTTTGGAATGTATACACCACTAACCTCCTTCCACCTCCACCCTCATGTTCCTACAGATGATGTTTTACTTTTTCCTCATGGTTTTGTCCACTTTTTTTTCCTCACAAATCTCTATTCCATAGGTGTCAAAACATGCCAAAAAACCCAGCCCGCTAAAGGGTCCAATCCGGCCCGTGGGATGAGTTTGTGAAATGCAAAAATGAAAATCATTTTAGTTCAATAGAAAGTGGGTCAGACCCAATAAAATAATGTCATAACAAACAATAAATGATGAAAACTGCAGTAAAAGTAAAAAAAAAGAAAGTTAAATTTACAAAACTATTTTACATTTACAGACTAGCTTTTTATAACAAAATGTGAATAATCTAAACAAATGTAAAGGTATGAAAGTATAAACCACTGTCAGACAAGATTTAACTGCTTAAAAAACACTTTGAACTGAAAAACAAAAGAATGAGAGAAAAAACAGGTTACGTGACATTCATTGTCATTTATTAAACAGTCAAAATAAACACATTTTGACCTTTAATTTGAAATCCATCTTTTCATTTTTGGTTTCCTTGAACCCAAATATGAAAAAACTGCACTGTTTTGTTTTTTGTTTTTGTTTTTTTAGTTCAAAACAAGAAAACAACACAAAATTAATTTGTTAAAGTGTTTTTTTGTTCATTTGTAAAAAAATATTTCATAATGTGTAAAAGCGTTTTGTAAATTAGTAAGTGTTTCCATAAGCATCTAAAAGTGTTTTGTCAAACATGTTTCAGGTAAATCTAATCTAATTTTGCACTTCACCATATTTCACTGGCTCCTCCCACTTTCTATTACATTCAGATCTATGTGGCCCCTGAACTAAAATGACTTTGACACCTGTGCTCTATTCTTTCTATGTTTTCTGCTTTCTTTCATCCCTATAGCCTACATTCTGTAATTCCTGCCATGTTTCCATAGCGTCTATCTGTTTCTGTCCTCTCCCCTGCTCTCCTCTTCATCTCCTCGTCTTCATCGCTCTTGCTTCAGATTCGCTTCGACAGCCACTCTCCGCCTGGCTTAAATCATCAGGACCTACTGGAAGGGCCAAACCATGGGTCTGTTTCCCCTCAGAGAGGCTTCTGTTTGCTCACAGTGGAAACTAATGACCTTCATGCATTGTGTTTCTGGAGTGTGCCTCCACATCTTGAAGCAGTAGAAGTCATTACAGTAATATGCTTGACAAGACGGCGACTGCACACAGTCACTCGCCGCCGCTCCACTTGCCGCTGACGGTCAAGGCTGCTCCGTTTTAGTTGTCGCCGCAGCTGTCATGTAGCCTTGAATTTCCACAAGACATGAGAAGAAGACACAGACAGGAAGACCACTGAGACAGTTGTCATATAATAGCAAAACATGAAGACTAGTCATAATGGAAGGAATAGAACAAGGTTATTATTTTTAATTATGGGATAATGAGCTTCCCCTAACAGAACCTAAAAGCAGCAGATCTACCCCCCCCCCCCCCCCCAAAAAAAAAAAAAAGTATTTCTCTTATTATACTATTATTGCTGTAGCTTTATATGTTCCATGCAGGCTTAAAAAAGGTTTATTATTTTTTTATTTCAATATGTCTTTTTACACATTTTAACATTTGTGTGATTTTAACATTTAAAGAAATATATATTTTTTAACATCTTAGTATTTTTTTTTAATGTCTCATTTAACACATCTTCACATTTTTGTGTGTTTTCAACAGTTTTTGAACACATTTTTACATCTGCTTATGTTTTCATCATCCCCCCCCCCCCCCATATTTCAACACCTTTGTGTGTTTTAAAACATCCACAGTCCATTAAGCTTTGTTTGAAAAACTCCAGCAGCTCAGTCTTCAGACTTGGGTGTTTAATTTTAGTTTGACACTGGAGTTTACTTGGTTTCATATTGTCGTTAACTGTTGGAGATGCTTACACTTCACACACATTTATTTATTTTTATTCAGGTTTATTTTTTCTTATGTCACACCTCCCCTGAAGCCCACTGGCACCCCCCCAGGGGAGTCCTGCCTCACTATTGGAAAACCACAGATATAGAAAAGGTAGATGCAGCGCCTCCGGTGGCCAGATACATCAGCACGCTGGCTCTATTGGAGCGGTTCATTTGTCACTGTTTTAGTTGTAGGTAGTTCAGACAAATCACAATCTGCTCCAGGCACTTGAGTCAAGGGCAGAAGGAATCACTTTTCATTAGTAATTATTTATAACTAGTGAAGAGCCCGTAGAAAATGTGAGATTATTTGCTACTAATGTGTTGTGGAAGTGGGTGAAATGAGTTGAAAGGATCAGAAAGAAAGACTATAATAATTATTTGGGGCTGTTTTGGAAGTGTGTACTGGAATCTGTGAGTATGCTAATGCTAATGCTAATGCTAATGGTGTCAGTTGTTACTGCTGGTGGAATTAGTAAAACCCAGTTCCAGGTGGAGCAGACAGTCTACCACTGTAGTGGTTTGTGTCATGCTAACACAGGTGACACCAATCAACACCCAGCAACATATATTATTATTACGGCCGTGAAGTGAGCCACCAGTCGCTCATTCCACAGTCAAATGTTACTTTCTACTTTCAGAGTTGAATGCACGAAAAGCAGGAAACTGGGCAATGTGGCTCCGCCCACTAAACAACAGGTAACAACAAACAAACCAAAAATGAAAAGGGTCTAAAAGTGAACTGATGAAACTAAACAGTGGATGAGCCAGAAAGTAATGTAGCCTATAGTCATTATGTTGGTGCAATGTTCAGTTTAAGGTGAAGCAGACGTTCCACCTGTTAGTTCAGTAAATTACGGACCTTGCTTAACTCGTGCAAATGTGTCGTAATAATAGCTTCGGTCGCAACTGGACTTGCTATGGACGTAACAATGACAATAATGTCCTGGGGAGACTGAAGTTGTTAGCGGCGTGTAGCTCATAGAAACCTTGTGAAAGTCCATAACAGCAGTTAGTTGTCATTGGTAATGAACTACGGCATAGCTGTAGCCAAATCAGGGGGCAGGACTTAGTGCATGGCAATGCTCAGAGCAGTAAAATTAGAAAGAGCAATTAATTTAGTTTAATATGTTTGTTGTTGTTTGTCATAATAGTGTGAAACTTTGCACTGCAATCCACCATAGTACTGGAAAGTTACCCTCCAAATTTGTGATCATTTGGTGGAGTTGTGCAGGTGTTAGACGTTCCACAAACAAACAGGACACACTATAGACACAGATTTGTTGAATTATAGATAGTTATATTTGTTTCATTCTGTAAAGAATCTTAACATGTGGCCAACATATGGTTATAAGGTTGATAAATGTATTTATTTTCAACATACGTAATTCCTTTTATATAAAAATCATCGACATCAAGCGAGATAAAAGCGTCTTCTTGCTTAGTTTACATACATAACCAGACTGACAAGTACCGTTCCAATATGGCGGATATAACGTGTAGCATCTACCTTTTCTATATCTATGGAACAAACCTCCCTCTGTTTCCTGTTTTCTCCTCCTTCAGTTGTCAGAGGAGCTGAACTCCAGTCACGGACAGAGAAGTGAAGTCCAGGAGTTGGTGACCATCTTTTCCAAACCTCATATGAAGGTGACAAACATAACACAGCGTTGGAAATATCCATCTGTATTCTACAATTTGCAGAAATATTTTCAAAATTCCAGAAGAAAAAAATCTAATAACTTGTATTATAAGTTGGAATGCAAAAAAAAAAAGTCAGACTTGGGATTAAATGGTTCACAATTTAGCAAATACATGACAATACAATATCCATATAAGGCCATACGGCAGGGGTGTCAAACTCATTTTAGTTCAGGGGCCACATTCATCTTAATATGGTATAAAGTGGGCCGGACCAGTAAAATAATATAAATAATAAGATAAAAATGGGTGAAATAATGTTAACGGCAAAGGTTTCTGTGTTTTTGAGTGAAGAGAAAAAGCCAAATTCTCCAATAAAAATGGTCACATCTACAAATTGTACATGAACGTAACACAAACAAATATGAACAACCTGTAAATTCTTAAGAAAAATAAGTTCAATGTTGACAATATTATGCTTTAGTTTGTCATTTATAGACATGCATCACAACTTACAGATCACAGTCGACGTACAAATATACACAACATTCAGTAACAGGTTGAATGTTGGTAAAATTCCGCAAACATTTCGGTTTATTCACATATTTTTTTTACTTTATTTTACACTAAAATAGAAAGGAAAATTACTTTAAGGTAGGTTTCCATTATTTCTAGGTGATTATGATAATATTTTAATAGTCTCATCCACTTTAGATTGAATTGGCATCAATGATCAATGATATGAACTACTTTGATTATTAATTAACTTCAGTGGAATTGTTGCATGTCACACATTCATCCCAGGGGCCAGACTGGACCCTTTGGCAGGCCGCATTTGGCCCCCGGGCCTTATGTTTGACACCTGTGCCATACGGGGTCAAAGGTGAGCAATATTTACATAGTCTTCATTTTCTCATGTTGGATTTGGTCACGTTTAGACCACGTTCAGTGTTCGGTAGTTTCCACCATGCATCTCCAAGAGGTCAAGATACTCCAAAATATTTAGTTTTCTCATACCAAGCTACATGAATCCATGTTTTGTGTACATGTTTATTCTGACTGATGATAGCAGGAACATAATGACATTTAAATTGACAAGTGATAAATGTTTTGTTCAGAGAAGGACTTCGATTGGAAGTAAAGTGAGAGAATAAATAATTGTATTAACGCAATGGGCATCAAAGCTGTATATACTTTGTCTATATATGTATTATTAGGTTGAGAAAGATGTAGAGTGGAGGATTGGGTATTTGCAGAAAGTATTTACAAATTGCAGAAGAAAATTTTGACAATTTGTAAGATTCCACATTTTCTAAACCTAAAAACCACCCCTGTTTTTAAGTTTAACATTAACCCAAAAGGGTTCAATCCAAACACTTTGTGAATTTGTGAAATGTAACAAAGATTTTAACAATCAAGAATATCCCATTTATTTTACTTTAGGGGCCAAATTCTGCCTAATTTTATCTCAAATTAATTAGATATGGAAAACACAATCATAATAACCTAGAAAAAGAAACGTCATTTTTTCCTGGTTTTAGTGTAAAAAATAAAAAAGAACTAAAATGACACTGGTTTACAAGTGAAATGCTTCTGGAATAAAATTAATTAAATGTTCTCACATGTGTGTTACTGATAAACAAAAGTCAAGTCTTAAATGCTGGTTGGATCAAGTTTCCAAAAGAAGTTTTATGTCAAAATGTGAAATTCTCAGAATGAACCAGAGAATAGGTTTTAGTCCAAAGGAATATTGGTGTCAGATCTACGAAAACACTGTCTGCACATTATGATCCATTCACTTTACAGGTTCTGTCTAGTGGAATATTTACTAATCCATTGTTTACATGAACATAAACCAACATAGATGTGGAATAACACACCATCATATCATTTAAAAACATGAACTAACCAACACTAAAGTCATTTGTTTTATGATTCATCTTATTAAAGTATGTAAGATTTAACACATTTTATATATACTATATATATATATATATATATATATATATATATATATATATATATATATATATATATATATATATATATATATATATATATATATATATATATATATATATATATATATATATATATATATATATATATACACATTATTTATTTATATTCCTCATTTCTAGTCAAAATATCTCATCATACTTAAGGTTTGGGGTATCTTTATCATCCTAATTTTTTTCTGCAGCCAGCAATACAATAACACTTAGATAATTATAAGTACAATAAATATAATAGATGCGATGAATGTCTTTTTTTTTTTTCAGTGTTTGAGCAGATACTGTTAAGATGACTAAACTGTGGTGCTCACACACACATTGGTTTTTTTTTGCTCCAGCTGTACATCCTACAATTACCTCTTATATGGGTCACACACAGTGACAAATTAAACCAACCGTGAATTGTATTTAAATTAGCTTCACCTCTTTAATCTTCCTGCTCGGGGGTGCTGACATCTATTAACCACACTGGCACTGGGGCTAATCTACTCACAATTTATGTTTATTAGTGCTCATTCATGTAGAGGCCCCACACTTCTCAAATACATGTTTCCTTATTTCAGATATGCTGACAGTCATGTTTCAGACACACACACACACACACACACACAGCGTATGGTTTTCCAGTGCGCTGCAGAAGTTGTGGCTTTCCTTAATGAGGAGTCGAAGCCAGCCGAGCACTAACAGGTTTGTTTAAACAGCCTTAATGACCTGTTTGTTCTTGGCCTAAACGCTACAGCTCACACATACTTACGGGAGAGCGCGGCGTACAATATTGAAATGTTTGTTTTTTTGAAAGCCTATTTCTAAAGGTGGCCAGAGACACATTGCTCACATG
This sequence comes from Siphamia tubifer, assembly GCA_020466265.1. Classification (NCBI taxonomy): domain Eukaryota; kingdom Metazoa; phylum Chordata; class Actinopteri; order Kurtiformes; family Apogonidae; genus Siphamia; species Siphamia tubifer. Next base: position 4,258,454 of record CM035799.1, on the reverse strand, counting down.
TTGGCAGCTCCTACGCAGAACAACCGTTGATGGATGCGGGGGATAACAAGTAGACTAACTGACAGATGGATTGGCTGATTGTTAAAATAAAGTTGATGAGCAGATGTTTCCCTCCGATCCTCTTTCTTTCTAAACACTAAATAGCCTTTTTTTTTTTCGGAAATGTGCTTTGTATTGATTCACGAAAAGACGTTGCAGGTTACCCCGTGTGCTGTTGTTTTTTTTTCATGCAGCCAAAGGTAACAAAAGGGGAACTTGAACTGTCTGGGCTTCGATAGCAAGTCATCGATCACTGGAACAGGAGCTGAGATGGTCGGTGTTTGGGTTGAACCGGTGGACTGAGGTGGTGGGATCGAGGCTTGGGGGGTGGGGGTGGCTGCTTTCAGGTGGCCCTTCAGGCTGGCAGCACAGGCTAAACTAAATCAAATTTGGCATGTTGGCATGGACAGAAGTGAAGGTTTGCAACCAAAAAGCAAGTGCTGTACTTGGATTGGGTTGCTGTAGTGGATGTATGCAGGCCAGCAAGAAAATGCAGGTTTTTTTTTTTTTACTGTCACCTTTGATTAATCAATAAGAACTGGGGGTTCTTTTATTTTTTATTTTATTTCTTTTACAGGTGCCCACTATTTCTGAGCCATAAAGTTGCATTTTAACTCCAACTTAAGATTTGTGGGTGGCAAAACACTCAAGTAGAAGAGCAGATTCTTATATAATAAAGTACGAGTTCAACTCCCTGATAGAAAAGTACATTGTCTGAAGGATATTTAACTCTTTTCAGTCTGCATGTTTTCTTTGCAATAGAAATGTCAGAAAATGTCTGTTTTTTTTTTTTTTACTAATTCAGAATTCTGACTGAGGATTCTAAGATTGAAGTCAGAATTCTTTTAGATTCTTTTAATTTAATTGTAATCTCTCAATTCGTATGTTTTTGGGGGGTCAAAATGATCACTTAAATATTTTTGGAATTATTCTTTCCTCACCCCTCCCTCCAAAGGGGAGGCAAGGGTATTATTTTTGGTTCATTGTGTTTGTTTGATGTCATGAAATTTACTGGAATGTCCATTACATTTTCAGGAAAGGTGCGAGGTCGTCTAGAATAGATCCTGTTAAATCTTGGTGAATATAGGTCAAAGGTCAAGGTCACCAAAATGTTTTTGTTTGTTTTCACAATGATAAGAGATAAAGCAAACCAGGTAGAATGTTTGCAAGGAACGAGGCTTGTTGTGCTTGGCTCCACTTCTTCTGAGATTAAAGTCAGAAGTCTGGCTTTAATCTCATTATTCTGACTTTTATTTTCTCAGGATAATAATAAAATATACATATATTTATTAGGCTCTATTTTTCCCCCCAGTGGGCCTAATCCTCTTCTGTCATGTTGGACCTAATAACAAAAAAGGAAACATATGAACTGTCCTTAAATCTATAGTAAAACTAATTTTCTGTTTCCTAAATATAAGGTACAAATGTAAACACTGTCACATAAATATGCTCCAGTGAACATACACATACCTGAAAAGTCAACTTTGTTCTTTCCTACTTCCCACTTATCACAAGATTAAAGTGTGTGTCTGCAGTTGTTGACAGCAGTTGAACAGAATCATCTACATAAATGAACAGAGCTCTGCAGTGATTACACTGGCTCTGCTTCATCATGTTGAGTTGAACCTGACAGCCAACATACCAGTGTTCATTTAGTTTGGAGTGTTCTGGGAGATTTTTTTTTCTCCATGTACCAAGTTACACATGTTTCAAATGATACAGTGCCACATCTATTCACTGATTTCTATAACTCACAGCGATTTGTCTTGAGTTACAGTCAGCATCTTTTTCGGAGCATCTGTTTCCTTTCCAGAGCGTCCTGTTTGTCCATGACACTGTGGCTCAGAGAGATTTCAGCCCCACTCTGCCAACGATACCCGATGGCGAAACAGAGGAGGATGAAGACTCTGTCAAGATTGTCAGCTTGGTCAAAACCAAAGAGCCCTTAGTAAGTAAAGTTATATTTAAGTTTTAACCCATAAAGACCCAAACAACCACCCAAACCGTCTGAACAAAAATGTTTCAGAACTTCTGAGCCACTAAACCTAGTGATACGATGAAGTAATTGGTGTAAAAAGCAGTTTGTCGTCTTTTCACGGTCATCAGGTGTGACCCATTTGGATGATCAGAGGCTCCGTAGTTACCATGGAAACTCCATCATCACCTACATCTTCTATAACATTGATATATATATATATATATATATATATATATATATATATATATATATATATATATATATATATATATATATATATATATATATATATATATATACATATATATGAGGCAACAGTGACTTTTTCAGTCAAACATATCATGAACTACGTCCACACTCCTGTTGTTCTTCTTGATCATCTCACTGTGGTGGTAAATGAAGGCAATAATACCAAACCTGTGTCACTACTGTCCAAATACGTACGAACAATTGCTACCACTGCTGTCACATAAAGTCCTAAAATTAACTACATTTGCTCCGACTGTAAAGAAAAAAAAAATACTATCTACTCTGTCCAAAATAAACCAAAAAAAAAAAAAATCTACTGAAGCATACATCTCAGTCTGTTTCTAATTTGCTCTACCTGGTCTCGTAACAAAATAAACACAAATGTGAGTATTTAAGTTAAGACAAGCATGTAACGGGGCAACTGCGCTTAAAAACCTGTAATTTGTCCAGCAGAAATATGCCACATACAGTTCAAAGCAATAAACGTATCCAGGAGACTTAAAGCTGAGGTTTTCTCTGGCGACTAATGTTATGTCATGTTGTCAAATGGCACGAATGTAGAACGAAAGCCCCTGGAATAGCACGAAACACAAGAAAAGGTTGCAGAAACAGTCTGGATCACCTTTGCCTCCGGGCTGCCGCTTGCTTTTTTCAATCAGGAGTCAATTCTTCCACATCATTGTTGCCATATATCAGCTGTGACGCACAACATTGCTTCAGTATAATAGTGTGAGTGTGTGTATATGAATTATAACCATAAAAATATGTCTTTTAATGCTGTTCTTTGGAGAGTTTTTCACCATTAAAACAGATTGGGATAATTTCGCTTCTGTTTTTGATGTAAAATCAACTTGTTTCAAAGCTACTCTTTAATCATAGCTAATTTTCTCAATTGTACAGAGATGTTTTGCTGTTTTATTCCACATCGTTCCGAGCCATTGTCACTTATTTCTGGAAATTTCTTGGATCAAGTGAAACTGGAATGAAAAGTAATGAAATTACAAACAGCACATACCTCAGTGAAGGTCACAAATCCTCTAAATTTATTATTTTAATAATAAACAATGCCTTTTTTTTTTTTTGCATCTGGATCCAGTTGTCCATAAATTACATATAGTGATAGACAGTTAGGAGTGTATGTGCCAGATATTTTCCATTTAAGTAGGTCCAGTAGTTCATTAGAAGCCAGTGTTTTAAAGTACCCTCTGTCACAACATGAAGAATAACGTCTATGTCTAATTGTAAGTCTTGTCTAAGTCATCTTTTATATCAGACATACCTGGACCTGAATGAAAAAGTGCACATCATATCATATGTATGTGTGTACACATTTGTATTTGTGTGTACTGTATATACGCATGCATGTATATATGCATCCTTCTTTTCTTTTCTTCTCTCCTGTTTACCTGTAAGTCCCCTTAGAGTTAGGGTTAGGTTAGAAATAGGAATTGTCGTTGTCATGATATACTATATTGTTGTTTTTGTGTTTCTGGACCCCAGATTTTAAGCTATAGAAACTTCTGGGGTTAGTTTTTTTTTTTTTTTACAAGATCCTAAAAAAGTTTATTCATTCATTATCTGAACCCGCTTAATCCTCACTAGGGTCACGGGGGTCACTGGGGGCCTAATCCAGCTACAATGGGCGAAGGCGGGGTACACCCTGTATGAGACGCCAGTTCATCTCAGGGCTGAACATATATAGACAAACAATCACTGTCACATTCACACCTATGGACAATTTTAGATTAACCAATTAACCTATCGGTGCATGTGTTTGGATGGTGGGAGGAAACCGGAGTGCCCGGCGAAAACCCACGCGGACACGGGGAGGACATGCAAACTCCACACAGTTTGTGCTTCAGTCAAGGCCACAAATCCTCAAAATGTGTTAATTTAATATTAAAGAAAAAAAAAATTTCATCTAGATCCAGACATCTATAAAATACATACAGTGGCAGACAGTCATAAGTGTATGTGTCATATACATACATATAAACATAAATACATACATATACATATATAATGAAGAAACAAGTTGTTTTTTTGTTGTCTTATTTTTAGTTTTATTTTGAAAAACGAATGACACACAGATTTAGGTGGCTTGTTTTGTGAGTTTTTTGGTTGTTGTATTTTGTTTTGTAGGCGTATTTTGTGCATGTTGTTTTGTGTATAAAAACAATAATTCCTATTGTTTAGACATTTTTTCTGCACTATTGCTGTAAATAAAATTAAACAAATACTGAAACTACAACCAGTACAGCAAGGCCACAAATCCTCTGAATTTGTAATTTTAAGAATGAAAAAAAAAAAAAAAAAACCCTAAATCTGGATCTCGTTGTTCTTAAAATACGTATAGTGATAAACATTCAGGAGCGTATAGTACAATATGTGCCAGATATTTTCCATTCAAGTAGGTCCAGTAGTTCATTACAGTGTTTTAAAGTACCCTCTCTCACAACATTAAAACATCTTTTTATATAAAACATTCCTGGACCTGAATGAAAACGTAATCATTAGTTTTTTTGGCCTCACGCCGAAAACTTTCCATTGAATTTCATTGAAATCAGTTGACGGGATGGTAGTGCTATCCTGATAACAAACCATAACCGACCCCCCCCCACAATGGCAACAATAAACACAATCAACTTTGATCATCATTTTATAGAAACAGGACTTTATGGATAAATATGAGAATAATTAACCTAATGATGGCTGTTTTTGTTTGAATGTGTGTGTGCATGCATTTGTGTGGGGGAATGTGCTTAGGCCCAATAATAGAGAACATACTTTTGTATTGATCCCAAAACTAGATTGGAAGGGGACTGACCTTTTTCTGACATGGTCTCTTTGATCGAGCCAGTATGTTCCCTTTTTCCAGACAACAGGGTTACACCCGAGCATGAGCTGATTGTATTCAGCTACATAAGATGCTCTTTCCATTGCGATTTGCTCCACATCAATAACATCTGGTGAAAATAATGCTGATTTGGATAACCTTTTCCAGCGCTTTGTGTGTTATGAACGCAGCCGGCTAAACGATCCCGTCTTGATACAAATAACCACCGTTGGAATGAAGTTGCTGTGAATAAGAAGCTTGTCTGGACTGTTAATAAAAACCAGTGTGTTATTTTCACTCTTCAATGCTTGACCCCTTCTGCCTCTCTTTGCATCTGATGGTTTGTTTGTCCGTCATTCGATAATCTCTGTTCTCCAGGGTGCAACTATTAAGAAGGATCAGGCCACGGGGGCTATTGTAGTGGCGAGGATCATGAGGGGAGGGGCCGCCGATAAGAGCGGTAAGTACTGTAGTGTTGTGTGAGCGCGGTGGTGGTGGGGGGGGCACCCGGAAAGAAAGGGTACACTGTAAAAATATAAATAAATAAAAAAATCCTGTTGTTTTTTATGGAGAAAAAAAAGCAGCTGCCGTTGTTGGAATAATCCTGGAAAAAACTACAATAAACCATAACATGTAGATTTAACATTTTAAACATAGATTTAATATTTTAAACATGTTAATACAATGCACTGTAAAAAAAAATTACAAAAAAAGAAAAATTACGCAAAAATTTTTTTTTTGGTGGAACAGTAGGGTTTTGGAATGTGAACCACGTTATAGTGAGGGGCAATTGTGGAACATAGTATTTTCTTGTCACAAATAATCAGAAATAACATAAGACTAAAATCCAGAAATAAAAATCAGCCTTTAACCCCAAAACAAACAAAACAAGTGGTCCAACAAACCACGCCCCCTCAGGCACAACAAACCACGCCCCCTCACAAACATTTGACCAGATTTGCTCTATCTCTTTAACCTGACTGTCGCCAGATGGTATTTCATAATACCATACATTTTTCCCATGATTTAGACTTTTTATCACATAATTTAGACAGATGCTAATTTCTAATTCCACAAAAATAAAAGAGGGGTTCTCACCTCGGGCCCCACATTGACCAGAACCGGCCCTGTCTGTAGATGTTGAGCGAGTTAAATATGTATATTCAAGGATTCAAGAACCTTTATTGTCACCACTTCACTTCCTAAGTACGACATGTATACTCGGGTTTGGGATCGAGCCATAATCAATTATCGATAAAGTTTAAAAATATAAACACAGCATAAATAAAGTATAAAAAATTTAATAAAATAAAACTGTACAACAGAACAGACGCTGAGATTATTTCTGAATGCTAATTGGAAAATAATAACCAATTCCAAATGAGTCTGAAATCACATAATCGGCCCAAATTTCCAATCATGTGATCAGATTGAGACATCCCTAAAATGATGTACCAAACATCAAAGAATAACCATAATTTTAAACCTTATTATTTGTATTATAATGGTGCTTGACCACATTTACATGTAATTGTTTTAATACATTCTTTATTAAACATTAAAACCAAAGAAACACATGCAATAAAACAACTGTTATAAGTTCATATATAAGTTTATAAAGGCTGCTGATCTATGCTATAAAGGAATATACTGTGTCTCTATATACATGATATCATCTCATACTGGTGCCAGATATTGGTGCATTTATCCAAACACAGATGCTCTATATAATTTTTCAGAGTAAATACTCGGTGCACATGGACATAAACGTTACAAAGAGACAAAGTAAAGACTGAATACACGTTTTTGTTCATCTCTTTTGCTAAATACTATGAAACCGATACTACAACCCAGAGAGTAAATACATAATGGGGATGCACCGAAGGCATGATAGTGATATTTAAAACAACGGTTCTCAACTGGTTTCACAAAGAAACCCACAATTTTACAGGACATCAACATCAGCATGAGTTTTTCCTCATATAAACAGCATGTGTATGTTTCCATCCCTTCATTCAGAGTTCATAACTCTATACCAAACACAACATGATGATTAGATTCTGTAGATTTTTGTGAAAATTAATGAAATTGATCCTATTACATGATAAAGTGTTTTGATTATAATTAACATTTCTGTTTTCTATGGTTTTATGTTCCAGTCTCTTTCCTATAAATCCACATTTAACTCAATAACTACAATATTTATGTGTTCACCAGGTAACTTTACTGCTTGTTTTTAATGCATTTTGGTCAAAATAAAAAATGATCAGATAGTTCAGTATTTAATTCATTTGGTGTAAATGACCGAACAATGTGTCTTTTCTCTTCGTTTTGTTTTGAAGTCCTGCTGCGAACGCTATGCAGCAGCCGTTCTACAAATGGTGCTAAAATACCAGGGATATAACAACAAGTCCTTTCAATTAATTTTTAATCTTTTAGTGCATTTTATTCTTTTTTTTTAGTGCAGGTTAGTGTATTTTTATGTGTATTTAGATTTTTTTTGTGCATTTATTGTTTGGTTTCAGTTGCATAACCCATGATGCAACACTGCAAACTGTTTATTAAAGGGATCTTCCACACCTTCAAAGGCCTTTATAAAGTTTTTCCATTTCCACACCAATAACAAAGTGCTACCAGGCCTTAGTGGGAGACGACCCTTCAGTCCTAGGATGACCTGCTTGACCAACTGAGCCACAGTCATATATATATATATATATATATATATATATATATATATATATATATATATATTCTACTGGAGGGTATATTTGGTAAATAAGCCAGTCTGTCTGTAATGTAGATGATTGTTTTGCAGAGTTCCAGGGGATTTCTCTGTGATTCACACCCATAGATTTGTGCCATTTCCATGTGCATTTTCCTCTTCACAACATTTAATTTTCTTACCCACTGTGGGCTGCAGTAATATGGTACATTTCAAATGGGGCATGCGTGGTACAAATGTGTGTGTATGTGTAACCCTGAAGGCCTGATCCACGAAGGGGATGAGCTGAAGGAGGTGAACGGCGTCTCCCTGCAGCACAGGAAGCCAAAGGAAATCCTTCCCCTTCTGGTTAGTGTCTCCTTATTGGCTGTTTCCGTTTTCTCGTTCGGGTTTTTTAAGGCATTCTTTTCGATGTTGTAAATCTGTTTCCTTTTCGCAGGCCCGTTCTAAAGGTGAGGTTACGTTCACCATCATTCCTGGATCCTACAGAGAAGAGGCGTCCGCACATAAGAAGAAGGTAGAGCTTCACATCATCCCGTGTTCAGTGTCATTTATGTTAGCATGCACTCTGGCTGAACAGGATAAACTACCCACCTGTTTTCAGTAAAAAGAGATGAAATCACTAGTGTCTTGTGTGTTTAGTTATATTTTGTGTTTCTGCCACAGGGCTGTCACTACAGCAGTAACGCTTGTCAAGACGTAAATTCAAGTCAGACAGTCAAGGATAAGACAATCATCAAACTTTATCACAGTTGGCAGCCTTGTATCACTGAGACACTTAATTTATCATTTCACACACATCACATCTGTTAATCTGCAGCTACTCCATTTACAGTTTCAACCTACACCAGCAAAGTGGAAATTTTAATCTTTGTTTAAAAGACATTTTAGGTGAAGTCCATATATATATGCAGTGGATGTCCAAGCTGGAAACTGTTACAGAGCAGACCATTTGCAATGGATTAAGACTAATTATTTTCAGTGATCATGGTCATTTCTCAAAAATGACACCAACATATGTGAAAAAAAAAGCACCAGACAAAGAGGTTACGTCATTGCCAGGATGCAGGACTTCCACAAAACTGCAGAAGGAAAAGAGAAGCATGAATAAATAAATACAATAGGATGTCTATTTTCTTTTGTCATGAGTTGAAGGCTAAAGAAACATAATAATTCCCATCCACAGCTGTTTGTTCGGACTCTTTTTGACTATGATCCCAAAGAGGATCCCGCCGTCCCGTGTAGGGATGCGGCGGTAGCCTTCCAAAGAGGCGATGTCCTACAGATCCTGAGCATGGATGATGATACGTGGTGGCAGGCCTGTCACCATAGTGACGAAAACACCCGAGCCGGACTCATCCCTTCCCAGGAGCTACATGAAAGGTGGAGAACATTATACTTGACTTATATCCATGGTAGCCATGGCTCAGGAGGTAAGGGTCAAAGGTCATTCTACAACACTCTGTCCTAGTCATGTGCTGTTGTTTCCTTCCCTCCAGTCCTGCTCCTCACACTGGTGTGTTCAACATTCAAGAGGTTTATTATCACACACAGTAAAAAACACAGGCTTGATGCCATACGCTGTAATTCTTAATTTGCATGTTTATCGTTAATGTGAAAAAAGTAGTAACAGTAAGTGCTGTTAAGAAATAGTGGGACTAGACTAAAACTAAAGATACAGTGCAAAAAAAAAAATACTATGCGCAATCTAAAATTTGAATTGCAAAACACAATAAATAAATAGATTAATGCGTAGGAATGTTTGGCAGTGGTGGGAGGGGCCATAGGCACGAATTGGCCTATTATCAGTCTGCCCCAGGGCAACTGTGTATACATGTGTAGTTTACCACCACTAGAGTGAGAATGTGAGAGTGAATGAATGATGGTTTCACTGTGCACACTTTAGGTATGTGTTAATAGAAAAGTGCTATACTAGATTAGAAGATAGATAGATAGATAGATAGATAGATTAATTAGATAGATAGATAGATAGATAGATAGATAGATAGATAGATAGATAGATAGATAGATAGATAGATAGATAGATAGATAGATAGATAGATAGATAGATAGATAGATAGATAGATAGATAGATAGATAGATAGATAGATAGATAGATACAGATAGATAGATATCCCATAGCTCACACCTAAAAACACACAGATAATACAGACATACATTTACAGAAATGTTGATTAATGTGCATTGTCCCTGTTGAAATAAACTAATAAAATAAATAAATACAGTAAATGAATAAATAAGTAAATAAATCAATGTGTTATAGATAAAAGTGAGCTGACGTGCTGTGACGACACAGTGGTGGTAGATCACATTTGTGTCTCACAGCAAGAAGGTCCTAGGTTTGATTCCAACACCAGTTGATGCTGGGTCAAAGGTCATTTGTCTACTCTGCTCCTCAAATATTGAACATGTTACTAAGTGAACTGATTTCCTTGCATGCTTTTAGATTCAAACTTCAAATGCTGCAGACTAAGTCAATAGCGTGCACTTGTTTTTCAAAGTTCGACTTGTCCTGTAAATTATTGTATGTTATAACTGTGTGTTGTATTTTATGCTGCCTCTTGGCTAAGATTCCCTTGGAAAAAGATCTTCTTAATCTCAATGGGATCTTTTTTTCCTGGTTAAATAAAGGTTAAATAAAATAAATAAAAAAATAAATCACATTAAGTCTTTACCCTAAAAAGTTATAAACACAGGGTCACAAATCTTATCAAAATCGCCTACTTTATCATCAGAACTACAGAATTTCAGGCTCAGGTGACTTTTCATTTAATCACAAATCATAAATGTGTACATCATAAGTGTGTCCATGAATATTTTTGTAAAATATATATAGTCACCATTCCAACTAAATGATGAATGGTGTGAGGTTTTTGTTTTTATATATATAGTGGCTCTTTACCAAATGATAAATAGCATCAGTTGCCACTGTTCCCAAAAGCAGATTTTCTAAAATGTTAAGTTTACTTTATCATTGTTAAATTACTGATCGTTTGGCATCGGTTAGAAACAGATGCAACATCAGTTTAAAATCTGTTACTATTCCCTGAAGTCACAGAGTACAGACCAAAACATCTGCTTTTTCTGAATTTGACAAGTGTCATGTCAGGGTTTTTTCCCAAATGGAGTGTTTTCTGATTACGACTACTGGGATATGATGCTATTATCGTTGGATGTAAAAACAACACTTTCAGAAAATTAATCCAATTTTCACATTCTGCAAAACAGAACGTGGCAGCCCCTGTTGACAAAGATCCTCTATGGTACAGATGGATGCTCGAAAACAAATGCTTGATCATTTCTGAAGACATTTCTGGTTAAAGTTAATGAAAGAGCATATCAACAGATGTATGTTCATGAGAAAATACTGAAAAACACAACATTTCCAGACAGGAACAAAAGGAACAAAAGATGGTAAGCTGATCTCACACAGTGGGACCAGTGGAAAATATAAAAAAAGCATCATGTTTAATGGGATATGCTCGGCTGCATATAAGAATATTAGTGGGATATTTATTTTCAGACACCATATAAAGAGATTATTTAATTCGAAAATCAGAACAAGTGCAAAAACAAGGATATTTTGTTCATGTAAATAGTAAATCTATACATTTAGTCCATACCTGCTTCAGGCCTAATGTGTTCATTTTGCATTACCAGTATTTTACTGGTCTGACTAAATTCCAATTGAATTGACCTTAAATATTTTAACTTCCTTGACTGTAAATGTCTTTGGTGTAATTTTTGTATTCCACAAATTCATCCCACGGGCCAGATTGGATACTTTGGAGGGCCAGTTTTGGCCCCCGAGCCACTTGTTTGACACCTGTGCTTTAAGGCCAGAGGAGGTAGATAACAATGTCCAATAACACACTAAGGTTGAAATGTTTAATTTCAGAGTATTTCAATGAGTACCCTATAAATAGTCAATGTTAGTACAGATTGCAAATGTAGCTTAACATGCTACAAGTCTTATTCTTCATTATTTTATTATAATATATGGATAGATATCAATGACATAAATGTTCACTTTTATTTCTATTTAACTTAACAGAAGCATTTTACTCCTTGCTGATGATAATAACCTTGTTTCCTGCAGGAGATTTGCTCTACAGAGACCCAAAGCGCTGTTCAAGCCTCGGAAAGTCAAGCTAACAGGTGATGAACCGACATGTGTCTATAAAACCACAACACCTGAAAAGAGTAAAATAAAAATGAAAACTACTTTAAACATTTTCCACTGAACATATTAAGAGTTGCTTGACTGCAAAAACTCAAAGGTCGGAGGTCAGGGCTTAAGTTCACGACCAAGGTGAGTTGACCCCCCCCCGCCCCCTTTTTTTTGCTGTCGAACTCACTGCTCTTATTTTCTCCACATGCAACACAGATGAGGTGGAAGGTACTGTCAGCCTGAATTTTCCTTTGAAAAACTTACCTTCAGCATAATTGACAAGATATAATACACATGTTTAGTTTAGACTTTGGTTTTGGGGACTTTATAGAGTCGTACGATCCAAAAATAATACTCATGTAATGTTACTTCATGTGTCTTTCCAAAAATGCAGAGGATTGTGTGAAATGTTCCTCGGTTGTAACCAAAAAGGGTTTAAATATCTAACGACTCGAACTGGACTCCAAAAGTGTGCTTTACTTTCACGCTAGCAATCATTTTACAGGACAAAGGTAGTTATTAATGTATTAAAGCTATGGATATAATTTCTAAATAAAACTATTATTAGAGTTTTTTTTTCGCATCTCCCAAGCAAAATATTAAGACATTTGGGTCAGAACATATGCTTACACTTTGAGTATGAAATTTCAGAGCAACACGTGTTATACTTTTGTGGTTAAAATCCACAATTTCCTCACTCTTTCCTTTTCTGTCTTCCTGTTTTTCCAGTCATGGAGGATGTCGACTACGGAGCTATAACTGGGATCCACGTCGGTAAGACTAAATTCTAAGGTGGGGGGGGGGGGGACGAAAACCAGTCTGATATAAAACAAAGAAACAATGTTTTTCTTTATCGGGCTATTCAATGTGACAGCTCGCATCAACGCACATAGATTTAACGTAAAAAATAAAAATAGAAGAAAAGAAGGGAGAAAGAAAATGAGTCCCTGGGTACATTTACAAACCAGTTCATAGGATGATGTAGCTTTGTGGTTGAGAGATTTAGGGGAGAGGACTAAAACAGCAAATGTGGCTTTAGCCTTCCCATTTATCCCATTTGTCTTGATCTGGTGGATTGGATATGATGTTCTGGTGTATGTTTTTCACGTGCATGCGAGCAGTGCAGGATGTTTTTATGGGGTTGTTTGATTGTAAAAAAGGTCCTTATGTCTGTACAAAGCAAGGTAATCATACAGGGTTGCATCATATCAGCTCCTGGACTCATGTGTGTTCAATAATAATGCACATTTCATCTTATCTCAGGCCAGCTTCCACCTGAAGACCTGCTGCAGACTCTGTGTTTCCTCTATGTCTGGCATGTAAACCCACACTGATGCTGCATGACTGAACTGGGAGAATGAGTCCAGGAATAGGGAACATTATGTCTGTATGTTCGAATGCTGTTTTAACTCTAAATACTGTTGGTTCTTTTCTTTCAACTTCATCATTCCTATGGATTTCCACAAGTGTTCCCAACCTCTAACCTTTTGTAGCTCGTATTTAACGTTGTAATTTAACATCACACATTTCTGTAGACCTCAGATTTTCAAAACAGAGACTATTTTTTGGCGATAATTAATTTACTTTTTGATAATAAATATGTTGTATTATGTGGCAAATAAAGGTGCTGTATGTAAGAATTATGCTCCAAGTAAGCATATAATGGCACTAGAGTTTAATCAGAACTTTCTGCGTAATCCTACAGACATACAGACAGACACATATTTAATTCCTCCTTGGCGGTAATTATGAAAGAGTACAGCATCTGAAACTGACCACAGTGAACAGTTGACAGATAAACAGTACCACAATGCCTCAGTGTCAGACTCACAGTTAAATAATGATGAGTGATATAGATTATTTTTGAACAAATACTGATTTTTACCACTGCCAAGGAGGTATTAAAATCTGTTTGTCTGTCTGTCAGCAGGATTACGCAAAAAGTTCTGAACGGATGTTGATGAAATTTTCAGAAATGATAGATAACGGGTCATGGAAGAACCCATTAGATTTTGAACAACGAAGATATCTGGAGCTGATACAGATTTGATGGTTTTAAAAAATGTCAGAAAAACTTGTGTTTTTAAAGGAAAATGCATTGAACTAAATATAATATTAAACTACTGGTTTAAAAAAAAAAAAAAAGGAGAAAAGTACAATTAAACATGTCTTTTATCTTTTATGTATGGAGATTGTCTCTCTCAACTCACCATATATTTTTATGAGTACGTTTTTGTTTTTTTTATTAATTTTTTTATGTATGTAACTATGTATTCATTGTTATCAGTTACTAATTATCAGGTGACCCAATCTGAATTGTAGGTGACCCCATGGATAAAAACCCCTGGTATATGGGTTCAAAATATAGTCGTAACAAATGTAAATCATAAAGAGCTGTCGTTATGCCTCTTAAAGTACATTAGCTTCCTTTTATGTTCTTTTTACAAATAGCGAATGTTGCGGCTGTCAGTATTTCCTCCTATCTCCATCTTGAAATTACAAGTTGGAAGCTGACGTTAACCATTGTTTCCACTTGGATGCTTATATTGACACTGAATGACACGACATGACTGAATTAAAGGCGTAATAAGGGCAGAAAGCGTTGGTTATCGGTTCCTCATCCTAGACTATACGTACAGACATATGTGAGGGATATGGATTCTCTACTCCATCTTTCATCAAAAGTATATCCTTTAAAAACTGCATCCCACTTTATGTCAGCCTCTTCTCAGTGCATGTTTATGGTCATATCATATAATCTTGACGTTACGGGCTCAGCTCCAGCTCATGACATGTGTTGCATGTCATCACTCGCCTCTTAGTCTTATCTCTTCTTTCACCCTGACTTCATACGACCCAGTAAAGCAGTAAAAAACCCTTTCCAAAAAAGTACTAAACTTTTACGACTGAGTGCATTTGCAGATTTACTCAAGACTGACAAATACAACATGTTTTCCCTTTGACTTAACCTCATTCTGATTGCTAAATATATTTGTTTTTACACATTACTGCTCGTTATGCACAATTCGACGTTTCGGAGTGAAGTCATCGGTTTAGTCCCTTGTAAACAAAAGTGTGTAATTCCTGCCATGTTTCTTCAGAATGAAGTCTGTATAGAGGAAATGAACAGATATGCTTACACGGTGAAATTACAGCTGACGTCAAAGTGGAGCCTGGCACTATCACTTAGCTGCAGTTAACATCATGAAGTAGAGCGTGCATGCCAAACCAGGCCAAACCACAGTCGCATGGCAGACGCTGGTTGTCAGACGGCCTGTAAGTGACGCGTGACGGACTATTCTGGGATGTTTAACTCCCAAGTCGTCGTCTCTTTACTCAGACTTGTGCCACACAAAGCGCAAAATCAGGATAGTGTTTGACGTGGGTTTTGGTGGTAATTGTTATCACAACCTTTGTCTGGCAGCTTTATGCGTATCACACTCCCTTTAAACACATATGAACACTTTTACAGATTTAATGGTGATGACATCAGTTAATACAAATGTTTTCAGATTCAGCAATAACATAGATATTCATAATGCAGTTCACAGTGAACCGTCTGTCAAAGAGTAACAAAAAGTACGACGGCAATAATAGTGCAGACAGTGATACAATACAACATTTTTGGCAAAAACCTATTTCTTTTCAATGGTAAATTGACTTCTCTTATAGTTCTTTTCCAGCTTCATGGTGCTTAAAGCTCTTTACATTAGCCTCACATTCACCCATTCACACACTCTCATCCACCAGTAGGTTCTGTCAGTCCTACTGGGAGACGAAGGGTTCAGTGTCTTTGCCCAAGGACACTTTGACATGTGGACAGTGGACATGAACCGCAGACCCTTCGATCATTGGACGACCCTCTCTACCAACTGAGCCACAGCCCCCCCCCTTAATCATGTAATAGTTTGCTAAACTATGTTGCAAATAAACATTAATTTTAGATGACATTTAGCTTATGTAATTTATAATATATAGTGGTGGAAAAAAGTTGTCAGAGCCCCCATTTATTTATGAAATATTGCATTAAGCAACTTTCTTAAGCCATTGAACTCTCCCCAGTATTGTCCCATTCTCCAAACCCACATGCTCCCTTCTGAGCATGCTCTGTTTCATAGAAGGAAGAGAATAACACCGTTGACACTTTTAAAGCAGCTAAAAACCATCTGTTTAGACTGGTCTTTGTTTGAGTTGTTTTTATCGTTGTAGGTCTGTGTCTGTTTTTATGTTGTTTCCTCCTTTCACTGTATGTTTTATGCTGTTTTATTTGTGTATTATTGGTTTCAGCACATACTATACTGAAGGAAAATTTCCTCGAGGGGACAATAAATGTATGATAGTGTTTATTAAGAAAAAACAAATATACATATGTGACTGTTGAGCACGAAACCAGGCATAAGTTGCGCTCACCCGTTCAGAGCTACAGGCAAATTCAGGCTGGAAGGCGATTTTTTTATGCGTGTTTAAATTTTATCAAAAAACGGTACCTTAACACCTCTATTTTCAGTTCTTGTGGTCATTACATTGAAATCCAATCAATAAAAGGTGTTTATTGAGTCAATTATTTAAGCGGCGACAAAAGTTCAGGTATTGCTGAGCAAAGACAAAGACGACTTCCACCTCTTTTCGCCGAACAAAACGATCTCCGTTCCGTGGGTAAACACCCAAGTGTTTGGTACGAGGTAAAAGCTTATATTGAATGTTCTGTCCAATGGTGTAAGCCAAATGATTATAATACGTCACACTTCTGTCCTATTATTATAATATATAAAACTTCTGTGACGTGTCCACCAGAGTGTCCTTTAACATATGTGAATATTTTTTGTCAATCGGATACAAATTATTATGCGTTGCTAAGGACTTCCTACCCCAAAACAGTCCAAAACTTTGACGGACAATATCTAAAAAAAATGCTACCAAGCTACACAGATAACTCAGTTTGGATTTACACACACTTATTCCTGGTTTCGTGGTGGTGGGTCACATATAGTAGCACAGTTGAACTAAGATAAAAGATCTGTTTCTCACACTTCACGATTATGTATATATTTTTCCACTTTCATGTCACAGTTGAAGGAGTGACTCCGACTCCCTATAAAATGAACAGTAAAAGCCGACAAAATGTTTACAGATACACCCCATCATTCCCTTTCTCTGTTGCAGCTGGGTTCAGGAGAAGTTTCAGACTGGGCCGTAAGGGAAGTCAGGCTCGAGAGGCAGCTCGGTCCAGACGGTGGAGCGCTGGCGTTCAGGATTCAATCTGCCCCCCTACTTACATAGAAGTGATCCCCTACCACAAAGACCCCAGCGACACACACCGTCTGGTGGTTATGGTTGGTACGTACGTGCTAAATAGAACTCAAAACCTCCAAAGACAAGCACTCCATCTTGTGATTTTTTTTCCTAAAATGTGTATTATTTAGGGGCATGTGTTGGTGAAGTTGTAGACTGTGATAAAGTGAGTGACTATCCCCCACCTCACCCTCCCCTATGGCGACTGCAAAAATGCAAAAGGACCTCTAAGAGTTTGTAATTCAGGCATGTCCAAACTATTCCACAAAGGGCCGGTGTAGCTGCAGGTTTTTGTTCCAACCAATCAGTAGCACACCAGACTGGACGCAATTAATCAACTGATGTCAGTCTTCAGAGTCGACTGGTCAAAGTGTCAACTCTTGGTTGGTTGGAACAAAAACCTGCAGCCACACCGGCCCTTTGTGGAATAGTTTGGACGTGCCTGCTTTAATTGGTCTGCCATAATAGAGCTTGGATGCCAACTGCTATAAAATGGACAAAAAAGGAGAAGAGATCTGTTTTTGGACTCGGTTTGATCCTCCTAGATCACAGGTGTCAAACATAAGGCGCGGGGGCCAAATCCGGCTCGCCAAAAGGACTGATGGGGCCCTTGGGATCAATTTGTGACATGCAAAAAAGACAAGATAGTGTCAAAATCACTTTAGTTCAGGTTCAACATGCAGTGGATCAGACCAGTAAAGTATTGGCATGATAACCAATAAATAATTAAAACTGATAATGTTCTTTGTTTTAATATAAAAAAAAGGAAAATTACATGAAAATATTGATAATTACAAACTATTCTTTGACAATAAATATGAACAACCTCAAATGTCTTAAGAGAAATAAATGTCATTTTAACAATATCCTGCCTGTTACTAAATGTTTTATGTATTTGTTATTGTAACATACATTGTAATGTACACGTGTAAATGATAAAATGAAGCAGAATATGTTAGATTTTTTTTTAGGTTGTTTGTGTTATTTAAGGAAACTGAAGATATAAACATTTTTATGATATAATTTTCCTTCTGTCACTGTTATTATTTTACTGGTCTGGCCCACTTCATATCATATAAGGCTCTATGTGGCCCCTGAACTGAAATGAGTTTGACACCCCTGTCCTAGATGGTACATAAAGTACCTGCAAACACACACACACAAAAAAAAAAAACGGACGAGCGGTGGGATTCATGGTTTGATCTGCCCCCCTACCCACATAAAGGTGATCCCCTATCACAAAGACCACAGCAACAGCCTCTATCTGGTTGTTCGGGTTCGTACGTGTGTGCTAAATATAACCAAAAACCTCAGAAAACAACTGCTTCATATTTTGATTTTTTTTTCTTAAAATCTGTATTATTTAGTGGCATATGTTGTTGAAGTTGTAGACTATGATAAAGTAAGTGACTATCCCCCACCTCACCCTCCCCTATGGCGACTGCCAAAATGCAAAAGGACCTCTAAGAGTCTGTAATTGGTTTGCCATAATAGACCTTGAATGCCAACTACTATAAAACAGAAAAAAAAAGACGAACAAATCTGTTTTTGATCCTCCTAGATTGTACATAAAGTACCTACAAACACACACAAAAACAGGTTGTTGTAGACCATATATACAGTACCTCTTCAGATCTATTCATAGCATGTTTTTCTGCACATAGCTCATGTACAGTATCCCTTGCTGGGATCAAACATGTTCTGTTTTATAGTATCACACAGCTTTTTTTGACATACAAAAACATAGCTACCATCATCCAATTCACTGTAAGGGCAATATTACTAAAGCTGCTGTTGATCAAAAGAAAAAGTAGCACATTGATGAAGATTTATGCCCCTTCTCTTGAGTGCAGGAACAATCCTTTCCCATCAGAACCACGTAAACACTGTCAGAAAACTCCAAGTCAGAATATATTGTGTTCTCTTGAATTACCTAGGAGCCCACCCCAGATTCACTTTTTTGCCAATCCTGCAGGCCTGCTTTCTGTATTTCTGAACTATATCTCTCTCTGGAGAGTTGTATGTTGGGCCACGCTGAAGGCCTTTTTAATGTCATATTACCATACAACTACAGGTCACCTGTGACAGAGGGAAATTAAAGCAGAATACATAAAAGTTCGAAGAAGAGGAGAGAAACACAATGACCCAAGAGGTGCAAAAACAACACAAGATAGAAAACAGATAAATGAATGGAGAGGAGGGATGAGTGGATTGTGAATAAGATCAGTCATAATGTCAGCCAAGTGCTCCATCATCAAACTGGAACAGTTAAGACAGCTTGGATTTAGATTTAGACCTATTCGATTGAGTTGGAGCTTACTCCGACGCTGGATTACATTTTACTGTCTGCAGTGAAGGTTCCTCATTGACCGGAGGTCATCATTAAGAATATATAGCTTATTGGCAATGAGCATTATAGACAGGAAAACCAGAACCTGAATAGCTAAAACAGGACCATCTGGATCATTTCTGACCAGGTTTTGTTTGCATTGCATACGCATTTTGAATGAAACAATAGTCTGTTATGCTTCAGGAAAGTTGATGAAAATAACTGCCAGCCTCTCTAAGCCCGACAGATCATGTAACTCTCGAAGAAAGAAAAAAAAAAAAAAAAGGTCAAATGAAAGTATCCGCAGCGCTCAGAGATGCTCCTCTCTGTTTTTTTTTTGAAGCAGCTGTTAAAAACATCAGCAGCCCGAAAGAGTTGCGAGTCTATAAACTTGATATTTTGTAATGTATTGAGCTCATGCAACTCTGTGATGGAAATGGCAGGTATGTCAGGAATCCTACTTTCAGCGCTCCATTAGAGTCTGATGCAATCTGGAGCTGGAGGAACCTGCATTAAGAGGAAAATCCCAGATGCTGCAGTCGATGTGTGCATTTGGACGTGTGCGTTTCATCCTGTGCATCCTACACTAGAGTGACACTGATACTGTGTGGCTTTGCAGATGTCACATTTAGATGTGATCCTATGGATTTTCCAGAGGGCATACGAGCATTAAACATTCAATACAGAGTCAGAGAAAGCCAGTGAGGTCGGTTGGAGGCTCATTTCAGACTGAAATCAGAATGAAATCAGAGCCGTGTCTGTCTGCCTCTCGTTCGCTCTCCCCTCTCCTCTAATGATAAAGACAGATGTGTCACCAGATCACTAAGCCCATTTCATGTTGGATTTGTCGTGAGGAAAACATTAGTTCACATTGATATTGGGAATGAATACCCTCATACAGAACTTGGTGTTTTAATTGTTTCCTCAAGGGCCCAGCGGCGTTGGCGTCAGCGAGCTGAAGAGGAGGCTCGTGATCGCAGACCCCGACCGCTATGGCGTCACTGTACCACGTAAGGCAGACTCTTCAGTTGTCACCTTTACCTCCTGCGCACAATATTATCTGTACACAGTGTTCAGCCTCATTCTGGTCTCTTCCAGATACAACACGTGAGAAGCGAAAGCAGGAGGAAGAAGGCCTGGATTATCATTTTGTGTCGGTTCACATGTTTGAGGAGGGCGTTCTCAATCATAGGTAGAAATCCTGTGGCTTTTTTTTTTTTTTTTTGTCATAAACCTGTTGATTTCCCGTCTTACACTGACACTGACTTTCTTGTTCTGGTGTCCTTTGTGTCTTTAGGTTTATAGAATATGGGCGGTACAAAGGTCACTACTATGGAACAAGTCTGGACTCGGTTCATAAAGTGATGGCAGAAGGCAAAGTGTGTCTGCTGAATGTTCACCCCAGTGTAAGTGTCATGGGCTATCATCACATAACGTCTTAAGAGCGGACGGAATCTGGGCTACTTAAGTCCTGAAGAAGGAATGGAATGTATACATCACTAGAAATGAGTTGATTTGTGTATTTCAGGTGGATTTGTCCTCTACTCAGAATTCAAAAGCGTTATGGATGATTTAGAATTATTAATTTTGTAACCGTATAACCATCCTCAGTATGAAGAGATATTCGACGGTCGAACACTCTGAGATATATACCTGCGACTGTGGTCCCGTGTGGTCCCTTTCAGTAATGATGAAAGGTTCAGTTGTGAATATAAATAATAAACAATAGTGTGGACAGCGGAAGAGCAGGGACAGAAGTATATTCTATATTTCAACCTGTTCACCAAATAGAAAACAGTCAAAAAACAGAGCAGAAAATATTTAGCAATGTCATTTAGAGTTGATAAAAGGACAGGCAAAAAAAATAACATCTATTTTTAACTGATTTATCACCATTTATTCTAATATTATGCTTTGTATTTTGCATTTTTAAGTACAAATCAGGTATTTTCCCACATTAAATTTACTGATCATGGAAATGTTCATAAAAGCTCAGATTAAAGTTGAAAATGATTGTATCAAAATCAGAGAAAAGTGAAGAAAACATTGGATTAAAAGGATTCAAGGATTAAAAATAACGTGTCTCTATTTTCAACTGGAATTCAATGGGTTTAAACAAATATAATGCATTAGACAGACAGACAGATAGACAGACAGACAGATATCCATTTTACATGTTTCCTTGATAATAATCTAAATCACTTCAGTTCTTACATCGATATCTATGTCATTGTATTGACACAAACATGGCTTTTGGGCATTCCATGTTTTCTTTTCTGTCAGTTCTAGTCACATGATACACACAGGAGTTAGTACTTGATTGCGTAACCATTGTTTTTGATGATTTTTGATGGTCTAATAACTTTTTCCACGGCTGTAGGTGGTAAATCAGAATCAAATCACATTCATTTTTCCCTTTGCTCAGGCATATGTAACGTTCATGACATTATGTTGTTGTTTAACCCATAAAGACCCAGCGGTACTTTTCTATTTCTAAAC
The DNA here is from genome assembly GCA_020466265.1 of Siphamia tubifer. Classification (NCBI taxonomy): domain Eukaryota; kingdom Metazoa; phylum Chordata; class Actinopteri; order Kurtiformes; family Apogonidae; genus Siphamia; species Siphamia tubifer. The sequence continues at coordinate 4,236,318 of CM035799.1, read as the reverse complement.
TTTCTTCAGCAATTTATCCCCATTTATTATATTATTATCTTCTTACATTTTCCATTTTATCAGTAAAACTCTGGCATTTCCCTGTAGTTAATTAACTGATCATGCCGATGTTCATAAAAGCTTAAAGTGGAAGATTATTATATCATTGAAATAAAATATTAAATACATCATTAACTGAACATAAAGCATTTCTACCCAAAGTCATGAAATCTAATATTATATTATATTCTGTATTTTTATCAGTATAAATCATGCATTTTCCTATATTTAATTTACTGCTCATGTAGAAGTTCACAAAGATTTAGAGTAAATTTAAAGGTTATTATATCAGAAACAGAAAAGAAATGAAGATAAAGTGACTTTTTCAGCAAACATGTCAATAACTGAATATAAAAACAAGGCTTTCCATCCACTCTCATTGATCCAACTCCATGGGTTTTACTGGTGAATCCATGTTGTAGAAGATGACGGTGTTTCCACAGTAACTACAGAGTTACAAAGGTCATATCTGCTGGTTAACTTCAGCTATTGTGACTGTACAAAGTGTGTTCATGTTGCTTTATAGCAGAGGTGTCAAACATGAGGCCCGGGGGCCAAAATCGGCTCGTCAGTGGGTCCAGTCTGGCCCCTGGGATGAATTTGTGAAATGCAAAAATGACACAGAAGATATTAATAATTAAGGAAGTACAAATTATGACATCAATTCAGTCTAAAATGGATTAGACCATAATCATTAGAAACAATTAATTATGAAAAACACACATTTTCTTCTTTGTTTTAGTGTGAACAAGGGGAATAAATAAATAAAGACTAGCCTGATACAAAACATGTGAATAAACTGAAATGTATGTGGAATTTTACCAATACTCTGAATGTTAAATGTATTTATAAATCCACTGTTATCTATAAGTTGTGATGCACATGTATAAATGATAAACTAAAGCACACTTATTTTTCTTAAGTATTTTCAGTTTGTTCATGTTATGTTCAAGTACAGTTCCTAGACGTAAACATTTCCAGGATGGAATTTTACTAGTTTAGCTCAAAAACACAGAGAAAACGTTGGAGTTGATATTATTTCTATGTTTTTATCCAATTACTTTACTGGTTCGACCCACTTTATACCATATTAGTCTAAATGTGGCCCCTGACCTAAAGTGGGTTTGACACCCCCCTGCTTTATAGTAAATGTAACATGATTAAAGGTCAACATCACATCTTACCAGTGTTCATCTAATGCCAGCAGAGGGAAATAAGATCTAGAGTTACACATACTGTATCCTCCAGTTGTCATTTGATCATCGTCGCCACATTTGACAAAGGATGATCATGACACAGAACCGTGGCTGATGACAGAAGGTCCTCATGATGTAATTCCGTGACTGGTTTTAATGTTAAGACACATAGTTTCTGATCTTATTGTAAAACCGATGTCCAGTTTGTCAAACAGGCCAACATCTGGATGTTTCTTCCATCCAATCCTGCCAAGTATATTTAATTTTTTCATTCCTCAATAAAAGAAAAAAAACCCTCCTGACTCATTTGCTCCAGTAGGGAGACACTTTGTATTTTTGTAGTGTCACTTATTGCCTGTGCAGGAATCTAAAACTGTCAGAAACAAGGATAACAAGTATAACATTTAACACTATCCACATTACTAGAGTATCCATGTTTCTCTAAACCTGAATTATATTTCTGTTGGAATATAACACACAAACACAACGACAGGATACTGCTTTGTATATACAAACGCTCTTTGACAGCTTGGTGTTGAACATTTCTTTAACCCATAAAGACCCAATACTATTTTTATCAGTTCCCATATTCCCAATTTAACACTTCTTGTTATTTAGCACAAATTATTTCAATATCATCTACTGTATTTTGCATTTTTTTTCCAATGAAAATCAGGTATTTTCCTACATTTAATTCACTGTTCATATAGATGTTCATAAAAGCTCAGATTAAAGTTGAAGGTTATTATATCACAAATAGAGAAAAGGTGAGTTTTTTCATGAATATTTCATAAACTGAGCATAAAACAAGTTTCTCCATCCACTGACATTGATCTCCACAGGTTTTTACTGATGAATCAATGTTGTTTCCATGGTAACGATGGAGCCTCTGAATGTCCAAATGGATCATATGTTAATGACCATGAAAAGACGACAAACTGCATTTTACAGCAATTATTTACATGAAGTAGTAGATCAACAGGTATTAAACATTTTATATTTTGGTTCATTTTATGGGTTAGGGTCAGGATTAGGTTTTAGGGTTAGGGTCACATTCTATTACAGAATTTATGGTCCAAATCATTGATCGTGTGCTTATGAGTCAACGCTGTTTAATTTTGTCTATGAAATGCACGTTTTTAATATAAGTGTTGCTTTACTCCATTTTAATTCTCATGTATGGTTTTAATATAGTTAATACATTTTACAACCACATTTTTACTTTTACGCTTTTGTGATTTTTAATATCTTTTCTTCAGCAACTTTCTTTTTTTTCTGTGATTTTTAAAATATTTTCTTCTGTGATGTATTTGTAAAACACTTTGATTTACTCCGTCTATGAATACTGCTGTACAAATAAACTTGCTTTGCCTTACACATTATCGTATAAATTCTAGCTTCTTCATAGACTTACCTTTATTTGTCTTTACTTACTTTCACAACAGAAAATAAAGCACGTGTACACGACTGAATTCAGACCGTACGTGGTGTTCGTGACGCCGCCGCGCCTCGAGGAGCTTCGCCTCACCAGACGCAGAGCCAAGTTCATCTGTGACGAAGAGGACAAGAACCCCGTCAGGATCTTTTCAGTAAGACAACTTCCACACATGACCCCCTCTCCCACTGTGTGAGGTCAGGGGCTTGTTCATGTCTTGTAACATGCAGGGCGGTGTCAGGTCAAACAGCACACACACCCACTGACGAACACATGGGTGACCCTGTGCGGTGCATTTAAGAGGCTTGTAAATGGAGTTACGAGGCTGCTCAGTGGGTGGTTTCTGGATTCATGATGAGCTCACATTTTTGACCTAAAATAAAAGCAATACAAGCATTAATGTGTGAGTAAATAGCAAAAAAGATAAATAAGGATATGAAAGAAGGGGTTCTATTAGAGCTGGGCAAAAAAATCGATATAGATTTAAAATCGAGTTTTATGACAAAATCGATTCATATTTTAGGAAAATCGTGCAATCCGATTCCCCTCCACACGCACTTTTTTTTTCCTCGCAAAAAGAAAACCATGAACCAGGCTGCTTTCCGTAGTTGCACATCTGAAGCGAAAGCATCCAATGGGGGAGGGGGGGCAGAACTCTTAGAAAAGCGCTGCCAGCACTTCTTCAAAATGTTCAACAAACACTGACTGAAAGCTTTTCTCACGGCACACCTTATGATAAACATGGAGCCAGAGTCCTGCACGGTTCTGATTTTGACATACCGCAACCGCCCATACCAGTCATGTTTAAACTCCGACCCGTTTTCCCACGAAAAAAAAAAATCCGCACCCGAACAACCCGCTATAAATGAACCAAACCCGTATCCGACACAGCACAACATTTTTCACCCGTTTCGTGGGTACCCGGGTACCCGAACCCGTGCAGGACTGCATGGAGCACGATGTGGAGCGATAACAGACGCAATAACATCATATATCCAAAATATTGGTAACATGTTCAGGTTTATTGAAGTAGCTTGATTGATAATAAGGTTTTGTTTTATTTTGTCCTTACAAAGTAAAAATTTTACTAGTTTTATTTTTATCTTATTTTTGCACTACTACGTTTTTTGTAATGTTTTTCATATAATATGAGTATTAATGTATATTGTTTTAGTTGTTAAAATATTTTAAGCTTTTTTTTCCAACAAAATGTATCTTTTACACTATTTTTTTTTGCACTGTTTTTCCTGTAACAGTGGTGGATATGTCTGGACTTACTACAGTTCATGTAGACAAAGTCTCAGGTTGCAGTTGCACCTTTTGCACAACTGATTTATTTACAGTTATTTGTAGAAGTATTTTTGTTTTACATGTTATTTAATAAAAAAAAAGAAGACGAAAGAAACCATGTTTCTAGTGTTTTCATTTTCATTTAGCCCACGTGGGAAAAAATCGTATCGTGAATCGAGTTTTTTGGGAAAAAATCGGAGATTTTTTAAAAAGAGAAAATCGCCCAGCCCTAGGTTCTATGTTTTGATCTGGGATCTTTTTTTTTTTAACCCAAAAACACCCAGTGCTACTCAGAGGTGGTCAAAGTACTCACATTCTGTACTTAAGTAGAAGTACAGCTACTTGTGTGAAAAAATACTCTAGTAAAAGTAGAAGTACTGATTCAACTTCTCCACTTAAGTAAAAGTAAAAAAAAAAAAAAAAAAAAAAAAAAATTCTCGATTGTAATAAAGTACAAAAGTAAAACTGCTTTTTTTTTGTCATGAACGCAATTAATACTTATTTAACCTGGAAAAATTTGGAAAGTTTCAAAAGTATTAAAATAAATCCTGTGAGTTACTGTGTAAATAATGTGTTTGATCAGGTATGAATGTCTGTTTGGTCGGTAGGTAATGATTCAGGCTTTTGTCAAATAAAAGGACGTAAGGCCTCTGTGTAGCGACTGTTTTCAAAGCAAACTGTTTGAAAAAAGGAGCCAATCCAAAAGTACACAAGTGGGCACACATAAGGTCCTCACACACACACATTTGATGCTAACTGGCTGTCAGAAAACATGGCGCTGAAAAGTTTACCGACATCCTCACACTATTTTGTTTTTTTTGTCAGTTTAAAACAATAGTGGGAGTTCATGACTCTTAATGCCCACTTATACCCCAGCCCTTAATGCCTCTTGTCTAGTAACACTGGAGATAGTCGCTTGTCTTGTTCCTTGAGTCTGACTAATGGAAGAACCTGCAGTTTGTGTGGATGGAGGCGAGAAGGAGCTCCTTATGGCCAATGCTGGAGCTTTCACACACAGCCACAACTGCCTGGTGCTTGGTGCCTTTAGCATGGCTAGCTAGCGCTGCTTCTCCCATATTCGAGATGTGGATGATCGTAGAACATAGTCCACATTTCACTTTATTTGGGTCCTGGACCTTCTTAAGCCACGGTTTTGATTTGTCAGAGTGAAGCTAGACATTGTTCAATCAACACTTTCCTGGTATTTCAATTTAATTTGGGCTAGATTTTAGTCCATACCGACTTCACCCAAGAAGTGAGTGAACAGGAAGTGAATTTCCAGTTCACTGAATAGAACATTAAGGTTAAAACAATATTAAATAAACTTTTTATTAACTCACTCGAACTATTTTTAATTTATTGTTAATTACACATTACTATGCTGTGTAAAAAAAAAAAAATCCATGACCTTTCCTAGAGTTTCTGGGTATTTTTACTTTTCCAAAACCTTTCCAGGTTTGGAATTTGTATTTTTCAGGTTCCATAACTTTTCCAGGTTTTTTCAAACTGTACAAACCTTGAATAAATGATCCACAGACAGTGGATGTCTCTAAAAATTAACTTAAAATCTTCCATTTTAGAAAAGCTTTAACTGTTTGATTTTAATTTGATCTTTTTCTTTATTGTGCACTTCGATATTTGATTTCAAATGTGAAGTGTTTACAAATAAAATGGATTATTTAAATAAATACATTACATTATGCCTATAAATAATGGCAACATAAAATGTTTGTTTTTGTTTTAATGCAAAAAATACCGATAAAAAAAATATTTACATTTTCAAACTACCCTGTAACAATAAAATATGAAAAACCTAAACAAATTAAAAAATCTTTCAAAATTATGCGCAATTTTAATCATTTTGTCAGCCCTTATTTTTTAAAAGAAATTTCACTTTTGTAAGGATTATTACATTAAATATTTTTATAATTTAATGGGGGGTTTTCTACAACAAAAACAGACCAAAAAATTGGAGTGGTCATTAGTTTTAAATGATTATACTGTTGTTTTACTGGTCTGACTGGCCCACCTGAGGTCAAATCTGTTTAGAGACGACCCCTGGTTTAGACCAATAGATGATTTTGGTCACAGGTGGATATTTGAAAAAATAAATAAATTTAAAATTAAAAAAAAAAAAGACGCTGTGTCACATCTCTTGCCATCTGTCTTGACATTCAGCGTTTGACCCCTGATGTCCATTTGGCCCTTATTAAACCCCTGGGGTCAAACACCTGTGATGCAGCAGGATGGATATTTTATAAGGCTATGCTTTCAGCTTCCACTACAGCTGCTGTGAAACGCTCTCCTATTCTTTACTCTCAGCATGTAATGACAAGTTCTGCCTCAGTATTGTTAGTCAGTCATGACGATGCAGCCACATCCTGTTATGTTACAATATGTTCAGGTTGTTCGAGAAACAGCTTGTCTATGTGTGTGTTTTTGTGTCCGTGTGGCCACAGAGTCATTTCCTCGCCATGAAGAATTTACACTGTATGCATCTTGGCTGAAGTACACAGATACCACATGTAGCAGTTTATTAAGGACAGAGGTGGAGGAGGAACAACAGATCACACACACACACTTTACTGACACTGAACTAGGGAGGACTGGTTTCCAGTATTATGTGTCCCACTACTAGAGTTGGGTAATTCCAGCTCCAAAGAGGAAAAGTCCTGCCATGTATTTGTTCCAATCATTCACTGAGCACCACTCCTCATCCAGGTAGATGGATACTTAGTGGAATCATCAGTATGAAATGAACAGGAAGAACCAACACATGGCAGGACTTTTACTCTGTGGAGCTGAGATTACCAACCTCTGCCCAATACTAACACAACCTCTAATGTCACCACTAGTTTGTGCCAATCTCAAGATTCTATGACAACCTGTTCTTGAATTAGAACCAATAATATGATTTCGACCTTTCTGCTAAATGAGACATTGACCTTTGACCTTTTGCAAGATTGATAATTTTATGATATGTATATATGCATCAGTGTGTGTAATATTATGATAATATATCCAGTATTGATTAAGTTATAGCGTGATATGTCTATGTTTGACACAAACAGTGTTACACAAGTTAATTTTGTGAAATGTCACCTTTGACCTCCAGAGATCTGAAAAACTATAGTTCGTAGGTGATAACACTAACTATGAGAATTGTATAAATCTTCATTCCGCATTGTTTGGTACCAATCTGAAAGTTCTGTGACCCTCCGTTTTTGAGTTATAACCCATAATCAGATTTTGACCTTTTAGTTAATTGTGACTTTGGCCTTTGACCTTTACTCAATTAGATCATTGCATCTGATGCACATTAGCAATATGTATATGCCCATGTAATTTCATGGTGATATCTCAAATATTCATTGAGTTATAGTATGATATGTCTCTGTAGACAAACACACACACACACACACACACACACACACACACACACACACACACAGTGATTACAATAATCTCTCCCAATCAATGTTGGGTTAGATTAACCAGTGTTGTACAAGTTAGTTCCAAATTTTCAACCTTGTGTTCAGGACCCCATATGGAAAGACCTGGGGTCCATTTCACAAAGGGGATTTAATGAAAACTCTGAAATTGCAAAAAAAAAAAAAATTAAATGCAACATCAGACATCTCAGAAAAATCCTGGAGGGACTGATATGAAGTATGACTTCAACCTGCTCTCCATTTTAAGACAAAGCAACTAGTGCAAAATGCAAAGCAGTTACAACATAATACAACAAAAAAAAAGGACAAACAGATGTTAAATCCAAATACAAAATAACTATAAAGGAAGGACAAAGACAGTAAACACAATAAAAGGACAGTGTCACATTACAAAATAAAAGCCCTAAAATTATAGGGAATAAAAAAAAAACAAATAAAAGATAATAAAAGTCAGTGCTTAATAGATTAAATATGACAATAAAACACACAGCTATGAATAATGGGCTAATATTGAATTTTTTTTCTTGTATCGATATCAGCCTGTTGCGTTTGGCGATATGATCTTTTTTCCCTCCCGTGATTTACTGACAGTGACAGGTGAAGTTCACGGCGCCTGCGTCTTCTTAGAGATACTGTTACTTGATCTACCTCATCTTGATGTTTATTTTAGAAAGAACTGGCTCGAAGAATTAAGTGCACTGAACATTTTTACTTTTTTGGGGAATATATTTTTTTGTGAATTATGTGAATATTATGTTACCTGTTCAATCTTATTTTTCTCCCTTTTTTTACCAGTAGTTTAATTTTATTTTTAGTTCAATAAATGTGTCCTTTAAAAAAACATTTATTATCATTTGACAGAGAAAAAAAAAGTGTATTGGTTCCAAATATTGGCTTAGGATTCCTGTATCAGTTATGACCTAAGACTAATGTAAAAAATATAATAAAAAATTAAGCAAAAGTTTTAAAAAACCAGTAACAGCCCCCAAAAACATTTATATCAGTTGATCACAGGGCTGGTACGATATGCTTTTATGCCGATTCGATTCTTTTACGATTTTTTTGGGTGCCGACTTGATTTAAATTGCGATTCTTCGATATTCCAATTTTTCACTTGTCGTTTTAACACCAGACCAGGTGAAAAAGCTAAATAATGATCCTACAGATCATATCAGGAGCCATATGTCCCAAAAAATGCACCTCATATGTGAGTCAGTTCAGATTTATTCAGCAGTAAAATATTTGAACCAGACTTTGGGAAGTAAACTGTGACATTTATTTGCACACAACACAAACAGGAGCCTTTAAATGAACAGACTTGATAATAAAGTCAACTTTAAAGTGAACATGTCCAGCTCTGCTCTTCCTTCTGTTACAAACACCACACACTTTAACTGCTGTTGATTCTTTAACTATATTTATTCAGGAACAACTCATTTCATCTATGTTTTCAGATATCCTGAGCTCTTGAACGCACCAGAGATGTTATGATGGTCCTGAATGCACCACCTCTGTGTTTATAATTAGCCGCTGTGTTGTTGCCTATCACCCTCTTTTTCCAACACTACTTCATATCCTCCTGTTTTATTACTGTGTGTAAATGACACAAGGTCAGATTAATAACAATACAGTTGAATAGATATTATCTGTTGTTTATCTGTGCATAAATTAATGCTGTTTAACGCTGGTGTGTTGTTGAAGCTAATACGATAATAAGCTAGCTGTCACTGAGTGTGCCTTCACTGAGGTGATTTCTGTGTATTCCATCTGAGTGACTCATACAATCATCTATGGCAGGGGTCTCCAACCTGTTCCACAAAGGGCCGGTGTGGCTGCAGGTTTTTGTTCCAACCAACCAAGAGTTCACAGTTTGATCAATTAACTCTCTGAAGACTGAGATCAGTTGATTAATTGATTGACATCTGATGTGTTGCTGTTTGGTTGGAACAAAAACCTGCAGCCACACCGGCCCTTTGTGGAACAGGTTGGAGACCCCTGGTCTACAGTCTTTACCAGCTGATTTTTTTCCCACTCGGCTTAAAATGAATCATTTAAATACATGGAAAAATAGATTTTTGAACAAAAAAAAATAAAAAATCAAATTTTAAATCGTAAAACAAAAAATCCCGATACATATGTGAATCGATTTTTTCCCCACCTCTAGTTGATCACTAGTTAGCATATTATCTTTTTAGGTAAAATCTAGCTGTATCACATGAATGTAGGAGTAAAAAGTGTGACATCTGCCTGAAATGAGGAATAATAAGAGGAATATTGTCAGTAGTAGAAGCAGTAGAAGTGCCATGAAATAAAAAAAAATCTGTGTGAAAATGTCACTAAATTACAGCGCTTGTAACATTCCACCAGTGATTCCAGGCATTTCCTTGGCTTCACCTGGTGTGGTTTGTTCGCAGGAGGAGGATTTTGAGGACATGATTGACTCGGCAGAATCCATGGAAAGCCAGTACGGTCACCTGTTTGACAAGGTGCTGGTGAACGGAGACATCGCCGTGGCGTTCAGGGAGCTGAAAGCCGACCTCCAGAAGATAGACGAGGCAGACGTCCAGTGGATTCCTGCGGAGTGGGTCTGCTCATCGCCAACAAAAGCACGCAGAAGTTGCAGCCATTTAACAGGCTGGATTTAATCCTCGCTGTTGGATTTAGACCTCAATATTAACCCATGACGACCCTATATTTAACCATATTTGATGACGATGGTGATGAAATTCTTGAGTCAGTCATCACATAATACAACCAGTGTCAACACTACAAACATTATTAACAGGTTCATGACTGAAGATATGCTAAAAAAAATATAAGAAAAAGACAAAAATATGAACAAATAAACAAGCAAAAACATAAAGAAGTGAAACTATAAACCAGAAACGTAACCAACCAAATCAATGCTAATTTAATGTAGAGTAGAAAATAAAGTATTTACTCATATTAGATCTTAACAAATGCAACCTTCAAAAAGTTCCCTACATACCATTAAAAAAAAGTTCCACAAAAATCCTCATTCATACTTTAAGTCCAACAACAGATATACATTTTCTTTTAGTTCCTTTTCTAGCTTTTTACACAATACATTTTCAAAAGTTTCACAAATTATATTTAGACTCATGTGTTGAGAAGAACCTTTGTGTGTAGAGAGGCGGGACATTGAATTTGCTTTAAATATTTGTATTATTTTATAGCAAGCCAAATCATTACATTTCATAATATGAGATTTATCCACATTTCTGATAATATTATCCTTTGGATTTAGCATTTTTCAGTGTAAATCATTTATTCTCCTACATTTAATTTACTGCTGATATAGATGTTCATGAAAACTCAGAGTTAAAAGAAAAGAACTGAAGATAAAGTGACTTTTTCTGCAAACATGTCACTAACAGAACATAAAAACAAGTGTTTCCATCTACTGTCATTGATCCAATTCCATGGGTTTGATTATTAGTTTATTATTAGTAGTAGTAGTTGAGTTTTTAACTCTTAATTTTTTTTTTTTTTCATTGATATTTAAAGTTTTATGTTTTTGTTCCGTTACTTTTGAATGTGTTTTGTTGGTTTATTCCTTTAGGGTGGGAAGAGTGCACAAAGGAGAATTGCAAAATGTAAGATTCAGCATCACATGTGTGTCTGATTTTGTTTTGTGAAATAAAAAGATTCAAAAAAAAAAAAAAAAAAGAAGAAACCGAGAAGAATTGAAGAAAAAGTGACTTTTTTCAGCCAACACGTCAATAAGTGAATATAAAACAACTGTCATTGATCCAACTCCATGATTTTACTGGTGAACTAATGTTGTAGAACAATAGTCTGTAAACTCTAACACCCAAAGAGCCATTTGAACCCGGCTTCCATGGAAAAAAAAAAAAAAACACTGGGAGCCACAAATACTTTTTGACATCTAAAATGAAAAAAAAGAAAACACAAAAATAAAGGACAAAATATTTTTAAACAACTTACTTTTCATGCTGGGGGGGTTCACCTCAGTCATACCTATTAGTGCGATGACGACGCTTTTGAAGATCGACTGTCTGATCTAAAATAAAAACAACAATATTACTTTTTCTTACCTTTACACTGGTCCAGTGTAAAGCAAAGACACTCCACACCTGGTTAACCTTTGACCTGTGGGACTTCGTCATACGTATGTTTTTTTTTCCCCTTCTTCCACACTCTGAGCCTGTCCGTTTAGGTCCAGGTTCGCTCACAGTCCCCTGTGCATTCGGATCCAGGTCCATCACCAGGTCTTCAGATATTTTCATTTTCTTACATTCCTTCATACTTGACAGTGTTTTTGTGGCCGTACAGTAGCTTCTAGTGATGCGCGGTTAGGGGGTTTTACAGAAATCCGCCCCGCCCAAACCTAAGACGTGGCTAGGCCCGCCCCGCCCAACCCGCATGATGTCACGTATTGATAAACCCAACCCGCCCGCTATCAACTCGCGAGCTTAAATTTCGCTCTAAACTCACATAGTACATTCGCAGCATCTTTACCTTGTGCTTCTAATGTTAAAAGTCATGAAGCATAATTTTTGCCTCCTTTCTAACGTCTCAATATGCACTCCAGCACATAAAATAGACTCCACCCACATCATCACTCTATAAAGCCAACACATACAACGTTTCCGTACAACCTTCGCATCGCCTGTTTTAATCTTCTCCCTGATCAAGTCCCACATTTTCACTCTTATCTCTGAGTGTTCAGGGAGATTTGGCGCTAATAACAAATAACAAAAAGTTGGGATAAAAAAGCATTCAAAACAGGAAGTGACGGGCTTGCACATGCGCGAGCCGAGCACACACACACACACACACACACACACACACACACACACACACCTCAGCGGGTATTGATCGTCCCTGACCCGCCCCACCCGCATTCCGCAATATGTATTAAGACTGCGACCCAGCCCGCCCGACTCGCGGGTCACCCGCGGATATCCGCTGGCCAGTGGGTAGCCCGCGCAACACTAGTAGCTTCCACCACTATGACGTTTATTTTGAGTGATGAAAAACAATAACATATTTTTTTATGAATATTTTAATATTACACGATCACAATTTATGACTAAAATAAAAAAAAAAATTTCACATAAATAAAACACTTCAATTAAATACTATTATTATTTTTGTCATTTATTTTCCCAAGCCACTTGAAGCCGCAGGATAAAGAGGAAAGAGCCGCAGGTTGGCGACCCCTGTTGTAGAAGACGACGGTGTTTCCAAGGTAACTACGGAGCATCTGAACGTCTAAATTAGTCATATCGAATAACCATGAAACAATGACAAACTGTATTTTACATCAATTATTGACATGGATTGATCAGATTAGAGGATCAACAGATATTTAACAGTTTAGATCAGTGGATGGTTTTGGATATTTAGGTCTTTATCAGTTAAAACTGATTTTCTACATATGACTATTTGAATTAGCGATGAAGTTTTTTTTTTTTTTTTATCAACAGAACCCCAAAAAAAGGAGAGTTTCTTTCATGTAAGATGTGTTCTATTTCTGCAACTTTATTAACCTTGAACACAGAATTGTTGGCATATTTCACATAATGTCCTTCCCTTTGTAAAAGAGTCTGTTGGTGATGACCGTAGATTTCCACCGTGTCTTTTAGTGTGTAACTAATTAGACAAACAGAATCCATCTCTCCTCCTCTGTCTGTTGCCTCAGAGCCAGTTTTTCTGTTGGCATTTGGCTGAAATAATGTTGGCTCACGGGCCAGAAAAAAAAAGGGGGGGGGAGAAAAAAAAAAACAAAAGAAAGAAAAAAAAAACAAAAAAACGGAAACTCTCCAGAGCTTGTGGCTGAGTATAATCCTTCCCTGCCAAGTCGCAAACATCAGCATGTAATTATTCTGACAGCTGCTGCACTTCAATTAACTGTAATGTACACCAGAGAAATATTATTAGTAGCAGTCAGGGAGACACACTGGGCAAAATGAGGACGCACATAATATAATAGTTAAAAGCCTCAGATGAAGCACAATGAAAACCTGTTTAACGGTTAGAAGCTGCAGGTTTCTATAGTGAGCACAGGGGTGGATGAGTATATATATATATATATATATATATATATATATATATTAAGAACAGGGGTCTCAAACTTGTTTGCTTTCAGGGGTCACATTCAACCTAATTTGATCTTAACTCTTTAACTCCTGACACTTAAGTGATTCCACAGTAAAAAATAAAGAAATAAATAACCAACAAAATGAACAAAAGCTACCAAATTGATCAGTAAAATGAAGAGAAATAAATGACAAATTTACAAAATAATATGTAAAATGAACAAAGTAAGACACTAACAGAGCACAATTGAACAAAAATAATAGAATAAATAAACAAAACATAGAAACAATAAACAAAAAATGAGCAACAACATCAGCAGAAATTAATAAATATTCACAAAATAACAAATAACATGAAAAAATGCAAAAAGAACCTCAACAAAAGGCAAAATGAAGTTAAAAGAAAATTAAAAATGACTAGTGTTGTAATTTGGTTCCAGTAGTTTTACTTTGGGCTTTTTCTTTTTATAAATCACCTGTACATCAGTTCCAGGAACAAAATTCTCAGTAAAATAACAGAAAAAAATGTGAATTTTCCTGTATTTTTAACATCTGACGCACAAAGTGTCCCTCAGCATCTACTTCAGACACAGTGAGTTTCTAACCCGTCCACAGCAATATGAGACGCTAGCGTTTAAAACACTTATTTGACCGGGTTCTGAGCGTCACATATTGTAGCAGATCAATTAGAAACCCACGACGTCTCAATTAGATGCTGAGGGACGCCTTGTGCATCAGATACCAACGTTTGGTCATCATGTCAGATTTTGATGCTCTGGGAGTTTGTTGTGTTTTTGTAATCCTCATAATCATCTCAGTAAAAGATAGTTTCGAGGACCGTAACACAATGACTTTTAATTCATTTTCCAGTAACTAATTATTTGAAATATTACTTAATTTTGATTACAAAAAGGGGAAATCGCAACTAAATATTCCAACTTTCACTTCCTCCCGCAACAAAAGCCTAAAAAGCACAACAACTTTCATTAAAATTTTTCAGAAAAGCTGATGCAACATCAGACATTTTAAGACGAAACAATCTTTAAAAAAAAAAAAGGCCTGAGAAATCCTGGATGGACTGAAAAACATGGTGACGAACATAAATATCGTGTTGATTTACAGATATATTTATTATTATATATTGTACCTTCAGTCCGTGCTAAATGTGTTTAAAAAGCATTACTCTGTTTCCTGGTGTGTCCACACACACACACTGTTAAAATTTTTCTTCTTCGCTTGTTGTAACGTCCGTCAACATCAGGGTTTGGTTGGTTGTTGTCTTTTTTAATCATGTAAATAGTTGCAGAAAAAAAAGCTCTTTCCATTGCAGTTATACGTGATATACCAATTTTGCTATGCTTTAAAAAAACACCTCTTGCCAGTGCAAACATTTTTTTCATGGAAAAACGACGAAAATAAAAAGACGTTTTCCCAATACGCATATTTTTAAGCGCAAGTTTCTATTTGCACAATTCCAGGCTCAATGGAAAAGTGCCTAGTGCCAGAGTGTTAACATGCACTCATGTTTAAGGTTTCCTGGCTGCAGAACTTTAGTGTTATCTTTAACGTAAGCTGCTTAATCGAATTCCTTCTTAACGGCCGCATTCCTCTACGTTCAGCGGGTTTCCTTCCTCCTCAGTCGCTGTGGTCAATTGGGTGTGAAAGAGTGTTAATGTGTCTATCATGTCATGTTTGGGAGGAAGAGGGAACAGTATGATGTGGAGAGACTGTAATGGCTTTCCAGGGACTTGTGCCTTTGCAGACGTACACAGTTGAAAGTTACGACCGCACATAAAACCCTACTGTAAAAGCACAGCGAGGCTCGAGGATTAGGCTGCGGGGAAGAAAAAGCATATGATTATGTCTCAGGTATTTATTTTACTTTCGACAAAACGTAACAGTCTGAAACTAGGGGGCGGGGGGAAACAAATAGAGTTGAGATGCACCGTGTATGTTACGTCTGTTAATTAAAATGTCCGACCCAGCCTTTTATGGGATGACCAACACACTTCTGCTAGGCTTAAAAGTCAGCGTCGGCCAAGCGTGGCAGTATAATTTCATCACACCACTGAGAATCTGCAGGCACCCTCTGAGATCATAATGATGCCATTAAAGACACCGACGTGATCCAATGAAAACCCACCGTTTTTATGTTCACTGCAGCTCCCACTTCAAACATTACACAGACGCATGATGTCAATCGGTTGCGGATAATTTGGCTCAATCGTGTAACTGTCTATTCAAAGTATGTAAAAATAAATACTACTGATGTTGAACAATATCTTCATCGTTGCGTGACATGTTCATAACTTTAAACAACTGACATGCTGAAACGCATAAAGTATATATGGGAAGTTAATTCTACCAAATGAAAGCAGGCAAGGTCAGTTACAGAACGCTGTAAATTTAAACGAAAAGCTAAATTCACGAGCAGTAAAACATAGCTTTGTTTAGTTCAGTTCATGTAGAGGTTTTGCTACTAAAGTCTTGACCTGATATGCTATGATCGGACATTTAAAACCTGTGTTTTAAAATCTCTTGAGGCCCAGTAATGTTTCCACTGTAGGAAACAAGTCTCACAATTTATTAAAACTTTTATTTTAAGAAGGATAACATTCATACTGTACAGGGCCGTTTCTAGCTTGATGGGGGCCCTAAGAAAGACACTGTTACGGGGCCCCTTTTTTTTGTCAAACTACTATAAAGAGTTCCTTACACTCATTACATGGTCTATTAAGATGCCACAATCTGTTATACCACATGAGCTAAACAAGCTACAGTTAATATTATTCACAAAAAAAACTATATACAAAGAAAACAATAACCCTCTGTCATCAATAAATAAAACAGATTTTCAATGTTTATAGAAAATGTTTACTTTATATAAGAAAATCCAACAACCGCTTCTTTTTGCTGCCGTTATAGTAGGGGTGTCAAACATGCGGCCCGGGGGCCAAATCTGGCCGGCCAAAGGGTCTAGTTCGGCCCTTTGGATTATTTAGTGAAATATAAAAAAAATGACACAAATATATAAATCACGTTCCGACAAATTCACTCCCATAAAATAACCAATAAATACTCACAAATCAAACTTTGTCTCTTTGTAAAAGTTTTCATTTAGTTAAATGTTAAACAAAGTATAATATCATAAAAAACTGTGTAACTGGAACAAATATGAACAACATTAAATGTCTTCAGAGAATTAAGTTAAATTTTAATAACACTGACACCACACTATATGTTTTGTGTATGTATAAGCTATAATATACACATGAAAATGACAAACTAAAGCCTAATAATGTTTAAATTATACATTGAGTTCCGTTTGTTCATATTATTCACACTGTGTGAAAGGATGTAGATATTTTCATGATGTAAATGTATATATTTTTATGTTTTTATTTTACTGGTGCGACCCACTTCTGATCAAATTTAACTGAATGTGGCCCCTGAACTAAAATGAGTGACATCCCTGCATTATAGTGTTTGTTTTGTTTAATAATTTCACAAATAGGAATGGTAGGTGAGTAGCTGTCAATCATTCCCATCATGCCCATCAGTGGCCTGTGATGTCACTAACTGTGCAACAGTGCGATATTAACGAATATGACCTAATAATGATAATGTCAAATATTTTCCTGTATATAATTTTCTGTTCATTAAAGCTCAGAAGAAAGCTGAGGATTATTATATCAAAAATAAAATACATTTTCTCAACAAATGTATCATTAACTGAACACAAAACAAGTTTCTAACATTGTATGTATGTAGAAAAACACAGACATAATAGGTCCCCTTTAAACATTTTATATCGGTAGATTATTTCGGTCGCCAGTGGATGATTGGGTTTTTATGTAAACAACCAAATATAGTAACTTTATTGAACTTGATTTTTCTACATGAACAAAAAAAACGGTTAAGATTTATACCCCGTCTACAATAACATGGATGTTTTGTCGTATGGGTCTGATTTTTATAAACTTTCCAAAGTGATTTCCAAATTTCCTAAAACTCTGGTCTGTGTGAATCTGTGGGTTCAGTGAAAAACAGAGATTGTTAAACAACGGCGTCACACTCCATTTTGCTCACGTCTGTCACTGCTTTGTGTAATAAACCTGCACCTGAAACATCAAACCCAAGTGTATAAATCAGTGTGTGACCTGTGGTAGATGGAAGTCAGTACGGATACCTGTGGAACAATCCACAAAATGTAAAATATGTAATAAAACAAATACATTTAATTTAACAATGTGTTCTTGCTTCACCTTCATTATAGATTAAAGCAGAGGTCTGACACTTTTTTTTCCCACATTCAGTCTGATTTAAGTAAAATAACAACATAAAACCTTTAGATAATGATAGCTCCAAATGTGTGTCTTTGTTTTAATGGGGGGGGGGAATCATTAATTTATGAAAATGCATATTTTATAAACTAACAAAACAAAAAAAAAGATGTGAATAACCTAAAAAAAACCACATTTCTTAAGAGAAAGTGCAATTTAAACAATATTATGCCTCAACTTCTCATTCCTACATGTGCATTATGGAGCAGATCTCCAGGCAGGCAGAAAATGTTTGTAATTGTGCTTCATTTTCTTTAGGCATTTCAGGTTATTCACATTTTATTGTTACAGGATAGTTTGGAAAGGTAAATATTTTTCCGAATTTAATGTATTTTTTTGCGCTAAAACAAAGACAAAAAATTTTAAGTCAAAATTTATCGGCATAATATAAGTTTTTTTTTCTCCACATCAAACCAAGAAGCAAATCTTGGTGTCATTATTTTTTTGCCGGTTATTATTATGGCATTACTCTTTGACTGTACATCATACTGGTCTGGGTGGAACCTGAACCAAAATGAGTTCCACAGCCTCGACTGTGGAATTTTGGCACTTTGAAAATTCATCCCACGGAACCTTCAGTGGGCTGCACTTGGCCCTTGGGTCACAGTCCTGGATTAAAGCCCTTGCGTCACACAATATTTTATCCAAATACACATATTTTACACCAACATTTGCTCCAGTTTCTAATCATTTTCGTGCTGCTGTGTGTACAGATATTTAAAAAATACAAACCCCCCAAAGGAATAAAGAATGTTATTAAGTTAATTTCCATGCTACTGTGAACAGGGCATCACAATACAGCATGTTGTTTGGTAGCAATGGCAGTTACAATCATTTCCTGTAAGAATCAATCCAGTGTTTGTATTGTTTATATAAAACCAGGACCAGTATTTATTAACAAGACTCTTGGCTTTAATGGGTCCATTATATTAAACGTTAATACCTTAATAATGACTTAAAGGCAGGTGAATTTAGTCAGTTGGAAAGGATTAAAGCCAACAATATTAGGTTGTCACTGTAGCATTAAATGTCTTCGTCCATGACCAAATACGCAGGTAATTAAATGTAAAGTTGGAAACAAGATTTAGCAAATAACCCCAGAAATCATCGGGGCCTGATTGATGCATGGAAGTAGAGGATTTTCCTGTGTTTTTCCAATCTAGTCTTGGCTATTTGTTACAGTACAAAACCAACATATACACACACACACACACACACACACGGTACAAATCCCTCATGTAAAGTATCCAACCAACAATCAATATGACCTACTGTATAATTTAAGGAATCTATGAGTTATGTCTAACATCCTTGTTCAGAATAAGAGCAAAAAAGAAAAACATTTTGCAGCGCCTTCAAGGGAAATTAAGTCTGTCCCACAGAAACACACACACTTGTGGTCTTGGCCCCTTACATGTGCATTCACAAACTGCCAGGTAGTTTGTCCCATGCCTGAAAAATACCAACACACTTAACCCACAATTGAAGCACTCTTTTCCCAGTACCACTTCAAAGGAGTATTTTGGTGTCCCATAATCCTCCACGTCCACAGCATTAGACGTCAGTACAGCTGAAGATGAAGGAGGAGGAGGAGGAGGAGGAGGAGGAGGAGGAGGAGGAGGAGGAGGAGGAGGAGGAGGAGGAGGAGGAGGAGGAGGAGGAGGATAGAGTGAAGAAAACTGTCTGTAAGCAAATGAACTTTACTGAACTCCCACAGATTATTGTTGTCTGCTAATGTACAAAATAACGCTCTCTGACTTCATGCGAGTTGTGGTGACCTGATTCATGCAACATTTATCTTAAACAAACTGCTGTTGTAACTGGGAGCAACACTTTGGCCAGAGCTTGAAAAGTTTCACAATCAGATTATACAAAGCTCCATACAGGTGTTATTACCCCCCCCCCACACACACACACACACATACACACACACACACACATACACACAAACTGTGTTACACAAGTTAATTTTGTCACCTTTGACCTCCACAGATCTCAAAAACTATAGGTTGTCGGTGATAACACCAATTATGAGAATTGTATAAATCTTCATTCTGTATCGTTTGGTACCAACCTGAAAGTTCTGACCCTCCGTTCTTGAGTTATAACCCATAATCTGATGTTGACCTTTTAGTTAATTGTGACCTTGACCTTTACTCAAATGGATCATTGGATCTGATGCGCATTAGCTATATGTATATGCCAAAGTAATTTCATGGTGATATCTACAGTGTTCATTGAGTTATAGCATGATATGTCTCTGCACACACACACACACACACACACACACACACACACACACACACACACACACAGGTTACAATAGTCTCTCCCAGCCAATGTTTAGATTAATGAAACAGACTCCAAACATAACTTCAAAAAGAGTGGTGTTAAGTACTCAGTTACTATTACTGACAGATAGGAAACCTGGCATCGACTTCAAAATTGCATCATAACCTTTGACCTTGGGTGACCGAGGGGTGGGTTTTGTTGTGCCTGGCACCAGTTATTATGAAAGTGTCAGTCTAAGGATACCAAACATTTGTATATGCCAAGACTAGGGTGTATCATTTTATATATTCTTTATTTCAATCATGTAACATCAATTTAAAAACAAAAAATGCAAATAAATGACCGTCAAAAAAAATTTAATAAAAAATGGTAACAAAACTGTAACGTCTGAAGGTTCAAAATTTACATGAATGAAAAGCACAAGCAATAAGTATAAACTTATTTAATCCTACCCCTTAAACACTGTCCCAGTTCTTCTGCAACTCTGATAAATGTACATTTATTTACTCCTCCATATCCATTTTGATAAAAGTCATAGTATTCAAAGAACAAAGATGTGATATTTTCACAATAAAAGTCTGGGTTTTTATCAGAAAATATAGAAAAACTTTAGAAAAGGTGTGAAAATTGGCAGCAATTACAGTTAGTATTAAAATGTGTGATTGAATAACAGACATACTGTTTTGATTTGTTACATCTTCATTTCTAATTTCACACAAAAACCCCCCCTCCCCCAAGAAAAATAATATCTCTACTCTTATTGTGGTGTGGCTCCCTTTTAAGGTATCTGGCGGTAGATTCTGTCCATTCATTCCAAAGGGAGGAATGAACATGATTTACAGATTTCTACCATTTTGTCTGTCCCTAAATCATGCGAGTCATAAATATTGGACCTGTTTGTCATTATACGTATATTTTCTGAATGCTTTGGTATTAAAATGGCATAAATCAGCAAAAAAAATAGATATTATTTGAGGCCGGTCTCTGTCACAATGTGAAATCTGGCAACAATACTCATCTAACTCAGGTGTAACAACAAGGGACAAATCCTGCTATAGCTCAAAACTGAAACCAATGTGAAGATACAGAACAATAATTGTTTTCCCAGGTACCATTGTGATCTAAGGCTGCCTTCACATGCTATGAAGAAAACGATACTTTCCACTTGGAAATTTGAAATTGCCACTGCGTTGTGTTCAAGTGCTTTTGTTGTCATAACGAAATAAAAAATGGCTGACAAACAATTTATTGTAACCTGCTACAGTAGGTAAGACCTAAACTTTATCCTTGAGAAGGACACAGAGGTATACACGGATATAAATATGACCAACCAATCATCCTCACATTTACACATATGGGTAATTTAACTGAACTAATTAACTCAGTAATGCACGTCTTTGTACCCAGAGACCCCCCCCCACACACACACACACACAGAGTATGGAAACTCCTACTTTTTTTTGTAAAATTGTGTATAATATAAATATGCAAAATCATCACTAATAGCAGCAGAACATTTATAAAAACTGCATCTATCATTTGCTATTGCAGATTGTGCAAGTAATATTTCATTATGAAGAGATTAATATGAAATGTGTCTTAATTTTGTAAAAAAAAAAAAAAAAAATTAATTATTTTAGATATAGTAATTTTATATTTTAATAATTTTAAACAAAAATCTGCATGTAACATGGTCACAAAAATTACACCATACTATTTTTTTGGTATATCTCTTTTTTCTCTCACAGGTACATTTTGATAATTTAATTATGATGATTATTCAAGGTAGAGTGTTTCACAAAAATAACTGCTTTTGCACAATCATTCTTGAATTGCATTTAATTGGACAGGTTCTGCAAGTAATGCTAGTGGACACGATGGGTGATGCAGAAAACCTGGAATGAGACTGAGATTCATGAAAAACCTTCATGTCTGGATTAGAAAAACCATTAGGTTAATCAAATGTAAGTCTTTATTTCTAGCAGTATATAGCACCATCTGCAGCCATATTTTCCATGTCAAATGCACTAATACCTAGGTCGCAATTTTTGTTCTATTTTTGGCCTCAATATTTGATTAAAACGTCATTAATTTATCAATAGCTCAGAAAAAAAATATAATTTTTGTGTATTTATCTGAGGTCAGCATAAGGTACATCCTGGGGGGAAAGACGCCCACATTTCTCTTTTATTATTGGGTCTAAAAACCAAAGGTGGAAGGTAACTGAGTAAAAGTACTTCATTACTGTACTTAAGTATATTTTTTAGGTATCTGTACTTTACTTGATTATTTTTGTGGCAACTTCTTACTTTTACTCCCTACATTTTTTACATAAATATCCTGTACTTTATATTCCTTACATTATCAGAATGTTCTCTTTACCTTCTCAATGCTAAAATGCTAAAACACTAACACTTCAGAGGGAAAATCAGAGCGTAATGGTGACTTTGTCTCACAATTATGACTTCTTTTTTTTATTTTATCTCATAATTTCAGCTCTTTTTCTCATAATTATGCATTTCTTATCACATATATGACTATCTCATAATTTCGATTTTTTTTTTTATCTCACAATTTTGACTTTTTATCATAATTATACATTTTTATCTCAAATTTATGACATTAAATCTCATAATGATGACTTTTTATCTCATTTGTGACCCCCCCCCCCATTTTCCCAAAATGTCCTGTCCATACCGAGTACTGTGACCTGATCAAACACATTTTCTACACAGTAATTCACTTTTAAGGGCTTTATGTTTGGATACTTTTAAAACTCTTCTAATCTTTCCTGATTAAATAGGTATAGGCGGTGGGGGGGTACAGCTTTACTTTTTACTTAATTACAATTGAGAAGTGGTACTTTTTTTACTTTTACTTCGGTCAAGGAGTTGAATCAGTACTTTTACCAGAGTATTTTTTCACACAGGTAGCTGTACTTCTACTTCAGTACAAAATAGGAGTACTTTTACCACCTCTGCTAAAAAACCTGGAAAAGTGCCAGGTACTAAAATAAACCCAGTTTCATCAAAGCATCTAAATCCTAAGTCTTTAATCTACTTTTATCCATCTCAACCTTCTGACCACACCAACTTAGGAAATGAACTGTTTCATATAAGCATAGACCACTTATGTAAAAACAATATTCGGCCCACCTTCTGCCCTGTACTGTAAAAAGTTATTTCACACACATATTGGCTAAAACTAATGCTAATAGTGTACTGAGACAGACCTGCTATGTTCCAGTCATAACATCTTTGTGTCCACTGTGGCTGCTGTTCAGAGAAAGCTGGGTAGTTTTTAACCACGTGACAGCATAAAAAATATGGATTATAACACAATGCAGACGCATAAAACTCTTTCGTTGGCTCGGTGGACTGGTTTGGGGTTGGCGAACTTGAATGACATGCACACACACACAGACACACACATACAAACACAAGTGCCAAACTATCCAAACAAGGAGAGATATATCTCCTTCAGTGTTTTTACGGGTCTCTTGGCTGCTGAATGTAGGTGTGTTCCCAGCTAATATCAACAGTCGAGCCGGTGAACACATCACAGAGGGACAGGAGTAAATGGTGTGTGAGAGCTTGTAGCATTCTCCAGCCTCGGCACAGGAATGTGAGCGAGGAATTTACTGCACCTAACGGGGATGCTTCTGGTCCATGTGTTTTTCAGCTCTGAAACTATTGAAACTCAACCTCCCCACTGATACTGCTGAATTATGTACAGCAATGAGAGTTATGGGGTCCTTTCATATGTTTAACGGTTGAACAAGTGCCGCCGTCAAAAGTCTGAACTGCAGGCGGGAGACTGAAAGCACATTTTTATCACGTACGTTTGCTTTAAAGATTCTAAAGTTGTCCACTTGAATGGCAAAGTCATTACTGTATAACCAAACAACCTTACATAAGAGTGTTTATGTCAAGAGGAAAAACATACATGGGTGTCAGCTGCAGTGTGCCGACTCTTGTACTGGGCCAAATGCCCACATGTTGTCATATAGTTACACTAATGACGTTAATCTCCTGACAGACCCACTTTTCATAATTTTTTACAGTCCTTCTTACTAAGTGCTCTCAAAATGGAGACAAACCACCACAAATATTTGGATTATCACTGAATACTCTTCACTCACCGAGCAGGCAGAATAACAAATCCACAAATACCAAGCTTAAATGCCCATTTTAAGAAAGTTAAAGTCTAACATCTGTCAATTGTAGCTGCAAGATTGGGCAAAAATATCTTCTATTTTTTTAGCATATGTGCTGACTCCATTAATGGCCAATTTGTTGTAAAATCCATTGGAACTCAGCAGGATTCACTTCCCTAACACGAGGCACAGTTTGGTGGTTTTGCTGGTCATTAGGGACTGTGTAATTACACCCATACATTTCCAGAATCCCCTGCTAAAACATGTATTATTATTTGCTGACACGATTTTTGGTAAAACCGCAAGATCCACAAGATTTGTATGCCTCATGGAGAAACTATGAGAGCATGTCAAATTGCTTAGCACTGGCTGCAGTCGCACCGGGCGAAATGTTGCTTGTAAATCTATTGACCACATTTGCTGATATTCTTACATGTGCAGTGCTGTTCATATTGTGGGGTGCTACTGCTTTTTCCTCACAGAACTCTCACCCTCTCTCGCTCTCTCTCTCTCTCTCTCTCTGGAGTAGCGATTGGACAGCAGGAGAACCAATAGGCATCAGAGCAGCAGTTTATTTGAACTCTCCTCACACAGCTCAACTAAACCAGACAACATCCTCTGACTTTTACAAAGATTATTCACTCATAAGTAACTGCTGGGACTGGCATCATCCGTCTGCTCACTCAGACCGAAGAGCGAGGAAGATTTTTCACTTTTGACTCCGACTTTCTACTTTGACTTTAGTTGACGTCAAGTGCGCCGAGGATGGGAACGCATTGCATCGACTCACATCTGGAATTTTACTGATGCACCTGTTGATTGTGGAAAATCGTGTTTAAGAATGAACAAAGTTGCGGTGATGAAATCTGACACTCTGCTTCGTTTGGAGGACAATAGGGGAGTAGAGGAAAGAAGCAGGCTGAACTGCGTAGAAATACCTCAAACCAGTTTAACAGATGGGCAGAGCACGGACCTGCTGCGATGCCAGGAGACCACTGAAAACAACACTTCAATTAAGTACAGAAGATACGGGTATGGCTCTTTTCAATGTGCAACTTTTAAGGTGCTTAAAAAGTGCTTTTTTTCTTCAGATGTTGCATTTAAAAACGCATGTAGTTTATAAGATACCTATTAAAATAGACTGTACGGATGCTGACTGGCAGGTTAATTTAGTATAAGAGATGTTAGAGGGTGTGATGAGTCTATTTAGTAACTGTTACTCCTCCAGGTCTCGACTGGGTGGGGTCAAAGTTCGCCACAAGAGACAGGTGCTTCAAGACATGGCCCGACCGCTGAAACACTGGTTGTACAAACACCGAGACAACCCCTACCCGACCAAGACTGAGAAGGTCCTGCTGGCCCTGGGTTCACATATGACGCTAGTGCAGGTGAGGAAACGGCTGCTTGTGGTGACTGTGGATCATGTGACTTAGATGAGATGTATTAAAAGGAGACGACAGTGTTCCCCTTCGTAATATCTGGAATCTATGCAGGTTTCAAACTGGTTTGCTAATGCCAGACGGAGACTGAAGAACACAGTGAGGCAGCCAGACCTGAGCTGGGCCCTGAGGATCAAACTCTATAATAAATACATCCAGGGAAATGCTGAGCGGCTGAGCGTGTGCAGCGATGACACCGACTCCGATGGTGAGGGAACACAATCCTGAAATCTGCACTGAAACAATAGTATTTCTCATTTTGCGCAATGTCCGTATGAATTATTGGAAACCGAGCAACTAGTTATAAGTGATGCTTTTTCTTCGTTGCAGATGAGTGTCCCCTACAAAATCCAATGGGCCAATCAGACTTTGGCAGGTCATCTTCCCACAAGAGCGTGCTCCAGAAACAGGGCAGCGTCCTTGCCATGGCCGACTCTGCCAACAGTGACGACAGCACGTCGCCTCCATCCAAATACAAGAGCAGTTTACTGAACCGCTATCTGAACGACACCCTGCGGCACATGATGGCGGCGAAGGCTGATGGCGTCACCGCGGCACGCAAAAGGAGGAGCCATTCTGAGTCATTTAGCTCTAACGAATGTGAACGCGATGTTGTCTCCCCGGCGTCGTCCTACGAAACGGAGGCCAACTTTGTCTACCGCATGGGTGAGACATCAGGCCAGGACATTATCACACACACTCTTCTTTTTCAATTTTTTTTTTTTTTTAAATCACTTGAATGTAACCTCATCAATGCAAAAACTCATCATGAACACTCTAATAACATAGCATGATGGGGAAGAAAATGAAGACATAATAGCACCCCCTGTCCACTAAAGTCATTACAACATTGTCCTTGTTAATAATGGATTTATATTGAATGTGAGGTAAAATGACAGTTTAACTATTCAGTTTCCTCTCAGCTCATTTTTAACACACCACAGTGTACAGTAAAATAAGAAGAGAACGACGAACAGAAACTTCCACACGGCTCCTCAGAGCTCCCTGACATTAATAAATCTCTGGCATTCCACTAAAAGTCAGAAGCTCAGCAAGATTCAATTATAAAGTTATAGCGATTGTGGGATGGAGTCTGACACCTGGGTGCCCTTTCAGACCTTTAGGGAGTGCAGTACTCTGACAAGCCTAAAATCCGCTAAGAAACAGCAGCCAAAGCCTCTACAAACATCACTAATAAAGACTCATGCAGACGCTGAAATCCCTCATTTTAAAATTGGATGGAGTTTGCGCTGGCTGCTGCTGCTCACCGCAAATATCATTTCCATATACTAGAATGTGCCATTTGTTCCGCTTCAGCTTCTTGCCATGGTGGAAATGTCCAGTCCAGTCTCAAGGACAATTACAGAATGTCTGAGACTTTATTCTTCCCAGGGTGAGAAGACGAAACCTGGGCCAAAAAAAAACTTAGAAATGAAGCAATCTGTCAGTAAAGCAACGAAGACGTCTCTTCAGAGTGACTGTCAGAGCTGCCACTCAGCTGTGAGACAACCCAGAGCCACATCGCTAATATCGTTTTACTTTTTCCTATCACTGTTTTACTCGTGTGCTTTGGCAAGACCTCTCCTCCCAAGTGTTACTTTCCTACTCAGAATCAATCTAAATTTACATCACATTATGTGAGGTGTGAAGAGATTTATGAAAGCTATTTTACTCTTTAGTTTCACTCTAAAATTAACCAAAGCACTTTTACGTCCCCTTGTCCAACTTTAAGGGTCACTTTCCCAAACAACATTAAATCTCATTCACAGTCTGTAGAAGGTTATTTCATAGAGTCTGTAATATTCTGTGACAGGATTAATCTCTATCCAGGAAAGTAACCATTAGCCACAGTTTCAGTTTAGTAACTTGAATAATTGGAGCGCAAGTCATAATAAACAGACAACGTATATAAAGAAATACTGAAATATTATCCTTATTGAACAATTAGCAAAGTTATGACACATTTTACTTATGTTATTATTATGATATTCTCTAATTCCACGTCTCTCGGAGAATTATTTTTTACACAGTGTGGGCAGCACTGTTGAAATGTTTGTGCAGGAATTTAATGTATCCCTGCTGGTCATATTAAGAGTGTTTGCAACCCACTACGACTCCTCTGTGGAGGTGAAGTGGAAAAGTCAAGCTGCCAGATTCCTGATAGCCACTACTAACACCATTAACACATTTATACTTTGCCCAAGAGACGGTTAAAACAGTCACCAAACCTGTGCTGGTGGACTAATAAGAGATGCCACAACACAGCATCGTACTTACACATGCAATATATGTCACATTACACTCGACAAGTCTTCTAATATATGAAATAGTTATGTTTACATCTACTGAACAAGAAAGTCAATACCTTTACACTAAAAGACTTGGTACTTGCATCAAGTGCAGTATTTCCCTTAAAAAGGCGAGAGACCCATAAATGTGACTAGCATCATGTTTTATTGGACACATAGCGACTAAAAACATATCTGGACAAACGCCTCGCTGCGTTTTCCGCCCATTTTGTTTCAAATGAAAACACACATGCTGAGCAGGGAGCCTCTTGTTCGCAAATACATAGTCGCATTGTGGAAATAAAGTGTTACGATATTTTCTTAGTACACAGTTGTTTTCCTGTGTGGATCACAATGACACACCTGTAAGACTGAGGAAAAGGCACTCCGTTTTGGACATGAGGGGATTTAAAGTCAGACTCTAGGAGAACACCCAAGACATAAATCAACTCATGCTGGAACGTTTTCATAGTGAAAGGGTTCTAAGCGCCAGTAATGGAAAGCTAAATCCCATAATATTCAGATATTAGTCTAAGCTTCATATTCCAAGGGTTTCATTTATCAAAACTTGAGATTTGTACCTGAGACTTCTTATTTATAAATAAATATGCTTGAATGGAACAGAGCCACTTACACACTGTGTAAGCTCAAATCTTCACTGTCATTGATCTCAGCTGTAAATCTGAAGCTCACCAGAGGTAAAACAAAGTGTTTTCTCTATAATAAATACAGCAGAGGTACAGTAGTATTTTCTTGGCAATGCGCGTTTGGTTTTAAGCGAGAAACACTCAGGGACGTTCAGTAGCAAAGAGCATAAAATAGCAAAATGATTTACTATCAACAAGTAGTTGCTCTTGGCTCCAGGCTGGCCAAAGAAATCAGAGACGGGGATGTTTCGGGCTGTTAGCATTGAAAGACTGTGTTTCACAGTGGGCCTCTAATTTCCCTGTCTATGGCTCTCTAAAGAAAAATCGGGTTTGACCAGCTTCTATCTGCCTGGATGAAAGAAGGCAGAATTCCAAATGTGAAATGGAAAAAATGTTCGACATATAATGCATGCTTATGCAGAGACCACAGACATAAATTGTGCAAGGAATATGATATTATTACTAATTCCTATTTTGTCTGCTTCTCAAATAGCCGCAGATACTTTCATTATAGGCATTTGGAAAGAAAGAAGGGACAGATATGACGATGAACAGTTATTGTGCATTCTCACAGATGCAAAGCAGATCGTGGGTATTTCACGTCATTGTTTTGAAAGACAGATATGTGTATGAAGACACACACTGGGTTAACTGCTGCTGCTACAGAGCTTTAGAAACCTGAAACGCAGTATCTGTCCTCATGACATGATGCAGATATCTGATTTTCTCCCGCCCCCCCCCCCATCTTTCCAAAGCTCAAGAGAAACACAGCGTTGCATTTGTTTTGGCCACAGTATCTGACCTCAGGCCGACTGGTGCACTTCACCGAGTCAAACCATTCTGGCACCAACACACATGCAGAGAAGCAGTAACTCTATACATAAATGCACTCCGCACAAACACACACATGCATTTGTAACAGACACACACCTGCACATCAACAAGCTCTAATTCACAGTAATCACACACATATCAGCCTAAGTGAAAACATACATGAATTAATAACGTATATCACTAACATACACATAATTGCTCTGTGAATATCCTGTTTGCAATTTCATTGTTATCATGTAAACCAATTAACTGCACATTTAAGTGACTTTTTCCTCCCTTCTTGCAGATACAATGGACTATACTTCAACTAAATCTGACAGGTAAGTGTAAATATTTATTACTCCATCCACCATCACATCAGCTGGCTGCACTTTTCAACTCCCATCACCTTGAAAATGAAAACTGCTTATGATCTCACTTGGCGGTTCTTACTGAAATTGAACCAGCACTGTTAATTCATCCATACAAGCCTGACTTTATATCAATTATTCACCCCGGCAATTTTACTCCTAAAATTACTCTCCTTTTCAGGTTAATTTAAGCAATTTATGTAATGATGTTTTTGTTAAATATATTTGCAGTGATCAGCAGCAGGACCGAGGCCAGCAGCGTCAGGGGGACCAGGCCTGGAGGGAGATCCACGCTGCCGTTGCTCTGACCAGCCTGGCCCAGGGGCGGAGCGGCACGGCGGGACAGAGTGGCATCACAGCGCCCGGAACTGCCACAAGCCAGAGCTGTACCCGCGAGCCCCTTACAGTGATGAGGACCACTATCATTGACAGGATGTGTGTGAAAGGCTCCACCTGTGCTCAGGGGCAGAGCTGCACTGTGGGGCCCACTATCATAGACAGGATGTGTATGAAAGCCTCCACCCCTACTCTGAGGCAGAGCTGCACCGTCAGGCCCACTCTCACCAGCCGCATCATACAGAAATCCTCTCATATCTCTGAGGTCCAGACTGTCAAAGTAGCCCTGGCAAACAGTGTGTAGGCATAAAATATGAGCGTCTGGACTTAGCACGTCATTCCATATGGGAATAACAGATGCGAAAGTAACCAATGCCTTGAAATGTCTGTAAACCCTAAACTTATTTTTGAATGATGATTACTTTTGACAGTTTTAATGGGAAAAAAATAACCAAAGACAGTTGTATATTTTGTACTTTTTTTTTTTCCCTTCTTTTTTTTTTTGCTGTTACTTATGTGTCTTCTCGTTGCCTCCTGTTGCAGTAAGTTATATTAACTTCCATGAGACTGGATTATCATCCAACGCTTCATTTTGACAGCAGCTATTTGAATAAACCCAATGTGAAATGTTTTGACCAGTCATTTGCTTTAGATCATTGGCTTGCCATGGTTGAAATTGCATACTTATGTTTTACTCTACTGTATTTAGTGGTAGTTTTCATGTGTGCAGTTACAGGTCATATATTTTCATCAGATCCTTCCAAATTGCTTTTTAAAAGGTTGTAATATGGGTACAAGGGTGGCATACTGACCTAAGTAGAAACACAGTTCCTAATGGGAGAGAGCTGGAGCTAAAACTGAGAATACGTTCAGCAGGCCTTGATATGTGGACTTGTGTTATTTGTGTTATTCTATTTTGTTAAAATACATGTCTGTAAATCCATAGAGGATATTGGCATAACTACGTGTTCTGATATGAACTTTTTGGTCAAGTTGTTTATTTAATAAAATAGTAAAATGTAGCTCACAGGAAAGGTTTGATTGTCCATTTGTGGAAACTAATCATGTAAGATACAGTTTATATTTTACATTACTTACCTTCCTTATTTCTGCAGGTAGTTGAGTATTAAAAGGAGACGGGGTAAATATGAATCCACTTTCATTCCCTAGGAGGAAAAACAATTAAACGTAAATGTCACAACAACCTTTAAACCGTTGAGTCAGTTGTAACACCACATTAAAGTTGCTAAATGCTAGCTAGCAGGCAAAGAGGTGAGCTAAGCATGTCATGTTATGTTACATGTTTTGAAGTAAAAGTTACTGAGGAACGCTAAAATAAAAACAAAACACCTTAACAGCCTGTAAATTAATGAACATTTTAAAACAAAGTAAATATATTAAACACTTTCGATGTCATTATTACAGTTGAGGATTGAGTCAGGTTTGACACTGGATCAAAATTACTAAATGCTAGCTAACAGAAACGTGAGCTAAACATGTAACTTCGGTGTTTCCAAGAAAAAAAAAAAGTTACTAAAAATGCTAAAATAAAATGACAAAAAACATTATAACCTTGTAAACGTATGGAAAATGTAAGAACTAAGTAAGCATATAATCACTTTCAATACAATTATTACAGTTGAGAATCGAGTCGGGTTTAACACATTAAAGTTGCTAAACGCTAGCTAGCAAGCAAAGACTTGAGCTAATCAAGTAATTTTAAGTGTTTTAAAGTTATTGAAAAATACGACAATAAAAACACAAACAGCCTGTAAATTAATGTAACATTGAAAAACTAGGTATTAAAAGGAATTTTAAAAAGTAATATTCGCTAACTAGCAAATGACAATTAGCTACTTTAATTAAGCAAATGAGTACTAGCTTATATCAGTAAATAATTATCAAAATCTGTCATAACCTCAAAATTACTAGTAGTTTACAGGTTAACATAGATAATGTAAATAAAGTTTGTAGTTCATGTTAGCAGAATTTACAGTCTTTAGGGGGTATTGGAGCTATGCGAGGGAGTTCACAAGTAACAAAATAAATATAGTCTAATAAAAAAAAAAAAATGATTGGGAAACAGATTATGGCTGGATGTTTGGATGTAATATGAATGCCAAGTAAGGTTTCAGGAATTTTCTGACCTCTCTTTCAGCCATCTGCCAGAAACGTCTCCAGTCAGATGCACTGAGGGCATGATAATCCTCAGGAGGACGTCCAGTACTGGGCCTACAGAGAAAGTTTTGTGGGGAGCATCCTGTTCCATGTGGGGACATCCTGACACCAAACATAAGCTTGTAATCACACACTACCCTCGGGGAGAATTTCACAAAACATGATTAACAGGATCTTTCCACTCGGGTCCTGAGTTTTGGTCTGTTTTTTGACATTTTGTTCAAACTATGTTTTCGGTCGTGCATGTGCAGCAGGCTAGTCATCAACAAAGTATTATGGAAAGAGCACCTCACTCTGGTTTCCACTGTAAACCTGTTTTTGATTAGGTCGACTTCTACACAACATGGAAACTAAATGGCAGTTCTCAAATGGCAATTAAACAACAGTTTGTCTGGGAGTGACGGCATCTTGAGGTTGTCATTTATTTCGATTTGCAACAATACAAAGGTTACTGGACCATAACTCTGCGTCATTCCATGTTAAGGCAGATATCGTTTTAACATATTGCTCAGAATGATACAAACAGATGCACAGCAAAAGCACAGGAAAATACATGGATAAAAGGGTCAATGGTCAATCAACAAGATCAAACAGCAAACATACAGCAAAATATATCACATACTGAGGACATTAGTCATCACCCATCGAGTCCATGGAAGCTCTTCGGAATGTTCTCATACTATAATGTGTGAGAAATGCCTTTAAAGACTTATTGGGGGTTAATATGGACCACGACACCACAGAAACAGCAAACTAGATGTGATTTTTGCCGTAGCAGGTGGGTAAAACTGTGAACTCAGGTAAATAAAGGAGTATAATTTATTGCAAAATCCAAGAACATTGTAAACATCGTAATTTTAGTGTAGCTCTGGGAGTTATAGTCCAGATCCATAGACAAAGATTTGGTTGCTGAAAACAAAAAAAAGACAACTAATTGCCCTGTTTGGAAACTGACAGGAAACCAAAGAGAAAAAAAAAGCTCTCTACATTCAGAAGCTACAGAATAATTGGGTTTAGGATTAATTGTAATTTGCCTTCTTTGGGAGTCTTCACAGTACTCTGGTGCATAAAGAATAAAGTTAAATGGAGGATACTGGACACTCATACTCAGTCCGTAACAGTCTCCTCCATCACCATCCGACCAACAATAATGTGTGCAAATTTATCTCTGGCAGAATGCTTTGTACTTTAAGTTTGCATTTAGACACACGGCTGAATGTTATAATGCACAAAGTATTAGTAGTGAGCTTTTCCTGGGAGTAAAGGAACATTGACGAGACTACTACACTGATCAGAATTAATTATTTGGAATAAAATTTGACAGGCTATGTATGTACTGTAACCTACAAATTGGTTCACGTTATAGGCACTACACTATTAACCTGATGCCTTAATGTACAACAGAATCACTCCTGCCAGTAGATTAATTCAACCCAGGCATGCGCTCATATGACGTACATTTAGCATGGTTAAGTTAATTTAAAACACTATACTTCCTTCGACAAAGAGGCTATTTTTCAAGATCCTTTCATTCATGTTTTATACAGAAAGTAGTGAACTGATGATGGTTGAAAAGAAGTGTGCAAACGGCAAAGTCCACTTGGCCAACAGACTACTCCCAGCAATTAACCTGTTAAAACCATCCTCTCAAATCTCCCTCTCCATCTTTCGTCTCCTCGTCTGCCTCTGGTCCGGAGCCATTCCTATCAGGTCGGTGCACTTTCCTTGTGTCCCGTTTCAGGGTATGGAACAATATCCTCCACATGCCCGGCCGCTGACCTGCTCCGGGGCCCCCAGTCGGACCCTCTGACCCTGGTTTTCGCTCTCCCAAAGCCCCGGAGTCTGGAGGATCTTCTCCACAAGCTCCTCAAAGGCACACTGGACGCCATCTTTGGTCTTTGCACTGGCCTCTGTACAAAGGAACGAGGGTTACCGAGATTTATGAGATCAGTGAAAACCAGTTGAGCTCTATCCAAAATATTACAAAAAAAAAAGGGAAAAAGAATTAACAGTACTACACGTCAGCTTTTAAATTCAAAACAGAGCAGATGGGGGGGTTTTTCCCTCTCTTTTCAAAATTACAGACACTAATGAAAGTTATTTTAAAACATCCATGTGTTGACAAACATGACATATAAGGTACAAAATGACTTCATTTAAGAAGTAGAGACGTCTTCACAGCGGATTAAATCCACGACATCTTCTTGCCCAGCCCTGTTCAAAACCCCTTAATTTAGCCGTTCTAAAATGGAAACTCCACAAAAATGTTAACCTAATTTCCCAGAGAGAGGCAGATTGGAGATGAGAATCAGGAACACGTGTAGACATGGATTCGATAAATGAAAGCCCACTAGATTTTAATCATAATGCACTTCTTCTGGAGTGGCTGCGTCTTTCAGCGCAGTGCTGACAGTGGAGACTGAAAAAACGCCAAAGCACTATAAACAAAGCAACAAACCCAAACTAAATACACGATGTACTAAGTGAAGTCCTGACATGTTCCAACTATGCAATTAGAATTCTGACTTTTAAGTCCACTACGGTAACTTCAAATGGCTCTAAGTTCTATTTTATGGCTCTATTAGTTTAAATGACCATGTCTGACCACATGTAATTCTACACCAAAATAGACTTACCAATAAACAGCATCGAGTGTTTCCTAGCAAACTTTAGCCCCTCATTTCTGTCCACCTCATGGTCATCCTAAAAAACCAAAGAAGAACCGTATGTCATTTTCCCTGCCGTTTAGGGATTAGCTACTCAGACAACGGTGATGTATGACACAAGCGTAGAAAAAGCAAAACAACAACCATGACCTTTGAATACACTTCGAAAACATCTGAGTATTCTGTTGCTCGATGATTTTCATACATTTACAATTAGGAATGGGCGGTAGGGCCACAAATGTATACGGCATCTATCACGGTATAGTACTTTTGTAGGCTACTATACATAAATAATAAAGTATAAATGACACCAGAACAGTTTCTTAGTGGTCATATAGCTCCAATTGCAGTCAATATTTGTCCAGACTTTGTTCATATTCAGGAGCGGGCTCAGTCTTTAACCATAGAATACTGGAAGAATGAATAAGGCACACGGATTTGATCCAATAAATCCCTCACTGCAACAGTTTGCAGTTGTTGAGAGTGATTTGTAAATGTACACTTACATATAACCTAATACTTTAAGTTGTTACTGTCTCAATTTGAAGAAAAAACATCTTTCGTGTGTGGCTATCATTGAGAGACGCTAGCACAACACAACAATACAATCACTGTAGCAGCGCTTAGCATGCTAACGTTAGCGAAATTGTTTGTAACTCTGAACAGTCATTTTAGTTGCTAACACCAGCCAGATACCGTGATTAATAGTAACATGCAGTTATTAACGCTGGTGCAGTGTGTTAAATTTAAGGCAGCGTTAACGTTCAGCACAATTGTTTTGTTGTCATCATAAACTCTATGACTACCATGACTTTGGCTGTTAGCTTGTTAGCTCGCTTTTCAGACACGCTGCAAAATTACATTGTAGAGTCTTGAACCCAAATATGTTGGCATCACATACCATTATAACCAATAGTACACTACACAAACTATATATTTTATATTTGTAGCTTATTTAAACTAAATGCTTCTGCTAACACAGCATCTAGGAAGACTGTGGTGGTAGCTACTTCTTAAAAGGCAGCCGGCGGACTTTCAAAACTTTGCATTACTGCCACCTACAGCCACGGTTCTCAAACTGGGGTCCGCGGACCCCTAGGGGGACGTGGCGCATGTCCAGGGGGTACGCAAAATTATTCACGGTTTTGTTTTGTTGGGTTTTTTTGCTGTTTTATTTTGAAATGCGGAAGTTTTATTTTGTAGCGAGCGGGCGGAAGTAACAGCGCTGTTTGACGCTAGCTTGACTAAATTGAGACGCGAGTCACAGGCTATTTTTAGCCACCCTGCAGCGAACATGGATCGATTTTTGTGTCCACCAAGTTCCTCAAGAAGTGGTAAAAGAAATGACAATGAAAATGACAATGACAAAAACAAACACCCTAACCCTAAAAAGAGAAAGTACATTGATAGTTATATTGAGTTTGACAAGCCCATCCCTCTCATTAAGTCTCTGTCTGTCTGTCTGTCACACACACACACACATGGTTTTGTGTGTCTTTTGTTCCTTTTATTATTTTAAAGTTATTTAAAATTGTTGTTTCTGAAGTGTTCATTTATATTATAATACCTGAAAATGTCGCTGGTTTGCACAAAAGCACTATTAAAAAAGGTTATCATTGTTTCATAATAATCATTGTTGAAGTGGTTTTTTATCATTTTCAGTATTGCGACGATGAGGGGGGACATGGAAAAATGTCACCCCTCCAAGGGGGACCTGGGCCAAAAAAGTTTGAGAACCCCTGACCTACAGGATGGACGGTAGAACGGTCTGATAAAAATGTCTACCATGGACAAAAATTACCTCCATAAGGTATGATACCTTGCATACCGCCCATTCCTATTTACAATTAATGTGATTTTTCAAGAGGGTGTTATGACCAACATAAACATATCACAGATAACAGTGTTGAAACTGCTTGTGTGTTCAAAAAGCAAACAGATAAAAACATACCCTGTCAATTTTGTTTCCGACAAGCATTTTTACAATGTCATTGCGTGTTGAGTAGGTTTCCAGTTCATTCAGCCAGTTTTCGAGTTTCGTAAAGGTGTCACGTTTTGTTACGTCGTACACTGTCAAGAACACAGAAAATTAAAACAGGAAAAAGGATGAAAAGGAAATAAGATTTAGTATCTTTAAATAAATGTCACAAACAAGGGAAGAACCATATGAGAAAATGTTGTATCTTCAATCACACTATTTACCTAAAATGACTCCCTGTGCCCCACGGTAATAACTGGGCGTCAAGGTGCGAAACCTTTCCTGTCCAGCCGTGTCCTGAAAAAGTAAATACAACAAGAAACTCCATGATAATAATTCAGGTCTTTTGCAACTCTGAAAGTATAGCTCAAATAACTTTAAAGGAGTAATCCACATGCGATACTGTTTTAATGGTTCAAACAGGTATGACTAAGGAAGTCATTAAAAAATAACCACAAAACAGATGACTAAAAAAGTTGTTCAACTCAAATTTACAGGCAGTTGGATACTCCAAGTTCTGTTTTTGTTATTATATTAAGTGTTATGTTGTTTTAAATTATGCCTTTTAGCCTTCATAAGGGGGTTTATAAGTCATTGTTTCCTGCTCCAGACATATAATTGAGCTATTGAGT
The DNA here is from genome assembly GCA_020466265.1 of Siphamia tubifer. NCBI lineage: Eukaryota > Metazoa > Chordata > Actinopteri > Kurtiformes > Apogonidae > Siphamia > Siphamia tubifer. Next base: position 4,198,681 of record CM035799.1, on the reverse strand, counting down.
CCACTTGTAAAAACACATTCCAATTTGACATTAAACTATAACTTAGACAGATATCGACTCCAAGATTTTTACTTTAATTGCGTGCTTAGTGCCGAGATTATGAGAACATGCTTATGAGTGATAAATGTAACTCTTTATTCTCGCACTTGATGCACAAAATGGAGATATTTGCATTTCCATATTACATTTGATCAACTTTATGCATCTAACTAATCACATTCCAGAGGCAGACACTGCATTTCTACTCCATTGCATTTGTCTGCTCATTACTTTTCAGACTAATATATTTCATAACCTTTTTATTCAATATAAAAACATATGTTCAAATATGTTTAATTTGATTATTCATGTCAAGTTGAAGGATGAGTTTCTTTAATAGCTTGTAAGATTTCTAGTGCTTAATTTTAACAAACCATCTGGTATTTGATAGAAAATGTGACAAAAAAGCTGAAAAAAAGGCCTATTTTTCTGAGCTCAATAAAAAAATAAACACTGTTGGGCAGTGATGCTTATGATACGCATTGCAGCAGATAAGAATACTCAAAAGTGCATAAACAGGGTTCTTGTAAGAATCACCAAGTTAAATTTTAGACCCACATCGAGACCCCCGCAAATAAAAAGATGATCACATTTGATGCTCAAACCCATGTCACTTCGTATTGTAAATGAAAAAGTGCAAGTTTCTTATATTTACGGAATATATATGAAAATATGAAAGGTATGGAACACGGTAGTGGACACACTGAATCGCAAAATACTGTATTTTCCGGATTATATGGCACACTTAAAAAACTTTGATTTTCTCCTAAAATCACAGTGCAATTTATACATGGATTAATTCTAGTTGTGCTTAGTGACTTGGAATTTCGACTTTTTATCTCATTATTTTGACTTTTTCTCTGATAATGGTGACTTTTTATCTCGTAATTTTTGCTTTTTATCTGATCATTTTTACTTTGTATCTCATTATTTTGGCTTGTTATCTCATTTACTTTGCTGAATGTGCCTTATACTCCAGTGAACCTTATATTGTGGAAAATACGGTAATTTGTTTTCATCAGCTGACAGTAGAAACAGCAAAAGGCACTTTTTCCTTCTACAGACACTTCTCTCAGAGTGGACAGAAAAAAAGTAAGACTTAAGTTAATTAGATATTAGACCTGGGATGAAAACATGGGTGCTTTTCAGACATTTTAAGGCCTAAAATGTAAGTCTCTGAATTTTAGACTTTTAAAGACTTTTTTAGACCCTGTGGGACCCCTGATAAAGTAGAAGAAATGAGCTCAAATATCAACATAAGGGTGCTTCAATGAACTTGGGTTCATTTTAGTATTGGGCACTTTTCCAGCTTTATTTTTACCCCCAATGATAAAAGACAAATGTAGACATATTTTCTCCTCAGGTGTACCTAATGATGACCTCAGATAAATGTAAAGGAAATTGTACTCTTGCTCAGAGCCATCCCAAAATGTATAAATTTAAAAAATAAATAAATAAATAAATAAATATTGGGGCCAAAAATAGTACCAAAATTGGGACATGAATAACTACACTAAGCATCAGTACTTGAAATGGTCTTCTATACCATCATAAATCAACACTGTTAAATGTGTGGAGCCTGGTGGTTCTTCTAATCCAGAAATGCTGGGTTTTCATGAATCTCAGTCTCACCCCAGGTTTTGTGTTTAACCCACCGTGTCCACTGGTGCTACATGTGGAACCTGTCCATTTAACCCTTTAACCCCTGATGCATCAGTGATGACGCGTTCTGATAGGATGGTTTAGTTTTAATATTCAGAAAAAAATACTGTTGTTGTTTTTTTTTTTTACTGAGTTAATTAATTGAACTTGTAATTAATTGAAAAACAATATAAATATAAAATACTTACAGGTGTTACACAATATGTAGTATTACTTTTATATACATTTACTTTTTCATACAGAATCTTTACCTGTATGGGTTGTACCATTAAGACTATTATTAACAAAAGCAACAACATTAAAAGAACAAAATGTCTAAGTACAACTTCCACACCTGATTCTTTCTCCTATTATAACAGGATCTCCTGGTGTCTGTTTTTCTTGTAAATATCGCTGTTCAATGTCGCCCCCTTGTGGAAAACCCTTGTACTGCATCATGTTTTTCCTCAAATTATAGATCAAGTATGAACAATTGCTATGTAGTTTCCTCTTACCCATATTGCGAGTTTTGCTTTATTTCCATCTATGGCAATTGTCTTTACTTTGAAGTCCACACCTGATAAGTTATGACAAGAGAGGAGAAGTTTAGATGATTATTAATAAATTATCATGTGTAGATATACATGACTGTGTCCCAAACCTATTGTTGCTGATTGATCTGGATCAAAAGTATCATCTGTGAACCTCAGGAGGAGACTGTAGGAAATAAAGATGGGACACAGGAAAGAAAGGTAATATGAAAATGAGCAGGACATTCACTAAAACAGGTGGGGTAATTTAACACTTTGCTAACATTTTCCTCTGCCAGGAACTAATAGATGACAATGACAACTAGTCTAGAAGACGACTAAAAACTTTTAGTAGTGACTCTTTGACACTGGTGTGAAGGAAGTGACATATTAACTTAACAGTAGCATCAACCATTAGGGTTGAATTGGTAAAAAATTAAACAGTAATATCTGTCCAGCAGGAAACTTACATAATAGGCAGAATGTCAACATTAACAACGGGCTAGCTTATGAGCTCACTACAAAAAGGGACACACCTGGACTTCCCGACTCCACTTTCACCAATTATCAACAACTTCAGGGTCGTCAACACGTCGTCATCCATATTCTTATGAAAGCTAGTTGCACTTACACTCGTCGACGCTGTTAAAAGACAGATTTAGCTTGTTTTTAGGGCAGCAATCGGCTAACGTCTCGGGTAACAGTCTGCTGCTCGCGCAACTTCCGCTCAACTTGTAATGTGTGACGTCACGGTGGTGCGTACACCAGTTCATAAAATAAAATAAAATAAAATAAAACTTTATCAAAACAAAAAATATCATTACATTTACTATTATCTCTTTCTTTTATTTGAAGCACTTAATTGTCACCAAGCCAAGTGTCTTTATGCAGGTTATATCTAATCGTAAGTGATTCTGTTATAATCTCATTCATGCAAAACAAAGAAAATAAATAAATACATACATACAGGCATATTTTAAAACAACATAGAACCAATTTTAATCAGTGGGCCAAAGAACTGCACCTACTCTGCTAAAATAACATACAGTTTAGCATCTTAAACTTTGTTAGTCAGCATATAAACAATTTAAGTGTTTTAAACAAATCTGAAGCCTTCGTTTTTAAAGCTGCAAAATAAATATATCCATTCAACCATAAATACATTAACAGTTACCATACAAAAACAGATCATAACGCTCTTGAATATCTAATTATTTCAAGTGTTTCATTTTCAAACCTCTGGGATGACAAACATGATAAAAATATGTCTGCCATTTTTTTTCTTTGTTAATTCTTTACTTGAATCATTTAGTTTATTGGGTGACAAAGAAACTGACAAGCTTTTATTATTATTATTATTATTATTATTATTATTATTATTAGTAGTAGTAGTAGTAGTAGTAGTAGTAGTAGTAGTAGTAGTAGTAGTAGCAGTAGTAGTAGTAGTATTTGTAGTAATGGTAGTAGTAACAGTATCCTGTTGCTTAATGCTTAATCTTGCTGCTATTTTGTGCAAATCTCAAGTTTCTATGACAACCTGTTCTTGAATTAGAGCCAATAATGTGATTTTGACCTTTCTGCTAAATGCAACCTTGACCTTTGACCTTTTGCAATATCTTATATGTATATATGCATGCGTGCGTGTAATATGTTAATAATATATCCAGTATTGATTAAGTTATAGCATGATATGTCTATGTTTGACACACACGCAAAGTGTTACTGAAATTAATTTTGTGAGATGTCAGCTTTGACCTCCAGACATCTCAAAATCTATTGGTTGTAGGTGATAACACCAATTAGGAGAACTGTAGAAATCTTCATTCTGCATCATTTGGTACGACCTTCTGTGACCTTCTGTTCTTGAGTTATAACTGATAATGTGATTTTGACCTTTTAGTTAATTGTGACCTTCACCTTTGACCTTTACTCAAATGGATCGTTGCATCTGATACACATTTGCTATATGTATATGTCCCTGTAATTTCATGGTGATATCTCAAGTATTCATTGAGTTATAGCATGATATGTCTCTGTGGACATGGACACACACTGAGTAAAATAATCTCGCCCAACCCATGTTGCACAAGATTAATTACAGAAAAAAATAATATGTATAATATGTATGTGTCATGTAGTATATGGCTATATTGTCAGCTAACTGTGAATATTATTAGTGGAAATATAAATACACAATATTTATGAAAATAGTATTTAAGAATACACATTGCATGTACAGTATATGTCAAATGTATTATGTCACTAACTTCAGTGAATTCAGTATAAATTCAATCAATCAGGTAAATGTGAGAGTTTTTGTCTTATGGTTAAAAGGTATATTTGTGTTCATTTAACTTTGCCTCACGTATAGGTGGAAGAGTGGGAGGAAGTAAAAGATAATCAACTTCTAAATAGTTAAAATAAATAAATAAAGACCCACATTGTAGAGAACAATACATCTTTGGTTTGTACTTTTAGTTACAGAAACCACTTTTTAAGTAACCTGGATATTTGTGTTACTTCAACCATGAAAAGGGATCACCTGGCTGTAAAGGGAAAAGGAAATGGGGACAGTACAGTATTGAGATGGGACCAGTGAGCCATAGTACACCTTCTGTTCTTCAATAGGTTCTTTGATTGAGCCACTTCTAAGCCTTCATCTGCCTCTGTTCACACTGAGGCCAACCCTGTTATTATGCAAATCTCAGTTCATGAAGAAGCCGAAAAGAGTCAGCAGCACAATAAATACAGCTGGCGGTGAATACACAACAACCCCTCTGCAGCTAGCCCTTACAACCCCCCCCTCCCCAAAAAAGAAGAAGTAAATGCCAGCAAGTTATCACATATTCTCTCTCTCTCTCCAGTTATGGCTAAATTCCACACAGACTGCATAGAAAGACCCTTACGAATGGGTTTTGAGATGATGGGCTATTTTATTGGATCCCATCCCTGGTGGTTTCTGATTGCTCCACTTATCCTCTCCACATGTCTGGGAAGTGGGTTTTATTTCCTGAAGGAGCGGATGTCTAATAATATTGAAGAGCAGTTCACACCTGTTAATGGAAAAGCCAAGATGGAACGAAAATACATCCAGGAAACTTTTGGAAGAAACCATTCCATGTTTTCAAGTCTGAGGCTGAGCACAGATGGAAGTTATGCGACTGTCATAGCTACGAGTAACAGCAGTATCCTGTCAGTGGAGTCTCTGCAGGACATCATAGAACTGGACTTTAAAATAAGGAGTATGGAAGTGCAGGCAGACAATCAAACATTTCAATACGTCAATGTTTGTGCAAAAAAAATGTCTGGACGCTGCACCTCCAATGATATTTTAGACATTATACAATACAAAGCTATTAATATAAACACTGTTCATCTGACTTTCCCCTGGCATCATTCTGACTTTGGGAGGATTCCTTTAGTTTTAAGTCTGGGCAGTGTGACATTAAATAATGACAGCTCAGTTGTAGAAAGTGCTGAAGCCATGCAGCTCTTTTATTATTTACAAGAGGACGACAAAACAAAAACACATTTGTGGTTGGAAAGCTTCTTAAATTTACTTTCCAATCAGTCATCATCCATTCAGGTAAGCATTATTTCAACCCTTAACAAGTTAGATTGGACTGCAAATGTTATATTTCTGTTTGGTTTTTTTTCTGTTTATCATATAATATCCCTCAACTTTAATGTCAGTACACTGTAAACCTGAACGTTATTCAGTTGTGAATACTCAAAGTTTCAGAAATAATACTACTAACTCAAATGTATTCAGTTACTGTAACATGTTCTTCTTTTTAAGTACTTCCAACTAATGTTTTTTTTTAAATTATTATTAAAAAGAACTATTGTGGATATAATTGAATATAAGTTAAAAAACATTTATGAGGTACAACTGAGTGGAATTAAGTCATTAAATACTAAAAATAATATTGTTCTGTTATTTCTATTGTAATATAGACAGTCTAAATGTTACCAAATACTTTTTTATTTCAAACTAACATAAATTTGACTTATGTGTCCACATTTTTTAAGACTTTTGAAAATTTAAGACATTTTAATGACAATTAAGACCTTATTTTTAGAATAATGAATTCAATGCCTTTTAAGACTTTTTACGGATCTGCAGGAGCCCTGAAATATGACGCAGTTTAACCTGATTGATTGTGTTTTTAGGTGTCATACTCCACATCCATGTCAATGCAGTGGGAATTTGACAAATCTCCATCTTCTGTCATCTATATGTTCTCCATCACCTATGCCATGACCATCACATTTTCTATTTTATCATGTTGGAGGTCAGTAATATTCATCCTAATATAATATCATATCATATAACATCATATATCATATAATATACCATATTTTCTGGATTAAAAGGTGCACTTAAAATACTTGAATTTTCTCCGAAACAGCAGTGCGCCTTATATATGGATTAAATCTGATTGTGCTTAGTGACTTGGAATTTTGACTTCTTATCTCATAATTTTTATTTTTTTTATCTCCCAATTTTAACTTCACTTCATGCACCTTATAGTCCATTGCGCCTCATATATGAAAAACCATCCAAAAATAAACTTTTCTGTGACAGTGCACTTTGTAGTGTGGAAAATATGGTACTAATATAATATAATATAATATAATATAATACCAGCAACAGATAACTAAAATGTTTGCTTTTTTTTTATCATTTTCTGTGTACTTCAGGTTGGATAATGTAAGGACTAAGGTGTGGGTGGCAGTCTGTGGGGTATTCTCCACTGGTTTGGCGGTCGTCAGTGGGTTTGGGCTTCTGCTGTGGTTGAATGAACCTTTTGTCATGACGGCTGCTTCCTGTCCATTCATGTTATTAGGTAAGTCAAACATCCACATCTACAGTACTCTTGACCTTTGACCTTTACTCAAATGGATCATTGCATCTGCTGTGCATTAGCTACATGTAAATGCCCATTTAATTTCATGGTGATATCTCAAATATTCATTGAGTTATAGCATGATATGTTTCTGTGGACACACACACACACACACACACACACACACACACACACACACACACACACACACACACACACACACACACACAGATCCTAACCAATGTTGAGTGAGATTAATGAACAAAAACGAATTCACTGTTTTGAATGTCAGAGGTCGCCATAAATGTGTAATATTAAAATAGGGTCGGGACCCAAAAAAGTTAGAAAATTGTACTCGGCTGTTGTTCCAGTTATACTGGTCTACAAGTAAAATACTTTCATAATAAAACGAATGAAATGTCCCCATGTGTGTTACAGAAAACTCACGTCTTAAATGCTGTTTGGCTCAAGTCTGGGGTCAAAATGTGAAAGTCTTAGAATGAACAGTAGAATAGGTTTTAATCCAAAGGAATCTTGGTGTCAGATCTACCAGATCTACTTCCAAACACTGTCTGTACATTATGATCCATTCACTTTACAGGTTCTTTCTAGTGGAATATTTACTAATGCATTGTTTACATGTATATAAACCAACATATATGTGGAATAACACACCATCATATATATTAAAAACATCAACTAACGAGCAACTTTGTCATTTGTTTTCTGATTCATCTTATTGAAGTACGTAAGATTTAGTAAATGTAATGTCTAAAGTAGATACTTTCTAAAAAATTAAAATAAAAAAAAAACTTGTCGAGTAGTGTTACCAACCAGAGTGGAAAATGACAAACACCCAAAAGTGAAACACTTTCCTGGTCTTGTACAGGTATTGGACTAGACGACATGTTCATCCTGATCTCCTGCTGGCAGAGGACCTCCGTCTTGGATGGTGTTCCCGACCGCCTCGCCGTCACCTACCGGGACGCCGCGGTCTCCATGTCCATCACCAGCCTGACGGACGCCCTGGCCTTGTTCCTGGGCTGCAGCTCTCCCTTTGGTTCGGTCCGATCTTTCTGCATCTACGCTGGGGTTTCGGTTTGTTTCTGCTACTTGTACAGCATCACCTTCTTGGGGGCTTTCATGGCGTTGAATGGACAGAGGGAGGGAGGGAATAAACACTGGTTCACCTGTGTTAAAATTCCAGAAGACTTACCACCAACAAGTTCAAAAGCTTTTAGTTTGTGCTGCATTGGTGGACATTATAACCGGGTAACAGGAAAGGAGCAAACTGAGCCTATGAATCAGTTCTTTGTGCGGTTCTACGGTCGGGTTCTGACGCACAAGTCGAGTAAAGCATTGGTTTTTGTTCTCTACGCTGTTTATCTCTTTGTTAGCATCTATGGTTGCTTTACGTTAAAGGAGGGACTTGACATCAGGCATCTGGCGTTAGACGGTTCCTACATTATCAGCTACTATAACAGTCAGGAGGAGCATTTTTCCAAGTACAGCTGTAATGTGATGGTGGCAGTGAAGCAGACGTTCCCCTACTGGGATGAGGATGAAGTGAAGCGTCTTCATTCATGCTTTTCAGATTTGGAACACTTAGACTATGTCAGTGGGACATTGGCTTGGTTTCTGTCCTTTCAACAGTATGCAAATGCATCCGCTCTCAACATAAGCTCTCCAGAATCCTTCCAAAGCCATCTGAGTAATTACTTACAACTCTACCCCGTGTTCAGTGAAGACATTAATGCGACCGCAGACGCTGAGATTCAGGCCTCTCGCTTTTTCATTCAAACTCTCGACAAAAGTTCGGTGAAGGACGTGATGATTGAGCTCCGGGAAGCAGCAGAGGAATGTCCAGTGGAGCTGCTCGTCTACCATCCTGTGTTTGTCTACTATGACCAGTACACAGTCATAATGACCAATACTGTTCAAACCATCCTCGTGGCTGTGATTGTGATGCTCATGGTCTCACTCATCCTGATTCCTAGTCCACTCTGCTCCCTGTGGGTGGCTTTAGCGATCTCTTCCGTGGTCGTCGGCGTAGCAGGATTCATGTCCCTGTGGGGGGTCAACCTAGACTCCATTTCGATGATCAACCTGGTCATGTGTATCGGCTTCTCGGTGGATTTCTCAGCTCATGTTACTTACTCCTTTGTCTCCAGCGCTAAAACCGATGCCAATGACAAAGCGAGGGACGCCTTGGCCCATTTAGGGTGTCCGATTCTACAAGGAGGACTGTCCACGGTCCTGGGAGTGGTGGTGTTGTCTATGTCGGGAAGTTACATCTTCAGGACGTTCTTCAAGATTGTGTTTCTTGTAATTGTGTTTGGGATTCTGCATGGTTTAATGTTCATCCCAGTGTTTCTGACTCTGTTTGGGGCCTTTGGGAAGTAGAGCTGAAGAGGAAAACGCTCCGGTTTGCAGTGGTGGGAATATAACGTTACAGCAGTGGTTCCGCATCATGGTCCTCGAGGACCCCTACCCTGCATGTTTTAGATGTATCCCTCTCCCAAGAAGGGGCCATCCCCAAACTGGTCCCACAAACTTGGGAGCATGGAAATGTGCCAGGTCCAAATCCTTGCTGCCACACCATTCATTTCATAATCACAGTCGCATTGGATTTAAATTCCCCCTGAAACACACACACACACACACAAACACGGGAAAAAAAGGAAGAGGGAAGGAGAAAAGGAAAGGGGAAAATAGGGAAGTTGAAAGAAAAAAATGACTTCAAAGTTATTTTCTATTAGGTCAATTGTTCTTGGTTTGACTTTTGCATTGTTTATTTGTTTGTTTTTGTTTTTCATATAGCGGTGTGGGAATGGGAACGGTGGGCTAAATAAGCTTCGGCTTCAGCCCTAAACCTTTTTGGTCAAGCAATGTATCGATCATGTGTGAATATGTGTCTTACCTGCCTTGTGCCTTGTTTTGTATTATAACTGAAATAAAATGAATTAAAAACCAAAACAGTGTAACGTCATATTAAACTGTATGGATTAAGAATAGGATGTCACTTAAGTATATTTCAAGGTAGGTGAGTGAATACTTTTGGCAATATGTCTGCGCTCATAAGATTTCAGCGTGTATGTTCACACTGCATCAAACACCATATGATTAGCAGATCAAGTTAAGGCTTACGGGTATGTAAACCACAGATGTTGGTGTACACTGACATGAGATCAAATGGCGTTGAATTCTTCATTCAACGCCACTTGACCGCATTTAGCGTTTTCATTCTGCGTGTATTGGACATGTATGAGTCAGGGGATGTTCAGGGAGAAAAATGGAGCCACACGAATCACAAGACTGAGCCACATGATGGTCTGGAAACATTAGTTGAGGTTTTCTACTGCTGTAAACATGAAAAAAATTTAGTCATTTTAGCATATTGAGCTGAAACCATGCGTGTTACCAAAGCCTCCTCTGACAGAAACAGTACTTTTACTTGGCAGAAGTGCTGCAACTATTAGCTTTTTTTTTTTTTATTGCGACTTACATTTTAATACATTAGATATAAATTATTAATGCATGAATACGAAGGTAGTGGCTCTGAGGTCGTTAACACCTGTGTCACCAATTTAAATGCTATTACAGCGACTGTTAATGCTTATCACTCAGTAGAACTAACTTTTTACATTTATTAACCCCCCCCCCCAAATAAATAAATAAATATATTTGACTAGTCTGGCCCTTTTCAGATCATATTGGGCTGCTCATATTGCCCCTGAACTAAAATGAGTTTGACACCCCTGGTCTGGAGCATTCAGGTGTGTGTTGGGGAGGGATGACAGTCTGACAGTTTCCACATATAGAGACAGTTCAAATGCCGACTTCACCGCATGCATAGGCATGATGACAAACAGAATATGGAAACATTTCTTCGCCTGCCTGGACATCTCCAAGAGAAACATGTCTTGGTTTTGAATCCCTGGTGTCGACAGAAATTTGGAATATTAAAGGTGTCATTCTGCTGAAAACCACTTTTCCACTTTTGGAATCTGATGGCTCACCCAGACTTACCAACACGTGCTGCCTTTGACAGTGGTTCATCACCTCCACTGGCTGCATACCACATTCACAGAAAACAACAGGAGGAACCAGGGACCCAGAAAAAGCCGGCCCACCTCACGTCAGATGGACTTTAGCGTCACCCATGTGGGGTTAAACCCGTCCCCCATTGCAGGAATCTGAAGTAGCATTAACATTAGCATCTACAAGAGAAGACGTCACCACAGTAGCTGCTGCACAAACTTGAAAAAAAAATGCCGGATCAAACTGGTTCATGTGCTCTGTGGAAATAAAGCCTTGTTTTTTTTCTCTCCATGTTTTCAGAACAAGCAACAGCAAAAAACCTAGCTGGATGTTACTCTGGTAAAGGTAAACACACACGGTCAAGTATGATGAAGTACCGGTAAACTCTGTTGTTCGACCTCAAGTAATTTTTCTACCGTGAAAAAACAATCGAGATGTTTGTTTTTTTAAATAGAACCAATACACAATGTATTCAATAACAATGGAGAACACAGTAATATTAATGAAATAACCATGGAATAACTCCTTTAAAATGGGGTCACAAGCCAAAAAAGGTTGGGAACCACTGAATTACTCAGTATTGTTTGCCTTTATTTCAGCTGTATAATTAACCATTTCAAATCATACTGCTGATATTACCAGTGAACAGTATTGGATACATGTACAACATAAAAGCAAAACTACACATGTATATACAAGCCTCCCAGTTCATTAAATGGATACCTAAACAAAGGCCTGTACAGAATGAAGAGGAAAAAAAAAAATCGATAAAAGTAAGGAAACAATGCAGTTTTTACCTCCAAGAATAATCGAGAAAGTACTAAAATGCTTAAATATTACATACAATTTTTGGCTGTAACAACTCACTTGAAAATCAATACATTCGTTTCAACAAATGTGTAATTTTTCAAATGCATACTCAAAATGTCTGTTAAAGAAATAAAATATTTACTAACCAATACATTTCACATTAATGTCACACTTTTGTCCATTTCCTGGGGTGAGATGAAACTCTTACCTCCTAACTCTGATGACTTTGTCCCCGTGTAAAGTCTGTAGAATGTTTACGAAACACAAAACGGGTAAAGCATTATCTGCGCGGGTCTGTCTGCAACAATGCAAATGCAAGAATATATGACAAAGAGAAGAATCAGAACAGGTTTTGTAGTGCGTGAAACTAAAGATGAAAAGAATCCTCAATCCAAACATTCGCAAAAACAACAAAAAGGGCGGGTTTTTTTAATTAACCGACTCACCATTTACATGAAATAGGCCGACAAAACTAACTTTAAAAATCCTAAAGACTAATATTTTATCACTACATAAATACAGGCTCCATTTGGTGCATGCGTATTGAGTCAGAGCAGCAGTTTTCTATTATATCTGTACACACAGCATTGAAATATACTGTACTATATAACATTAAGAGTGCATAAGTGCTTGCTCAATTAGTACACTTACCCAAAAGTGCTGAAGACTTGTCCAACTTTACACTTCCTTCCCCCCCAAAAAAAGGAACAAAAACTACATTTAATTACATTCCCCCAAAAGGCCACCATAAAAAGTAACACGGCTCAAGACGAATTTATGTGTATGTGGGTGTAGGAAAACTGACACGTGACGCTGTAATCGATTACACATATTCAGCTGGAAAGACACTCACAGCACTGGAAGCCGACAGACACAGATGAGTCAGATAGGGTTAAGGTTGATTTTTTTTTTTTTTTTTTTTGCCGCTTTCTGTCGTTTTTATCCAGGAATAGAATCTAACTAAATGTCAACTTGGTACCACTGCCCCTGAAGAGAATCTAGTGAAGATGACTGTGTGAATGTTTGGGGTGAATATTTACATTCATGCACAACTTTAACTCACCAACTGAAAAAGTGACCTGAGCAACAGACTTCACCTTAAGTCACAGACAGTAAATCCTCTGCAGTTCGTTTACGTACCAGTCCTGATTAATCTGATGTGGTATTCGGCAAAACGGGTACAGTGTTGACATCAAAGTGTTTTGGTTTTTTTTTCCCCCGGTACTTTTGATTTCCTTTCATCGCCTTTCCCCTTTCCCACCCTAACCCCTGATTGTTCTCCTCCTGGCTGGTCTCATCTGGTCTCCAGGGTCTTGCCTTCCAGGACCAGCTGGATCTCTTTGGCGTCCAGAGTCTCGTACATGACCAGAGCATCTGCCAGGGTCTTGTGCTCCTTGGCGTGAGTTTTCAGGAGGGCTTTGGCGCGGTCGTAGGATTCCTGGAACCAGTGAGAGGAGGGTTAACCCTCAGAGCTCCAAGGGGATTTTCTGTATTACTACATACTTTCTTAACTTCACTTATTTGTACAAACGTACTTGCAAATAACACAATACCTAAGTCTGGGTGCTTACACTTTATCCAAATAAAAATTCCAGACTTTTTCAAAACTGCTATTTTTTTTTCTCCAAGACCTTGACTATGTACCTTTATAAGTGTGTGCCTACTTTTTTGGTTCAGATTCTACCTCTTGAAGGTATAATTTGCAGTAATTTATTTTTAGCGATAGAGTTTTTTTTCGAAACGTATGAAAATGTTCCCAAATTCTAGGTTAATGGACTGCACTTACATAGTGCATTACCCACCATGAAAGTGCTCAAATCAAAGAGCTTCACATATTGACCTCACATTCACCCATTCACACACCAGTAGGTAACTGCTGCCAGACCTACTGGGAGAAATGTACATGCACTTTGACATGCAGAATGTACCAGGACTTGGGCGGCTGTGGTTCAGTTGGTAGAGTGGGTCGCCCAATGACCGAGAGGTTGGCGGTTCGTGTCCCGGCTCTGGCTGTCCACATGTCGAAGTGTCCTTGGGCAAGACACTGAACCCTGGCTTAGGCCCCCCAGTAGGACTTACCACCTTAGAAACCTACTGGTGTATGAGTGTGTGTGTGAATGGGTGAATGAGAGGCTAATGTAAAGCACTTTGAGCACCATGAAGGTGGAAAAGAACTATATAAGTGCAGTCCATTTACCATTTACCATTTGAACTGTTGACCTTTCAATCATTAGACGACCTGCTCTACCAACTGAGCCACAACCCCAAAAAAGGTCAAAACCTTTAAACCTGCCTTTGCTCATCAGTCCTTAGGGAACTCAGAACTTGTCCTGACAAGGGGTGTATATTAGCAAGAATCTGGTAATACCATACAAATCAAAATACTAGGATCACAATATGATATATCATGATACTGTTAAAAAGGCATTTTTCGGTTTGTTTCTTTTTTTTTTTTTTAATCTTCCATGATTAGAGCCGACGCTTTTGATCATACTCTGAAATTTGACCATGAGAGAAACTCTTTTTTTGATATTTTATTAAGATTTGCACACAAAATTCCAGAACATTTCAAGGTTTGGAAATCACCATTTCAAAATTCCATACTTAATAATGTCAAGACCTTTTCTATCCAAGGTCAGGACAAGCCTCATATACAGTCAGGCTTGTCTTTGTCTTAGAGCCGTGTAGAAAGAGATCATATTACCCAAATGTTGAAAGTTGAAAGTCAAACTTGGGAATTGTTCTTGTGAAAACACACCTTTACTCATGTGGATGAAGTGTTTCGAGGATGGAAACAGGTTTTTTCAAGATTTGGAAATGTGAATAAACTAACTGGCAAGTGTAAAAACAAACATTTAAAGAAAATGATGAAATATCAACATTTGAACATAAATAATCCATCATTCTATTTTCACCAAATGTTTCAAGTGTCACGTAAATGAAGCTGAATAATGACTTCCTGCTACATATCACGCACCATTAGTTGTGTAGGATCCAATCTGCATTAGTGGCAAGGCTTAAGTGTCTTTGGTTCTGTTAAATGTTAAAAGTTTATAGAAGTTTCAATAATGTTTAAATATTCCTAATGTTCTCTTGAGCTAGATCTCATAACCATCGTAGATAAAAGTAATGTTAACAGAAACAATTGCAATTCTTTTTTGTTTTTGAAGATACAAGAATCATCATTGGTCTACACACTTGTGAACTGTCACTAGTCTGCATGGTCCGCATTAGTAGTTGTGGGTTTCATGTTGGTTTTATGATAAAAACAAGACAGCTGAAAAGACAACAGACCTTTAGAAGCACTCTGACTTCATGTTCCACTGCTGCCTGAGTCTCTGGACTCTGCTCTGTCATGTCACTGTAGGTCATCACGCCCAACTGGAAAACAACAATTAAAACCAGTACATAAATACTGTCCTACAAAGTAAACAGGCAGTAACTGCACAGACACCAAACTGAGAAAAACTTCTCTTGTTGTTTAGCCCCAGTAGTTGTAGGTAGATTATTGGACATGAGGCAGTTGTTGTCACTGCGTATTACCTAGTTCTACAATAAACACAGTGTGAATGATGTATGGATTAATTCTTGTAGTGATTAGTGACTGGGAATTTGGACTTTTTATCTCATGATTTTGACTTCACCTAATACACCTTTTATATATATATATATATATATATATATATATATATATATATATATATATATATATACACATGAAAGAAACATTCATTGACAGTGCACCTTATAGTGTGGAAAACATTTGAGATTACATGAAAAAGAATGATTTGATGAATGACGCAAAAAATACAATAACTCATTTTCACCAAAAAAAATGCAGTTACTGCCTTTTTGCTTTGTAGGGCAGAATACATGTTAAACTCCTGTAATTCAATTAACATAGAACATACTATTACATAATTGTAGTTTGAGCCTTATTTGCAAATACAAGTGATAATGACAGAACCACATGTAAAATACATAGAATGAAAAGAAGATAAAAACTCCATACAAATCATTTAAAGCACACGTGGAAAAAAAGATGAGAGATTCATGACCGATTCAGTTTTAGGCTGTTGTATAAGCGTCTTTAAATAACCTTCTACTTCATGTGATCTTACCTTTTCACACATTCCAAATCTGGTCACCATCAACTTAGCGATCTTCGTTGCGCTGTCAAAGTCACTAGACGCTCCTGAAGGAGAACAAATCACAACCTCAGAATATGAAGTTCAGTTCTACAGGCCACCGCCCCGGGCTCTTCCTGCTGCAGTAAGAACCTTTTCATTACCTGTTGTGATGTACTCGTGACCGAATATAATCTCCTCCGCTACGCGTCCGCCCATGCTGACGTCCATCTGGGCCAGGAGCTGAGAGCGAGTCTCACTCCAGCGATCGTTTTCTGGGAGCATGGACACCTGGCGAGAAAAGTTGGAGATGAGAAAGAAGAGTCGGGAGAGTAAATAGTAGGGGTGTGACGAGACACTCGGCTCACGAGACGAGACACGAGATTTGGTTCACGAGGGCGAGACGAGATTTTAAGAAAACTAAAAAATGATATGAGTGGATAACACTTGGATTTTTATAACTGTGTAAGCGTTAACTTTTAATGAACAGAAATAAAATGTTCTAAAATTATATATTTTTCCTTTTTTCCAAATCAAATGTGGCGCTTGACTGTGGGGAGGGAGGGAGAGAGAGAGAGAGAGAGAGAGTGAGTGAAAACAGGGTGGGGTAGGATGGGGAGGGAGAGAGAGAGAGAGAGAGAGTAAGAGAGAGAGAGAGAGAGAGAGAGTGAAAACAGGGTGGGGTAGGAGATGACAGAGCACTTAATGTCGCACTCTCAGTCTGCATATTATCATTTATGCTGCCAAACAAAAAATTTGAAAGTGGAGGGGGGGTCTTCAATAATAAAACCTGTGTTTTCCGACATCATTCAGGCTCCTTCTGGATAACAAATCTCCCGAGACAGAATTTTAACGCGACGAGAAATCTCACCAAATTACACCTCGTGAGATCTCTTCATACCCCTAGTAAATGGTAATTATGTAAGAAGTATGTAGGTTTTTCTTACATGTCCCAGACTGGGGCCTCTAGGCATGATGGTAGCCTTGTTAATGGGCATGGCGTCTTTGGTGTAGTATGCAACAATGGCATGTCCTGATTCATGATACGCTGTGATGAGCTTGTTCTTCTTGTCTATTTCTGCACTTCGTCTTTCAGGACCTTGAAAACAAACAAAGAGGTTAGACGTAGACGACCCCAAGTTATGTTGTAAACTTGATTAGTGCTGCTATCAATATAATAAAGAAAACTTCAGTCATGACAAATTACAAAAAAACTATTAGACCATCAAAAGTAATCAAAATCAATAATATATGTATTAACGCCTGTGTGTATCATGTGACTAAAACAGACAAAAGAAAACATTGAATGCCGAAAAGCACAATTTTTTTTTCACCACAATGATATTGATGGAAGAACTGAAGTGACTTTGGTTATTATCAAGATAAAGTAAAAAATGGATCGATCTCAACTCTGAAATTAAACTATGAGCAGTTTTTGTTGTTATCATTATATTTGTCCAAACAAATGCACCTTTAGTTGTACCAGCAAATAGAATGAACAAGAAATTTAAGAAAATAAGTGTGGTGTCGTAATGTTTTAATTTAGTTTAATCTTTATTTGACTGGGACAGTGCACAACATACAATTGAGCCAGATTATAGCAATAAGGCTAATTTTCATCTGTAGTCCCTGGACAGGAAATGATAGTAAGTATAAAAAAATTAAAAAATTAAATTAATTAAAAATAAATAATAATATATATTCATTCATTCATTATCTGAACCCGCTTTATATATATATATATATATATATATATATATATATATAAATAATATTAGAATTAATAACAAGGGAAAAATTACAATTACATGTTCTACGTAGGTGCAGATTAATACATACTTCTTGTTGCAGTGCCAAGTATATAATTTAAAAACATGATAAATACATTTTCTGCAACTGTATATATTTATATACTACTACTACTAATAATAAATAAAATAATAATAACAATAATAATGAATTGGATTTATATATTGTTTTTTGGCCACTCAAAGCACTTCACATTCGTGACCCATTAGTCATTCACTCTCACATGCTCCCTCTGGTGGTGGTAAACCACATTTGTATCCACAGTTGTCCTGGGGCAGACTACAGTCTACGGTCCCTCTGACCAACACTGAACATTCATACACCAGCATGAGTGACACTGGAGGCAGGAGGGTGAAGTGTCTTTGCCCAAGGACACAATGGTCTGACAAGGACAGAGTGGGATTCGAACCACCAAGCCTTCGGTTATCGGTTACCAACTGAGCCATGGGGTGGCCGTGACTCAATGGAGGGAAATATTAGTCCCTCAATTAAATAGTTGTTAAATAGAGGAACTGGCAGAAAAACGCAGTATATTTAACATCTCAAACAACAACAAAAAACCACATCGCTGCTCACCCATTAGGATTTTGTCCTTGGCGAACTCCAGCTCTTTCATGGTCACCATGTCTTTGCCGTCGACTGCTGCCTTTAGGGCTGCTTGGTTAACCAGATTTTCCAGGTCAGCGCCAGAGAATCCCACAGTGCCGCGGGCAATAATACTGGCCTCAATAGCTGTTAAGAGGACACAAAACATCAGTGGAGGGAATTGGCTCTGATTAAGTTCCTGTTCCAGTAAAACAAATACTGGATTTCCTCAAATAAACCCGTGTGTCAGTTACACGGCGGGTGTGGGGAGTAATGGACAGGTGTAAGTCGATACGAAGAAATAAATGCTGGATCTTAAATACAGCGGGTAAACAATAATACGTATAAAAGATCTGGTGTTTGTCATATAATGTGATGACAGTTAAATATAACACAGACAAGTTTAATTTAATAAATTCAACAACATAATAAAACCATTTTAAACATGTTACTGTTCCTCATCACACTTGAGAACATTATAGTTGTCTGATTTGAGACACTGCACACGGTTCAACTAAACTGTAGTTTCTAGAAACTTATAAATGTCTCAAAGGTAACACTTGTATGATAGAAAACTGGAAGGAAATGAATGATATCTATCCACTTGTCATTATATAGTTTTTAATAGCACACCTAAACTAGGGCAGATCAGAATGAGGTTTCATATTAAACTGAATCCCTTCTTTATATTAAACATAGGAAATCAAAAATAAAAGCATTCACGCTTTAAATACAGAACTTTTGTGTTCTGCAAGACACTATTTGAGGAAATATACTTATAATTGTGTTCAGTTACAAATTGTATAATTCAAACATCCCATTTGAGAGTATATCTATGTCTAGAATAAATACAATTCACACCTGGATCCACTTTGATCTTCTTAAGGTACCAATTCAGAATCTCTGTGCGTCCTTTCACATCTGGTTTGGGGACAGTCACCTGCATGTCAAAACGTCCTGGGCGGATCAGGGCACTAAAAGGATCAAATAATAATTAGTAATTAAAAGCACCAATATCATATTAAGGTTATTATACACATTATATGACCTTAAATATACATATAAAGGCAATGGGTTCCTACAGGTTTCTATAAATTAAATTAGAAAAGCCCCCCAATGACAGCCTATTCCACAGACACATATCAGCAAAAGTCCTACAATTTAGGAAAACTCATGTTACCCAAGGCAAGAATGATCTTTTCTCCAACCAGGCATTATTAAAAATCACATTTTCCTATGCTTACTTTTCACTTATGAGTTAGCCTTTAAAGTTCTTAAAGTCAGGTCTTGGGCGACTACGCACTACTTGTGTGTTGGGCTGAATGTCCTGTAAATATTTTTTAATGGGAGCCACAAAACTAGCCATAATTGGTTCCTAATTTCAATATAAATTGTCTGGTTGGAATGGATGGAATTAAGCAGACTAAGGATACTTTCTTTGCAGCTTTGCCATTTCCTAAACACATTTAAACACAATACAGTGAACAAGTTATTAAGACTATAACTTAACCAACCATATACCTTTTAAAGACTTTTATAAAGCATTAAATGCATACTGTACATTTAAGACCACGCAGGAACCCTGTAAATACACGTTACTGTAAACTGTATAATTGTCGTATTGAAGGGTCACAAAGTGCCTGACAAGATGTCAAGTCTATTCAAGACTCTTGACCAGGACAGCTGTGACTTTGTAGGCAGTAAACCTTGACATTTGTAAATGTACACTATAACCTATGACGTCCTGACATACAACAGGCAGACATGTAGAGGGACTTACTTATCCAACGCCTCTGGGAAGTTGGTTGCTCCAATGATGATCACGCCTTCATTCCGTTTAAAGCTGTAAAGTAACATCATAGACCAAGAGTCAGATGATGCAGTCAAATGTAGTTTGTTTATTGCTTTATCCATCATGGTCTTGAACAACATTGCACTAATGCACTGGCTTTAAGTCAAGATACTGAATTGTGTAAAATGCAGGTAATTATACAAGTCAGTGAGAAGAATTTTTATCACGTCCAGAATATCAAGCCCCTTTTATTATAAACCAGTTTAGTTTTTTACTTTTCAAGTTGTTTTAGGCTAAAATGGACTAAATGTTTTAGAGATTACAGATTTTATGAGATTACCCATCCATTTCTGCAAGCAGTTGATTGATGGTCTGTCTGGAGTAAGGGTGCATGGGAGACTCGATCCTTTTTCCGCCCACACTGTCCAGTTCATCGATGAAGATCACACATGGAGCGTTAGCTTTAGCCTCCCCTAAAATAAAACAGCAGCGTGTATTTCCATTTCTGAAACAATACTGATGTCTAAACAAAATGTAGCAAAGGTTGTACATGATGGCCGTCCTAATATTACAGCCTTTGTGTGTGCAGTAACTGAATCTGATGCATTTTGGATGTAGAAGTTTTTCCAAACGTGATGTCGCCAGAAATCTGAGATGTTAAAAAAAAACCTTGGGAACCTACTGAAAAGGTTCCTAATGCGGCCGGCTCCCACTCCGACAAACATCTCGTCAAACTCTGATCCAGAGGCGTAGTAGAACGGCACATCCGCCTCTCCGGCCACCGCTCTGGCCAGGAGGGTCTTTCCAGTCCCAGGAGGGCCAACGAGCAGGACGCCTTTAAGGAAAGAGGCAAAGAAGAGGATGTGCGGTAAACAAGCCTGTGAGTACAAAAAAAACCCAGAGCTATGCACAGCACTGACTTATTGAACTGAAGAATGTGTTTTTATTGTGCTTTAAAATGCCATCACTGGTCACCACCCAACCTTTTGGCAGCTTTCCTCCCAGGGCTGTGAACTTCTGTGGGTTTTTCAGGAACTCCACCACTTCCTGCAGCTCATTCTTAGCTTCCTCCACGCCTTTGACATGTTCGAACGTCACGTTTTTCATCTGAACTGGATCCACAGCAGAGTCCAGGCCTGCTGTGGTTCGGAACCCCACTGTCCAGAATGGTTAGATTAAAGTTCGAAATCACAATGCATGGCGTGGTTAATGAACTCTCACACACACTTCTTATTGCTTTGTGTTATTTAACAATCACATCGCAGTAGATATTAGCGTATTTCTGTTATTCTGAGGGTTAATACGGTTAAAAATGCAAATAGGAGTTTAGTCACATGCTGAACTGTATCAACTGCGTACTGGCATCTTCAAAAGTGCATAAGGTGACTGCATATACAAGATAAAAAGGAGCCTTTACCCGATATAAAGGGCATCTTTGAGATGCCATAGAGCCCAATGAAAAACAGGACCAATAAGACGACTCGAATCCTCCTCAGAGAGTCTGAATTTTTGATGAAGAAAAAGCATGTGTGGGGAAACAAAGAGAAAAAATTAAGTGATTATTTTCTATTTACACAAAGAACTAATTGTATTTCAGTCTAGGTAAATATAGACTAAAATAACTTTTTGGTTTCTACATTTTTATTCCAACTAAAACTCGCCTTGTGTGCGTTGTGTCAGGGCTTGGGCTTTGAGGAAACCGTCGGCAAAGCCCCTTTTGAAAACATCCTGCTGTCCATCAGGTATGTCCTTCTTCTTCAACATGCTGTCGAGACTCTCCAAATCAATCCCCTTTTCCCGCGTCAAGAAACCCTGCAGTACAATGCAACACTGGCATGTAAGAATTTCTGTTTTGTCTGTAGTGCAGACATGTCCAAACTATTCCACAAAGGGCCGGCGTGGCTGCAGGTTTTTGTTCCAACCGAGCAGCAGCACACCAGACTGGACTCAATTAATCAACTCATCTCAGTCTTCAGAGAGTCGATTGGTCAAACTGTGAACTCTTAGTTGGTTGGAACAAAAACTCCGCAGCCACTCCAGCCCTTCGTGAGATCATTTGGACATGCCTGCTGTAGTGGCTCACACATGGAAACATGTACCACACATTTAAATTTGTCCCGTCATGAGATCATGCATGCATGCTCAAGTGTACATCAGCCACCAAATCACTGCCAGTCCAGGGGATCGGACCAA
This sequence comes from Siphamia tubifer, assembly GCA_020466265.1. Classification (NCBI taxonomy): domain Eukaryota; kingdom Metazoa; phylum Chordata; class Actinopteri; order Kurtiformes; family Apogonidae; genus Siphamia; species Siphamia tubifer. Next base: position 4,176,264 of record CM035799.1, on the reverse strand, counting down.
TTCAATTACATTTTATTTACAGAGCCCCAAATCACAACAACTTCACCTCACAGGGCTTTACAGAACCAACAACCGGCTGACTATTCAGATGACACTTCAACCATCTAGACCAGGGGTGCTTAATCCTGGTCCTCGAGAGCTACTATCCTGCATGTTTTAGACGTATCCTCCTTCCAACACACCTGATTCAAATGATAAACCTCTCATCAAGCTCTGTAGAAGCCTGATAATGACTGTCAGGTGTGTTGGAAGAGGGATACATCTAAAACAGGGGTGTCAAACTGTGGTCCACGAGGGCCGGTGTCCTGCATGTTTTAGATGTTTCCCTCTTCCATTACACCTGGAGGCCATTACATCATTATCAGTCTGATGAGGAGCTGATTATTAACTCTTTAAGTGTCAGCGCTGATGCATTCTGAATGGATGATTTAGTTTAAATATTCAGAAAAATTCAACCATTTTCCTTTTAGTTTTGTGCATGGACAAGGTGTCAAGAAGCAAGAGGTTTTTTTTTTTTATTATTTTATTTAAACATTTTTTTAAAGGCAAAATTAAAATTGCTGGGACCAAATTTCAATAGTAGTTTTCGTCTTTAGTAAAATTTTCCACATTATTTGTCATTTTGTAAATATGTATTAGTTTTTGTTGCTCATTTTGTTTTTTCTACATTTTTTTTTTTTTATTGTAGTATTTTTCTTTGATTTTCTGCCATTTGTGTCTTACTTTGCTCATGATACCAATTATTTTGTTAGTTCTCAGGAGTTAAATGGTTAAACTGAATCACATGGAAGAGGGAAATATCTAAAACATGCAGGACACCGGCCCTCGAGGACTGGAGTTTGACACCTGTGGACTAAAACATGCAAGACAGTTGCTCTCAAGGACCAGGATGGAGCACTCCTGATGGAGACTATAGTGTTTCCACAGAAGTATAGTCAGAATATACCAACAATAAACCCCAGTTTGGTTGTGGTTCAAGACTGGACTGGCCTCGCTTTAGTTTGTTTTAACAGAAGTAAAACTGACCTTCATAAAAGAAGGTGTGAATCCTTCAGATTCCACTGGCCGGTTAAAGCCTGACTGTAGTCGTCTGGTTTTGGTCCTTAATGTTTTGAAGCCTCTGGTCTGGACCCACACTTGAAGATGTAAACAGATAAAAAGTCAGCTCAGATTCAAGAGCTAATTCTTAACTTCAACTTTGTCATTATTTGTCCATTGAAGGGCGAAGTGTTTTGCAGCGGTTACACAAGCATTCACAATAAAAGCTATGAAAAGATCGCACAAACATAACATAGACCGCGGCATTAGCAGCAATGTTGGTCATTTAAAGAGGTTTAATTCAAAATAGTCACTTAGTCAGCAGCAGCAAGGCAGAATAAAATAAAGTACAGCAGCAAACCGATTAAAGTGCAGACAGAACATGATGAAATACAAAGACGAAGGCCTGAGGGGAGCAACTTGTATTCTTGACTAAGATGATGAGTAGCATCCATGACAATAGACTGCACTTTCCTCTTCACTTATATAAATTATATACAAATAATTTTATTGGACCAACAAAATAAATTGATACAAAGAAGTGGATGAGTACAAAAATAAACTATCATTTATAAAAGCTTCTTTTCTAGACTTACTTGGCCAGTGTTGTAGCTCTGTGCAGACAGACTGAAGAGGCGATAGCGGCTGCTTGTAAAACACTGTGGCCGACATTGGGATGTGCCGAGATGAGAAGCCTGTGATCAGATGAAAAAGTTGAATTCATAACAGACAAAAAAAAAAAAAAGATTAATACACAATTAGTGCACATTCCAAATAGCTAATGTTAGCCCCGGGATACTTTACAGGGTTCATCCACACTTTAACTAATAATTTTCCATCATATTTCCATGACTACGTACGCTTAAAAATGCAAGCTGATTTTAAACAAGAAGAAAAAGTTAAAGTGTTGTGTTCAAGTTTACCCTCTGAGGTTTAACAATAAAATGTATGACAACGTGTGGTTCAACATTAAATTAACATTTATGTACACGCCCCAGTGAAGCCAGACATTGTTAAATCCACACTTTCCTGGCATTTCAGTTTAATTTGGGCTACATTTGAGTTCATACCCACTTCACCACATGCGGCATGACACATACCAAGAAGTGAATAAACAGGAAATTAACTGGAAGTTTATTTCCTGTTCACCGAATAGAACATTAAGGTTAAGAGGATGTGAAATACATTTTTTATTTACTCAAACTATTTTTGTTTATTAATCACACATTATTATGCTGTGTAAGAAATAAAAAAAAAAAAAACACGACTTTTCCAAAACTTTCTGGATCTTTTTACTTTTCCAAAACTTTTCCAGGTTTTTTCCCCAAACGCATGAACCCTGACTTTAAGAAAATATATTTAATTTAAGAATTCTCCCCAGAAATTCAGAGCAAGGAATGGTGTAAGGAAGGTGCAAAGCACCCGACCGAACATGTGAACAGCGGCGCTGGAGGGGTGAAAGAAGCTCTTACATTTTGAGTTTCAAATGCAAATTCAGGCCATTTCCTGCAACTTCAGACTTAAATCCAAGAAAGTCACAAAAAACACAGACATCATCTTCTGGTCAGTAGGCTTCATGTACACCTTGCACTTGTAAATAGAATAGAAAGTCAGTCGGAGTTGTTTATGGAAAATGTCATGCAGAAAGTGGCCTGTTAAATTTTCACCAATGACAGTGTTTTATTTCTTCATTTCATACTTAACTGGCTGATGGGATGTGAGTCTCAAGCTTTGAAACAGCACGAAATGACAGCAGCCTCAAGACTTCACTAGTACAATGGCCAGGGAAGGAAAAGACACCAAATGGTTGAAATGTCGATACCTTTTAGCAAAATTACCCATAAAAATAAAGAGGAAACACCCCAAATCTGAGAAATACCGAGGAGGCGGTGTGCGCTTATGTTAGCGTCTGGGGAGAGCCCTGAAGTTATAGCAAACTGGAAAATATGTCAAATTCAATGACATCGAAGTTTTGGGGATTCTGAGCTTTTGATAATGTAGGAGGGAAGTTATACGAAGCACCACGGTGAGAAACATCAAATTCAGAATGAGAGGATTACATCAGAAAAATACACATTCTTACCATGTTTGTTCGAGACAAAGGAGTGTGTTGAGACATGGGAGATCCTCCAAGCAGTTTTACCCTCGATACCTAATGACAGTGATGCCTCCCTTGGACTGAAGTGTGGAAACGCACGTTTCACCAGCTCATCCAGCTGTTGTGTCCCAAAATCTGACAAACCAAGATCCCTCAAATTCCACATTTGCTGCACATAAAACAAGAAAAGACACACTTTAATATATCTGAGTACATTTTATTCTCCACAAAGCTAGTTTGCATCAGTTCTTATTACTTGAGTAGAGTATGACAAGAGAATATTAAGTGTATAGATAAAAAAAGACACTTAAACAAAAAAGTGAAATTTGTGCAACAAGGAATGTACAAATCAAGTATGCACAAATTTGATATTCATACACTTGTATGACCGTTTTTGCATTTGTTTAAACTGCTTGTTTTTTGTGTACAGTTATTTGTGATTGCCAAACCAATGAGCTAATTCTATGTACACACAACTACACATCATTCAACAGAGGACCTGGAGATTTTCTGATGTCCATCTGCTAATCTTTACCTCTGTGTTTAGTGGCTCTGAGTCTGTGACATGCTCCGTGGGTTTTCTGGATTTGCAGGTGGCAGTGCTGCTGGTTACGACTGAGTTCTTCAGGGAGTGAATCACATTTATGAGGTGGCTGAGAGGAACTGTCACCTATAATGACATGAAATAAAACAGTGAGAGAAGGGATAATAATAAAAAAAAAAATAGTAATAAAAAAAACAACTGTGGAAAAATGTACTTTGACTCACAAATGAGAAGTAACAATGTGAGATACGTACTCCAGTGTTTCCCAAACTTTTTGAGCCATGGCACATATTTTACATTACAAAAATCACAAGGCACACCACCAAACAAAAATGCCCCACAAAGTATATTTATTGAAATATAATCTAGTCTGAGAATGAGAAAGTTGAAAGAGAAAGAAAGAGTCAGCAACCGCACAGTTTATGGGACCATTAGGTCCATCATAGTATAATAGAAACATATATATATATATATATATATATATATATATATATATATATAAAACCTTTAGTTGTACCTGGCAATACAATGAATAAGAAACTTAAGACATAAAGGGTGGTCTAACAATTTGTGTTCTGCTGAACACTGGCTACTATCGCTTTTCATTCTCCCTGCATTTTACGGATAATTAATTACTATACTTTAAGTGGAATACATTCACACCCTGGTACTTATTATCCAGATATGAAGCCCCCCCCCCCAAAGGTAAAACCATTAAAGTCAGATTTATTACACAAAAAAGGTTAACACAAGGATATATTAGAGACTATTATTCATTGATCAGTAATAGAAAACGTGTTTTCAGGTTTTTTTTTTTACTTTGTCAGGGGAGTAAATATGTCACTTACAGGCGCAGCTAGCTAAGAGCACACGGAATCAACAAGCATTAGCTTGAATATGAGCTGATCTTAATTACCAGATGTTGCTTTTTCCGCACAGTCAACAAAATTAAGCAACTATTACTGCGTTTCCAAAGACTAAAACAAACCCACGAGGCACTATGGCTCCCGTGTCAACAGATTTAACAAGGTTAAAACGAAAACAACAATGCTAACGTTAGCCATGCTAGGCCTAACGGCTAAAGGTTTCTTACCTGTGGTTGGACGGTCATCGACAAAGAGAACATTTTTAAGCCTCAAGACTGTCCGTAAATTACCCAAGTTATACCTCCGTGTCTTTACGGTCGAAGGCTTTTGTTTCTTTTACTTTCTTTGAATAGCAAACATATCAGATGTTACTGCGAACTTCAGTGGAAATAGTCTGACAGGTAGCAATTACCCGGATGTGTAACGATTATTGTGTCCGTGTCGAAATGTTTACCCACCTTGCGTTCCGTCTCGGTAACTCAGATATTGTAATATTTTAATGTTTTTTGCATAATCAACACTTATTTTTTCATCAATACCACCACTAATCCATCGTCACAGTGTTCACATACTTTAGTCTTAATTTTCCATTCCCTTTACATCCTGCCATAAGTATGACATTATTAAAATGTGGACAAATTAGCATATGTGCAACCTGCTATGGATATTAATAACAGTTATTCACCAGTATCATTTTATACTGTCATTATTATGTAAAGAAAATACATTTAATGTCCCTTTCCTAAAATATTCATATCATAAATAAGTCACAGAAGCACATTCAATCCAGAAATATTTTCTTCTTCATTCTGGAGGATTTGAAATATGGTTAAAATTTTGTATGGAAAAAATGACCCACAAGCTGTAACTACAAGAAGCATAAATGCCAAAAATGAATAAATAAATTGACTCATTACAGAACCCAGTTTGGTGGAAGAACTGAATAATGTGAATGTTGTGTCATGTAATTAACAAAAGTATGGTTTGTTTATTCACTTTTATTGTTTTGGTGACTATGAGGTTATAAAATGTCATAAAAACATCAGTGGAAAAAAAAAACAGGAAAAAGCCAATTCAGCAAACAGTTAAACTTTTAAGAAAACTAATGTTACTCAGCTATGAGGAAAATCATAAAGAAAACAACAGCAACAAGTAAAATGTTATAAGAGTAGCAATTCCTCAGAAATATAAATGAACTAAGCTTCTTTTTCATACTCTAAATTTGCAAGTGATAACAATTGGAATATCAGTAAATACAGTTAGCACTTGAAATAATTAAGTCATAAAAATATGCTTCTATAGAATATACGTATTTCTCATTTCAGCCTTTTTAAAAATTATATTCATACATCTCATTTACACAATTCAAATGTTGCATAAAACCACACACCGTACATAAAATACTCACAGTACACATGTTCATCTCAAGATAATTTTTATTGCATGTTAAACACATGTTAACTAATGCTTCACAGCTATAGTATATTTGTAATCAATACAACCCTGCTTAAGTATACCGATTTGATTCCTATTTTTGCAAAATGCAATGTGGTATCTTTGATACCATTGCACTTAAGCTATAAAATACAGTAAATACACACACACATAAATATCCACATGTCAACTTACATGTTTTTTGGTCTAAAAACATATGCCCTTGAAATATCTCAGACAATAAATATGGTTTGTTTTCATAGGTTTTTTTTTTTAAGTAATTACTCTATTATCATAGGATTCACAAGAGAAGCAGAAAGAAGGAAATACAGGAATGACAAGAAGTTTTATCAATAGGACTTTTGCCAGGCTTTTTAATATAAAATGAATGCTTTGATGTACAAACAATAAAATAATAGTTGTTGAGAAATGAAGACCATCTTGATGTTTAAGATCCTTAGAAACTGTAAGGTCATAAATTAAATGTGGACTTTTGTGTAACATTATGGTTTGTGATGAGACCAACACTTAAGTCTAAGTTCATTATAACCAAGCAAATGTGCCTGTATTTATAACACAGGGAGATTTCATATGTAAAACACACAAGGTGCTACACTCTACTGCTGAGGCTCCTTTTCAAGTCTTTTCTGACCACTTTCAGGATTTCTCCAGGTCAGTCTTTCCATATTTTACTAGTGCGCCATTACAGCCTGCCTGTGTCGTTGGCTTGAAAAAAAATCAAACCAAAGTGCAACTCTTTCACCAGGATTTTAAATGATGTCCAGTTTCTGAGTTAATTCAGGTGATTTTCCTGTGGGGGGGAAAAGTTTAAAGAGAGGCTGAGTAGGATGTATGATCATAAAACAAGGAGATATAAATGAGTGATTATATACACTGTTGAATTATTTTAATACATGTTTTGTTCACCTTCTCTTTCGCTGTAAGTAGAAATGGAAGAGCCAATGGGCAAACAGAGGCCAGAGGGCAGTCATCACCACCGTGAGTGGAGAGAAGTCAAAAGGCCACCAAGAAGGTCTAGGGAACTGAAAAAACACAACTCTGGTTTAAACAGGCCCATTTTCTACAGTCATTATTCATTTGTCTTTAGATGACCTTTCAAAAGTCCAACAGAAACAAAAACAAACTGTTGAGGATAAATGAGAACCTTTCGAGCAGCAGGCAGGAGATCTTCTTGCCTTGGAGAGGGTGACCGTGACTTAAAATAAGGAAAGAAAACATGGTAATAGATAAATAGATTTGTAGTGTCAAATGATTAAACATTTTTAATCAGATTAACCACAGGGTTGCTGTGGATTAACTTTGATTAACAAGTATTCAGAGAATGCCTAATCTCGCACCTATCTCAAGTTTCTATGACAACCCGTTCTTGAATTAAAACCAATAATGTGATTTTGACCTTTCTGATAAATATGACGTTGACCTTTGACCTTTACTCAAATGGATCATTGCATCTGATGCACATTAGCTATATGTATATGCCTATGTAATTTAATGGTGATATCTCAAGTATTCATTGAGTTATAGCATGATATGTCTCCCTGGACACACACACACACACACACACACAAATACAGACGCACACACTGATTACAATAATCTCTTCAAACCAATGTTGGGCGAGATTAATTACAATTAAATATCCTTCATCGTTAATCTATATCATCATATTTCATTTTGCATGAGCAAACAGACTCAAGAAAGAATGGGATACATATATAACTTTTAATTAATCATGATGGTATATAAATCCATGCTAATGTGTTCATTTTGACAGCCTTAAAAGAGACTTTACATATTGATTTTCAACAAGAAAAACAGACTTTCTAATCATATGATCACTGATGGAAAATAGATGAAATGCAGCAAATGCCTCTGGCCTTTTACCTGTGTGAGCACCTCTAGAGTTTGCAGTCTGTGCAGAACACTGGCCATGTCACGCTGAAGCCTCATCAGGGCTGTAGCTATTTGCTCATTGACATTTCCCCTGGAAACACTGAGAGCATGTCTTGTTTGTGACACACAGCAACAGGCAGCGTCAACATTGACACAGAGTTGAGAGCTAGAGACCGGCCTGGGAGATGGAGGCCCTGAAAGAGGAGTCACAGTGTCAGTCCATTTATGCCTGCATCAAGTCTGATACCTGCACATGTTTAGGAGAAAGTGGGACCAACTACAGATGAGGGTTAGCTGCTCTGATCTCACCTCTCCCTCTTCGGGATAAAGTGTTGTTGTACTGGGATGTAGAGATCCCATCATCAGAAAGGGAATCTCCTACAAAGAGCTGATCCTCTGCATCATTCAGAGTAGAGTTGCTCTCAAACCACAGATCATTTTGCCTCATGGAGGCAGCCCCAGATCCACGTGACTGGACTTTTGAAGTGGATAAGCCCTTATAGAAACAAAAATGACAATATCATACATCACTTAAGTAGCCTTGAATTCAGTATTCTCACTGTAGAGCAATGTTGCCGGGCAGACTCCAGAGTCTTTTCAATAGTAAATGTTGGACAAGCAGAAGAAAATATGATTTTGAACTCCCATTTGCAAGAACCACTTTGAAACAAATGTGTGTTTCTGTGGCTGGTGTAAAAAAGTGGAATGAGCTTGATTTGGAAATGAAACAATGTATTAATGTTAATCAATTTAAGTCTCAATATAATAAAAGAATCATGGCTTTGTATGAAAAAGTGTAAGATGGCAGAAAAATTAAATATGCATTTCTGTTACCTATGATTTAAATATAAAGGTCATCTGTGGTTTCTTTTGTTTTATAATATTGTTTTCAATATTATATCTATGTTCTGAGAATGGGGCAGGGGTTAAATAAGACTTTGTTCTTCAACCTGCTCCAGTTCTTCATACATGGGATGCATTACTTTGTGTGAAGTCTACTATTGTATATATGGATGGTGAAGTTTGATTTGTGTATGCATTCCATGCAAAAAAAAGAGCAAAATAAAAAATGAAATGAAATTACTTTCTGTAAATTGCATTGACAGAACTTATATATTAGAAGGAGGTGGTACTGCACCTCTTCCATGGCCAGATGCTCCATTGAATCACAAAACTCCTCATTATCTGAGTCTGTGGATCTGTAGTTCTTCTCAGGAACAGCGACAGAAGGAGCTGAAAAGTATAAACACAGTATGCTGATATGGATAAAAAAATTATACAGATCAGTGATCAGCGTTTGACTATTTTATTTCTGTATATATTTAGCACTTTAAGTCCTACAGCGGAGTCGATTACCTGTTACGTATGTTTATTACTACAGAGAGTCGGTCGACTCTGTGGACAAAAATTAACAACTCAAAAGGCCTGAGAACTGTATTAGCATCTATGCAAATGTAGCCATTACCTGAAACCGGCTAGAGTGTGTGGGGGAGGGAGGCACAGTTTAGGGCTCTGAATTCCTAACTCCTCAGAACAAAACACACTTTTACACAACTTACCTATACACTAGTAAAAGGCAGAGTGTAGTTGTGCACAACCTAAAAACCTAGAAATAATGTCATTATCAGTAAATTTGCCTTTATGTAGTTTGGCTATTGGTACATTTTTCTAAATTGGATAATTGTGTAAGGACAACTTAGCTGTAAATATTATTGCTATAAAAGACACACACACACACTTTTGCCTAGTAATGTTTAGTTTATAATTGTAAATATGCATGGATTTGGTTTTATTATTTATATTTTTTTTTACTAACTGGAACTGTGCAAAATTTGTATCTATGATAAACTAATGCAGATTTCACTGGCTTGGCTGACTTTAGCAAAATAAGAGATGTGCAAACAGAGATGTCATTGGCAGAATATCGTTCATCCCAAACATTGGAAAAATAGGAAACCCACGGATCATTGGAACTATGTCCCCAAACCGCTTTCAAGATATCATGCATGTATATCATGCTTTGATGATTGGCAAAAAAAAACTCTGCTGCAATTTGTGATGTGTGGGGATAGTTTGTCACTAACTCCATCACATGCTACAACCCTGGTCAACATATTACCATTGATGAACAGCTTTTCCCGACAAAGTCTCGCTGCTGTTTCCTGCAGTACATTGCAACCAAACCTGACAAGTGTGGGATCAAGTTTTGGGTGGCCTGCGACTTGAAGTCCAAGTACATTTTCAATGTCATCCCACATCTTGGAAAAGACCCCAGCCATCCCAATGGGGAGAGGGTATCTGAGAACGTAGTGATGAGGCTGATGGAACCATTCCTGGACTAGATGTTTGATTAGAAGAGCTGGATTCATTCATGTGTGGATTTGGATTTATGACTTAGATTTCAGCCTAATGCTACGGCCACAACAGACGTAAAATTCTGCGTGTACGCTTGTAACGTGCCACCTAAACACCTGAGTTTGGATGCTAAGAAACTCGCACCCACTCTGAACACAAAACGTTGTACGCTCCAAATGTGCAACGCCCGAGTCTGGACGCTGGATAACCACAGATAAAATGTGTCCCTCCAGTTCAGTCTGTCAACTATGGCTCAGATCATTTGGATTACTGCCCTGTACCTGCTCTGGACGTCCATACGAGGCCCAGACACAGTTGCTTTTGGGTTCACCTGGTCCTGCAGATCACCTGCAGCACAGGGAATTCCACCACCTCCTCCAGGAACTCTGTCTGATTGATGTCATCTTTCACTGCTATTTCAGGCTCAGTTTTTCTTTCTGCCGTCTTCCGGGTTGGTCAGAGAGTCGTAACTTGTAACTCCCCTTTCCCCCACATACAGTTTCAGGTAATGGCCACATTTGCAACATTCAGCCAATTGAGCCACTAACAACTGTTAGTAATAAATCCAAAGCCATGCACATTTACAATTATAACGCACCGCAATATTATTATGCACCGGGAGAAAGGAGAGATGGGTGGATTTCCTGTTTGAACTGGAAAGAGAGTTGGCTCACTCCCATGTGGGTATGAAAAAGGCCCAAAAGGAGCAAGTGTTTCAGCAACAACCCTCTACAATCAAATGCAAAGACAATCGTGCAACTGTGCGCTGTCTTGTCTGCTACAAATATACATGTGGGAAATGCCGAAATGAGCAATGGTACTGCCAGAATTGTAAGTGACTGTATTTCACTCATTTGCATTCTTTGTAAATAAATTTTTTTCTATTTTTGGCACATAAAACAACCTAGGAAAACTGTTGCTTTTTCATTCATTGTAAATATGTTTTGTTTTGTATTTTTTTTTTAACAATAAATGTCAGAATTTTGATCCCAAATTCCTGTTGATCCTGTTGATTTACTGCATAAAAATCCACCGTATGTTTTCAACAGGTACACACAGGCACAAACACACAAACACAGTTTCAGGTAATGGCCACATTTGCAACATTCAACCAATTGAGCCACTAACAACTGTTTGTAATAAATCCAAATATTTTTTAGGTTGTGCACAATCATACTAACTTGTTCTTAGAAGTTAGGAGCTGACCTAAGCTGTGCCTCCCTCCCCCACACACTTGTCTGTCCAATTTGTGAGGTGTGGCCTCCTCACCCCACCCAACAGCCTCATTGCCATAACAAAATGACTGATTAGTGTATTCATGAGCAGGTCAATTGACTTCTTCAGTATTTCTAGGTATTTCAGAATAGGCTAGGATTGCTAGTGTTAGAATGAGCTCCTCTAAACGACTTAATAAATATTATTGGTAGTTTTGTTTCCAACTAGTCATCATGTCTGTAGAATTATAATAAAAATAATATAATAAAAATAAAAAGCACTCTAAGAGCACAGACCTCCACCAAGGTATACCCCCCCCCAAAATCTACAAATTTTTAGATCTCCCCATTACCAACCTACCCTGAAAATGTCATCAAAATCTTTCAATACTTTTTTGAGTTATCTTGTACACAAACCAATTCCGGAGGTCATGATAACCCTACAGTTATGCTGTAGTGCTGCCCTGGGAGAATCATGTTTTTCTAAAAAGTGAACATTTTATTAGCTCATATATTTTCCAATCCTCAATCTAACACCTAATTTTAACAAAACACTCAAAAGCAGGAAGTGAAAAGTGTAATATTTTCCTCTGAACTGTGGAACAGTAGAAGCAGGAAATAGCATTAAATGGAAATGCTTGATAAGAAGTGCCTCAGATGGGTACATTTGTAGATCGAGCACAGTAATTGACAATCTGTTCCCTAACATGCAATCTCACCACTAAGGTGTCCATTTAGGTGCAGGTATGGGTTATATTGCACGTTAGGCTCTAATGAACAGCCCAGCTCCTCCTCTTCCATCTCGCTGTTGAGGGAACTGTGCGTCCCATTGGTGAAGGACGACCCACTGGGTTCCACGCTGCTGTTGGACCCCCTGGTGTGCGTCCACCTGTTGTCCTCCACCATCAGTCGCCTCGGATTTGGACTCCAGCCTAAAACACAAACCAAGACAGTATGAAGAGCGTGTTTTTCACAGCACATGTTTCTAACTAGCGTTTATTCATTGTTACTGTGCAGTTTCTAAAAAAAAAAAAAAAAAAATCAACAAAAACAATGGTTATGCAATCAAGTACTAACTCCTGTGTGGATCATGTGACCAAAACAGAGACAAAAGAATTCATGGAATTCCTAAAATCACAGTTTTTTTTTTTTTTTGCAGTTCTTACAATAAATATAAGAACTGAAGTGATTTTGGTTCTGATTAAGAAAACATGGAAAATAGATATTTGAAGCCATGCAATGCTTCTATGGAAGTAAAATTACAATCCTGTGTTCAATATTATTATCTGGGATGTGCACAAATAATCAATTTACCAATCAGTAAAAACTAAGGCAAGCACTTGCACTACATACAATTGCAAGAACAATTATTAGACCATCAAAAGTCATCTGAAATAATAGTTGTTCAATCAAGTCCAAACTCCTGTGTGTATCATGTGACTAAAATAGACAGAAAAAACACATGGAATGAATAAAAACACTGTTTTTGTCAGTACACTAACATATATATTGATGTAAGAAGAGACGTTGTTGTGGTTATTATCAAGAAAACATGGAAAATGGATAGATATCAGCTCTGAAAACCAACTCTTATGAGCTATTTTTATTGTTATGATTATATTTGTCCAAACAAATGTACCTTTAGTTGTACCAGGCATTAAAATGAACAAGAAATTGAAGAAAATAAAAGTGGTTTAATTATTTTCTTTCCATGAGTATATATATCACAAACTACCAACTAGCATAGAACAGCTAACACAACTAGCTAATAGTACCTGTGTCTTCCTCCTTGTCTTCATCTTCAGTGTCCTCTTCCTCACTTTCCTTGTATTCATTACTTTCTTTGCTCTCTTCACTACCCACACTTACACAAAGATCCCTCATTTCTTTGTCTGTTTCTTCAAGGTTTTGTATATCATCCCATAGATCCCCATAGCCTGAACAATGAGGCAAGCACTCTTGATTAACGCATGAATTATATGAAATAAAATATGAAATAGGCTGATTCTACATAAACCAATGGTATGCGTTACATTTCTGCCTAAAACATTTGTCTATTCACATATTTCTACAGCAATAAAAGCCAAAAAATAACAAAAGCCAACAACTACCACATTAAAGATAAAACAAACTAACAAAAAAAAAAGACCACTGTCACAGCACGTACATTTACATACTTAACAATCCAGCCAAGAAAATGTACAATCATCTGCAGTTTCTAAGTCACATCCAACAGCAATAAAAGCAGCTTAATTAGGTGAAGATAACGGCACACACTAGCGACCTAGAGGGAGCAACGTCTGGACTCTGTAGCGACTGAAAACACCAAACACTTGCCTTCCATTGTCGGTTTCTCAAATGGTTTTTCCAGCTCATCTAGTGATAAAAACACACACTCATTGCTCAAATAAAAGTAATCTACCAAAGAGAATTAATAGTAGTTTTATGTCTTATTGTGTATCTGCAAGTACGTGGAGTCAGTGGATGTTTGTGATTGCAGACAGTACCTTCCCTTTTGGAAAAAGGCCTGGAAAAGGGTTTCATTTCTGTCTCAGTTTCGTCCGTCTCGCCCTCCACTTCGGTGTAGAAGCTTCCAAGTTTCAGTACCAGGTCGGATACTTCATCTGAAATGGGGATGGTCTCTAAAATCTGGTGACAAACATAATTTTTTTCTTTCTTTTAATACGGTCACGGCCAGACTTATCAATATTCTTTTGATATTTTCTATAATTATTACTTGATTATGCAACAGTGACAAATTTAGCACGAGGGATCATGCTAAGGTGTTTGATGTCATTTTGAAGTGATTATGACGTGATTTAATGTTTGGAATGGTTATTAAAGTTCATAATTTTTGCTTCAAAAATAGTGCTATGATGTAACACCTTCTATGAATATCTCCACAGCCATTTAAAAACAAAGCGCGTCATAGGTTTGTAGTATCAAAGATCAAAAATTACTCTTCTTTTCATTACAGTTCACTTTGACTGAGACAATGAGATTTCTACATCTAGTCTTTTCCTGTTTTTCAGAAACCTACTCAAATGTTGTCTAATCATAGGTGTGTTCAGGTAGAGGTAGGGACTGGTTAACATTTTCTCTGAATTCATGGAAGTCACGGACAAAATTATTAGTCCACTCTTGTTTTCTTCAGTTTCTTGTCAATGTTAATGTTAATGTTAATGCCAAATACGACTAAAGGTACATTTCTTTAGACAAATATAATGATAATAACAAAAAATAGGTTATAATAGTTATATTTCAGAGCTGATATCTATCTATTTTCTCTGTTTTCTTGAAAATAGCCAAAATCCATTCACTTTTTACATTAATATCTATGTCATTGTCCTGACAAAAACAATGTTTTTATTAATTCCATGTTTTCTTTGCTCTTTTTTTAGTCACTTGATACACACAGGAGTTAATACTTGATTGCAAAAGCATTGTTTTTGATGAATTTTGATGGTCTAATAATTTTTTCCATGACTGTCATGTAGCACCTGGATAAAGTATTAATGTTGTTGTGAACATCTGCCTCAGTTTTTACTGATTGGCAAATGTATTATTTGTACACATCCCAGATAATAGCAATATACATTTCATGCTGGCATGACAATAAAGTCTATTCTATTCTATTCTATAGTACTAAACACATGATTGACAGCTGCATTTACCAATCACTGGTCAGATAATTTTAGATATTTTTTTGTTGTAGTCGGACTCTTATTGTTTTATTTTTATTTTATTTCATGTAAAGCATCTTTGAGTGCCATGAAAAGCGCTATACAAATACCATTTATTATTATTATTATTATTATTATTATTATTATTATTATTATTATTATTATTATTATTATTATTATTATTATTATTATTATTATTATATGACCTGGAAGTGACTCCGTGTGGAAGCTAGGCAAAGTAATTCTACTTTCATATAAGTATTGTATTACTTGGCTTCAGATCAATCTTTCTATTATATCTTATCATGTGTCCTGAGAGGAGAGAGACACAAATGATAGCTAATAACAATTCTTATTTCATCTCCTACAGTGATAACAAGCTTCTCAACTGGTTGCATTAAGTGGTCAGACTGTAGTCTGTGGCCCCAACACCATGGGATGGCAAACATAGACAAACAGTAACTTGCAGTTGAATTACACTTATTGTTTATGTATTTTTGCTGAGAAAACTATCTGTCACTGTCAACAATAATTTATGCAGTACAAGAGAAAATGAAAACCCAAGACTAACTTTCCAGCAGATTAATTATACTGCAACACTTTTAGATCAAATATGTCTCTGTTCAGCTTTTTTTTTTTTTTTTAAAGATGCATAAATTAGTGCATTATTTAAGAAAATGTATAAACTCTTTATTGTTCTGTAGGCTGCATGTAGCCAGACTTTAGTTTTCCCTGAATGGACTTACCAGTTGGATGTCCTCAATGTAATTCTTCATGGCTTCCTCCCTTGTCATATTTCCTAAGGAGCTCCATGCATCCCTGGAAACACAACACCGTACTTCAGCACAGAGAGGAAAGTCAACAGAGTGAATGAACGGGAGTTGTTACAGTGGTATTAAATAGTGCAGCCATTTCACCAAACCTCTGTTTTCCGATAAGAGCACTATTAGATATACACATAACAGCTTTCAGTACTATTGAGAAATCAGCGGAGGCATTATTTATTACCATTTAGCTTTTCCACGTGAGTCCCAGAAGCCTGTTGGTCTGGGGATGTTACAGGGCCCTAACGTAGCCTGTTTGTAGTAACTGTAGAACATTAGCATCATATCATCAGATGGTTGGAAAGGACCTGAGAAATGAAGATGGAGGAGTAGAATACATATCAGTATAAGAACCAGAATCTGCTTTATTGGCAAATTCCCTATGTACGTGTAGAGGAACACATAACAAATTAGACCAGACAGGACAGGTATGTGGAGAAAACCAGTACTGACAGATCCAGGTCTGCATGGACTGGGTGACTGGAGACAGTATATGTAATATAGGAATAGAATAGAATAGAATAGAATAGAATAGAATAGAAGATGAAACTTTTTTGATCCCTTGACAGGAAATTCTTGTTAAATATAATATCAATCAATCAATGAGTAAGTCAATTTAATACAAAACCATTGCATACAGAAGAATTAATAAGTAATTTGCAAGATACTTTTGTAATAAGAAGCAGTCCTTATCTCATAGACGGGGCCCATTAACATGTGATAAAAGCATGATTTACATTTAATCATGGATAAAAGCAGATGTTCAGAATAACTACGAACACATTCTGAATAACTACAAAGAAACAAATGGGATAGTGTTATACTAACAGTGCTAATGCATGATGTTAGACAACAAAATGGTGCATTAAAAGTGTAAAAATATGGAAACAAAAATGAATAGTAAATGGATGTTACAGGGTTACTGATGCTGTGCAACTGATTAAAAGTTCATCAGAGTAATGACTACATGGAATAATTATATGTAAGCTTTAGAAAATTAATTACTGATGTCCCTATTGGATTCATGGAAATAAATGAATGTGCAGAGCAAGTCTTTTAAAAGCATTGAAAATTACACTTTGATAGATGAAATCCTGTATTTTACATTTTATTATTAGACTTAAGAAATCACTCTCCTGTTAATCAGTATTTATCCTTATGGCAGCTTTGTTATTAGAGGTTAAGTAAGGACTGACTGCTCTTGCCACTGAGTATACTGATGTAAATACCTCTGGATGTAGGTCAGTCACCTAAATCGTCTACACATAAACAGCAGACACTTGATTCTGTTACAGCAGCTTCTTACCTTCTTCTGGTAAACTCCGGATCACTTTAACTGCTGCAGCAAATTTCGCCTCCAGGCTGTATATGTCCTCCTCCGGCGCCATGCTGAGTCCCAGCAAGGATGACATACAGAGTCCTCACAACTTGAGCAGAATATGAATCAATTAATAGAAAAAATACAACATTTCATTCATTTGTCAGTGAGGGACAGTGAATGATCCGGTCACAACTGCAGAGATGAAGCCGGATTTACCTTGAATGTAACAGATTTTAGCATAAAGCACGTATGTCAAATTAGCTAAATTGCTATTTACCGGTAACATATTCGGACGTGCAGAGAAATACGTGCTGGATTAGTTACAAACTCACCATCACGTTCACTTCGCCAGTAAAAAATAAACACATTATTATTATAATTAGTCCGGTGTCTATCTGCAATATCTAACAGAAAGCCAATCTGGACACAGCTCAAGGATGAGCCCCGGCACTCTATGTTTTTTCCAGTAATGACTGGGAAATGTAGTTTTTATTGACCGAAACAGTAGTAATATAAAGCTAAGTGCAATGGGTCCTCCACCAAATCCCACAAACCCTTGGCAGTGGGCATTTAAACCGCGGTGTTTTATGGGAGACGTAGTCTTTAAGCTGCGTTACGACTCAGGCCTCGCTAAAATAAAATAAAATAAAATAAAATAAAATAAAATAAAATAAAATAAAATAAAATAAAATAAAATAAAATAAAATAAAATAAAATAAAATAAAATAAAATAAAATAAAATAAAACGGTATTTTGCGTAAACTAGTTTTATAATTTACATTAAAAATAGCTAGACTTTTATAACAATGGCATAATTACTAAAATCATGTTGTGAATGACCTAGCTGTATGCTTGATATAATTAATAATAATTCTAATATTTTTTGTTTATTGCAGCTAATGAATAAAAACACCTGAAAACATAACTTTGTAAATATGAATGTTACGTAATAAACAATAAATACATAATAAAATAAGAAGACTGATCATAGATATTATTAACCATAAACATAGGAAGTAAATAATATAATCAGAATTATTATTAATAATAACATTATTACAATTATTGTATAAATACAATAATTGTTGATAATACATTATTATTATTATTATTATTATTATTATTATTATTATTATTATTATTATTATTATTATTATTATTATTATTATTATTATTATTATTATTATTATTATTATTATTATATGGTATAGCAGTGAAATGCTGATATGTGATTGGTGGACTGATGTTCTTCGTCGGTCTTTCAACCAATCACAGCTCGCCTTTTATAGCGTAGCTGCGATTTGTCACGGGCTGTTGTGAATCGGAGGCCAGCGGCCCCACAATGCCAGGCGGGGGAGCCCCTTTCTCAGTAGCTCTCCACAGCATCACCGCCTCGACTCACTGAAAAGGACAGAGAGGAGAGAAATGCAAAGGGATGTAAGATGGCAGAGCTACAAATGCTATTAGAGGAGGAAATCCCTGCCGGTAAAAGAGCCCTTGTGGAAAGCTACCAGAACCTGTCCCGGGTCGCGGAATACTGCGAGAACAATTATGTCCAGGTAAGACTCGACTAACGGCTTTGAAATCCGGGACATTTCTCGGATATCTCCGTCGTGTCTGCGGTGCTTTAGTAGAAGTGAGTGAAACCACAGGGACAGGAAATGCTGGTCGGAACGAAACGGAGCCTCAAACCGCTACTCGGAGTGGCCTTTTTTCTTCTCGTTGTGCCGATTCGACCGCAGCCCGGTGCCGCGGTGGGCATGGCCGAACCTAGCTATTATCGAGTCCAGGCTGTTCGGCCCCCGTCGAATCGGAGCCGTGTTCGCATTCACAGCCGACACGAGAAACACTCCCGGGAGCTTTTAGAGGGTGTGTCGTTGTTGTGGCCAAGTGGTTTGTCAATGACTGGGTTCCTTTTGACAGAACATCACCCAGAACGTCTTTTTTTAATACAGTTTGATTTTATACATATGTGGCAAACGAGCAAACCACCGTGGTACGTTTAGGTTCCTCAACTTGGCAAGGAAATTCAACGATTATAACGTGTTCAGGGCCATTTTAGTCGAATTAAAACTAAAATATAGCAATATTTATAATACATAATAATAACAACTGATGAAATGATGCGTTTAGGGAACATTGACCAGAACTAACCAGCTACGTCACTTAGACTGTAATGACGTGTTTTAGATAGTTATTAGTCTTTCCTGTTATCCATTAACACCATCTCATCTGTGTGGATGCTCATCAGAATGGGCATGTTCACGTTTTCAAGCCAGATAAGAGGACTAAACAGAGCAGCAGTGTCAAACCCATTTTAGTTCAGTGTCCACATGCAGCCCGATCTCATCCCAAGCAGGCCAAGAAAGTAAAATAATACCATAATAGCTTATTAATAACGAGATCAACATTTTCACTTGATTGTGTGAAGAAGTACAATTCTGAAAATGTTTACATTTATGAATGATCCTTTCACCAAAAAAAATGTGAATAAACTGACATTTTTAAAGCAAAATAAGTGCAATTTTAACAATATTATGCCTAATCATTTATACGTTTGCATTACAGATTTTAGTGGATATGCAAATCCACAGAACATTTATTAAAAGACATAATATTGTAAAACATTTTGGAATTTGGAACTAAAATAAGTTCGCTATCCTTCACTGTTCATATCTTCAGTCTGTGTAATAATTGCACTTTGCAGATTCATTCCTCGGGCCAAAATGGAACCTTTTGGCGTGTCTGTTTTGGTCCATAGGTTGGATGTTTTATCACCCCTCAAATAACATCTAAATATGTAGTACATCCTCATTCAGAGATTTTTGATAATTCTAATCCCTTGGCTTCAGTATTTATATTTAAATGATACTTTCTTCTATTCCAGTACATTTTACACAGTAAATTTTGCACTCAACTCAATTAGAACAATTAAAAACTCATGTCCTACAAGTTAAGGTTGTCTACTAATATAACAGGAATAAAACTGGATTTTATGTGTTAAATGTACTAATGCTGCACAGATGGACTCTTTAGGCATAGTGTGATAATATCAAATTATACTAAATGATACCAGACCTTTCTTGTGACCTGTTTCTAAGCAGTTCAATCCGTTCCAAGAAAGTATTGGTTTGATACTCAGTACAATACATGATACCAATATAGATATAGATACCAGTACCTTCATTAATAAAAATGTGCATTCCACGTATTATATTCACTGATTCTGTAGAGATTGACTCCTTAGGCATGGTATTATGGTATCAAATGATACTAAGTGACACCAGGCTTTCTTGGTTACTTGTATCTAAGCAGTTCGATCAGTCCTATACATGGCATAGATATCTTTAGACATGGTTTCAGATTATCCTCTGAAATTATTTGCTTATAATCAAATGCACCATGCAGGTAAATGATAGGCTGATAGTATGTTTGCATACTAAAACCAAATATTTAGTCAGTGTCTGTTGCTCCAAAACTACATGTGCATGTCCCCCAGAGATCATTGCACTTTTATTTTTGATAATTTATGATGTAACTCACCCTTTAAATGCTGCAATTTAAAAAAAAATATTCAGTTATGTTGCTTGTTGCAATGTTGCAACTTTTGCACATAAAGGGTTAATGTTAATAACCACATAATGAGGGTGCATTGCTGTTTTTTTTCTGCACTTGGCCATGGTGTTATTGTAAATGAGAATCACTTCTTAACAAATTTACCTGGTTAAATAAGAGTTTAATAAATACACAAACACAGATATTCACATTTCTACATATCTAGCAGCAATAAACACACAGATGTGGAACTCAAATTAATATAACATGTAATCAATGGTTAAATTAGATTACGGATTCATATAGGAATGTTTATTCTGAAGGGTAACTTCTAAATGCCAATATCCTGAAACATGAGAATTTGTTTAATATATGTAGTAAATATATGAATGTAAGTAGTAGATCATCAGCAGTTTGACTTTTCAAGTGTGAGCAGCTGTTGGAACACTCCTATACACCACAAACTCCACTCTGACACTTACTGTAAATGTTATGGGTTGTACTGTGAAAGCTCATGGTTATGCTCTAATAGTGCTTCAGATCACTTTACTTCACTTGTCAGCCTAAAACAAATGTAGGTTACGCTGCACGCTTAAAATACTTACAGCCATCACTCTGCTTTTTTTCACTTTTCACTTGTAGATGGCCTTATTTGACTGTCTATGAAATTTAGACATTGTAAAGCCCAACTAGTTAAAAATATAATCAATGTTGTCTTTCAGAAGGTGGTATATAAGAATGAAAAGGGAAGTATATAGTGAAGATGGCAGATGATGAAGGGGAATGAGTACTTTCTGATTAAAACCTTTTTTTTTTTCCAAAATGATGAATTCCTATTTTGAATTTGAACATATTTTGAAGAATAACCTGCATCTGAGAAGTTACTTTTGTCTCTGTATGTACATCGAACAATGCTAAAGAGTGTATTTTATTCATAACAATATCGATAAAGCCCAGAAGGGGTGAGGATTATGCTCCCTTCACCGCCAAGTGCTTCTTCTTAACTATTATTTATTTATGATGTGCACAAGTCTTAATGCGATGCAGTAGGTCACAGGTAAAAGCAATGGAAAACCAACATGAGGTGCTTCTAGATTGACAGCAGACGAGCTCAGATCCGGCACTGATGTGTGAGTGATGACTGATTCGTTTAGCAGCTCATTAGTAAAAAAAAAAACAAAAAAAAAAAAAACTGGCATGTTGAAGATGAAGTAGCTACGTTTTAACCCATAGTGCTACTGTTGTGCCAGTCTCCAAATAAATTTTTTTCCTGCATTTTATGGTAAATATTTTGGATTCTTCAGCAAAAATCAGGTCTTTTCCTACATTTCATTTCCTGATCATAATTGATGTACATAAAAGCTCAAATTAAAGTTATAGGTTATTGTATCAAAAACTGAGAAAATGGAGATTATGTACATAAAACCATGTGTGTTCATCCACTGTCATTGATCACACTCCATCAGTTTTACTTGTTGATCAGTTTTGTAGAAGGTGACAGTGTTTCCACATCCACTACAGTCTGTGAACGTCCACATGTCTGATGACCATGAAACAATGACAAACTGCATTTTACATGTTATTTCCATGAATCTGTGTATCATTCATTTTTCAAAATAGAACCAAAAGCTAGTATTCAGAGACTGCCTAATCTCGCCCCTATTTTGTGCCAATCTCAAGTTTCTATGACAACCCATTCTTGAATTAGAGCCAATAAGTGGTTCTCAAATCCGGTCCTCGTGTCCCAGTATCCTCCATGTTTTTGATATCTCCCTCTTTTTTTAATATAAAAAATAATAATAAAAAATAAATAAAATACATTATTTAAAAATATTTTTAACAAGTTTAAAACATAAAAAAACAATAATAAAATGATAATAATTCTAAAGTATATCTCATCTCGTTATCTGAACACGCTTTATCCTCACCTTTTTAACATATACATTATCAATTATATATATATATATATATATATATATATCTCCCTCTTCCATCACAACTGGAAGCCATTACATCATTATCAGTCTTCTGAACAGCTGATCAATAATTGATCTAGGTGATAGAAGAGTGAAACATGTAAAACATGCAGGACACTGGACCACAAGGAGTGGATTTGACAAACACTGCTATAACTCAATGAATACTTAAGATATCATCATGAAATTACATGGGCATATACATATAGCTACTGTGCATTGGATGCAATGATCCATTTGAGTAAAGGTCAAAGGTCGCATTTAGCAGAAAGGTCAAAATCACATTATTTGTTCTAATTCATGAACGGGTTGTCATAGAAACTTGAGATTGGCACAAAATAAGGGCGATATTAGGCGTTCTGTGAATACTTGTTAATTATTTTTCCCACTTGTGTTTTATATATAATGTTGTTTTATTAAGTCATTCCATTATACTGTGATAGAGTGTTAGATATTACCTTTAATATGTTTTCATTATGTGCTTTAACCATCACTTCCATCACTGGGTTCATTTGTGGTGTGTCCACTAGTTTATGTCTGATCACACTACAGAAGCTGCAAAATTTTGCAAAACCAATCAGTTTCTTTAGTGACAGTTTGAATCCCCAGATTAGTTGAAAAGAGATTAATCCATTAAATATTTTCACAGTTAAAAAACATTCATCCAGCTTATTTCAAGATTTTCGTTTTCTTCTTTTAAAAATGTTTAAAATGTAATTTTAAAATTTAAAAATACTGCATTTTACCAGTTTTTTTTCCCCAGATATTTTTTTTAGCTAAATATGCCATTGATGTCTCACTATCTTAATTGCTTTTTTCCCCACAGCCCTGTACTGCAGTATTTTGAATATTGTGTTTATTTGTACCAAGATGAATTGGGTCTGAAATCTGAAAATGCATCTATGTGAACTCTCCTGAATAATGATTTCCTTGGGGACATTAAAAACATGAAGTAGAATATGCATAGAAAAACAGTGTCAATGGTGTGGCACATGCTATAATGTCTAATAAATTGTGTGCAGTAAAAATTTAAATTGGAAAAATGGAAATTTGTTGTGAATTTACCATCTGATCCGAGCCGTTGGTGTTGACTTTCTCTTTCATTGTTGCCATAGTTGTGATATAAATTGTTGGTAGTGCTTATGTAGGAGAGAAAAGGATTATTATATTCAATGGTCCGTGGTAGGGGGGGGTCAAACTCATTTTAGTTCAGAGGCCACATACGTAAAGCCCAATTTCAACTCAAGTGGGCTGAACCAGTAAAAAAAAAAATACAATAATTACCTATAAATAATGAAAGAGCCAATATTTTTACACCTAAAGTGAAGCTACCTGTAAATAATAATATACTGATGCACTTTTGAAGGCAAGGCAAATGTATTTGTATATCACATTTCATGTTTAGGACAATTTAAGGTGCTTTACATAAAACATATAAGAAAATTAAAATGATTAAGATGCATGAAAAGACAAGTAAACGATATAATATAATGTTTTCAGTCTGATTTAAATGAACTGACAGTTGTTCTCAGACCTCAGGTATTCAGGTAGTTTGTTCTACAGGTGAGGAGCAGAACAACTGAATGATGACCAACTTTGTTTGGTTCTGAGTTTGGGAACACACAATAAACCTGTTCCTGATGACCTATGACCTCAGGGCTCTGGATGCTTCATATGGAACCAGCAGGTCTAGGATGGGTTTGGGTCCAAGGTTGTTTAGTTCTTTATAGATTTACAGGAAGACAATGTAGGGATTTGAGGACCGGTGTGATGTGGTCCAGTTTCTGGTACTGGTCAGGGTTCTGGCAGCAGCGTTTTGGATCAGCTGTAGCTGCCTGATTGATTTTTTGTGTAGACCAGTGAAGACACTATTATAATAATCTAACTTACTGAAAATGAACAAATGTGACCCACCACCAGTAAACCAGGCATAAGTGTGTGTAAATCCAAACAGAGTTATGTGTGTATCTTGGTAGAGTGGAAACTAAGGTTTAAGATGGTGAAAAAATGATGTTTCTATCACAAGTAGAACCAAAGTTATGGTCATTTTAATATCCACATTTGGACATATTTTACAATTTGCATATTTTTAGATATTGTCCGTTAAAGTTTTGGACTGTTTTGGGGTAGGAAGTCCTTAGCAACGCATAATAATTTGTATCCGATTGACACAAATTGTTGACAGATGTTAAAGGACACTCTGATGGACATGTCACAGAAGTTTTATATATTATAATAATAGGACAGAAGTGTGACGTATTATAATCATTTGGCTTACACCATTGGACAGAACATTCAATATAAGCTTTTACCTCGTACCAAACACTTGGGTGTTTACCCACGGAACGGAGATCGTTTTGTTCGGCGAAAAGAGGTGGAAGTCGTCTTTGTCTTTGCTCAGCAATACCTGAACTTTTGTCGCCGCTTAAATAATTGACTCAATAAACACCTTTATTGATTGGATTTCAATGTAATGACCACAGGAACTGAACATAGAGGTGTTAAGGTACCGTTTTTTGATAAGGTGTAAACACAAATAAGAAATCACCTTCCAGCCTAAATTTGGCTGTAGCTCTGAACGGGTCAGCGCGACTTATGCCTGGTTTCGTGGTGGCGGGTCACAAATGAGTTTTTCTGTGTCTGGTTTGGACAGAAAACCCTTGATTCTAGTGACGTTCCTGAAGGCTAAAAGACGCCACACTTCAGGAGCAAATGTGTCTTGACACTGTGTAAAATACAAGTTAAATGTTTATGAAACCGATGCTTTTGAGACAAAGGCAACAGAAATGGAAAATAGATTTAACCAAAGTGGTTACAATATGAAAACTATTCAAAATGCTTGATACAGAGCAAAGAGCTGAGAGCGACAGTCCCTTTAACAAGTGGGAACTCCAGTCATAACCCAGGGAGAGTTTCCTTTACTATAAGATTTAACACTGAAGCACATCTCATTAAAAACACCATAAAAAAACTGGAATTGATTACAATGTGACACCTCTGAGTACATTGTTTCAAGAACCTCCTATTTTTTTTATTTTTTTTTTTTTTTTAGGTTTAAACAGTTTTAAAAAGGTTTTAAAATTTATAGAAGTTGAAAACCTTGGCAATGTAATATTTTTTAACTATAGTTTTTAATTCCAGATGTCTGTTACTGAGGCATAGTATTGTTAAGATGGCACTTATTGTATTCTTTGAAAAAAAAAAACTTTTTCAGGTCTATGATCCTTACAGTTGCTCATAAAATTTAGGCCAGACAATCCAAAAACCATTAAAAACAATGGTTATGTAATCAAACACTAACTATTGTGTAGAAGAGGAAAAGAGCAGAGGCAAAAATATATTAACAAAGTATTTAATAAAACAATGCAAAAGTTAAGAACACATCAGCCGACGTGTTGCGACCAAGGGCCTTTATCAGAGCAAACACAGAAACAAACCATAGGTCAAAGGTTAAATAGGTACCGAAGGTCAAAAAGGGGGTGGAGCAGACAATTAACTCATTAAATAAACCCTGCATATTTAAATAAACATACACACTAAAAAAATACTATTAAAAATGTTTAATATTAAAACAATTTTTTTTCTTTAAACAATTACAAATACTTTTAAAAATTGATCATTTAAAAAAATACAAAAAACAGTTATAAAATGAATACATCAGAAACACACATGAGTACATACATCATAAAAAATACATAATAAAACACACTAACTATTGTTTGTATGGTGTGACTAAAACAGACAGGAAAGAAACCATTAAATGTTTTTGTCAGAACAATACCATGGTTTGATGACGTCATTTTGGTTACTATCAAGAAAACATGGAAAATGGATAAATGCCAGTTCTGAACTTTTATGAGCTTGTTTGGCGATCATTACATTTGTCCAAACAAACGTACCCTTAATTATACCAGGCATTAAAATGAACAAGACATTGAAGAAAACAAGGGTGGCCTAGCAATTTTACAACTGCATTTTTGACCTTTGACGTGTCAATTTACACTCTTTAAAAATCGAACCCTCAGTGCGTGGTGTCTGACGCAGTGTGAACATACATGCGGAAAGCTTATAATTAAAACCCAATTAAAAGTGGTGAGTCATGATGTCACAAATGGGCTCATAATTGTTGGGGTTAGTCAAAGCGAACATATAAATAAAAATACAGAGTGGTCATTAGTTGTAGGTCATTATGCTACTGGTTTCCCCTGAACTAAAAATGACACCCTTGGTTGTTAAAAGTCTTCTGTGTAATTTTCGCACCGTGCTGCTTGGTTTGACTGTTTGACACCTCAGGTCCATAGTCTTCGGTTGTGTATACTCTATTGATTTTATAAAGACAGTATATGCCTTGTCAGTATGTGATGGTAAATCTTTAAGCCCTTTGTGATGCTGTAGAAAACGCTCAGATGGGCTTAGAACTGACAAACCTTCACCTTCAAAACGATTCACCAGATGAAAGCCCAACTCTTTCGAGGTAGTGTCTGTCTTAAAGCTGAAAATAGCAACTGTCTGGGTGTTATAACGGGTTTGTTCCGTGTAGCAATCAACCTCAGGCTGTTTTTTTTGTTGTTCTTTTTTTAGTCCTGTGACCGACACCCTCCTGGATCCTCAACTTCAGCACCGTTGGCCTGTTGACATGTCTTGATATTCTACTTGATTTTGAAGGAGGTTGTTCTTGATTTGCTTGGATGCATTGGCACTCGTAGGTGCGATCTGTGCAAGCAGACGATGACGACATCAAAAACCCCCCCTTTAGTTCACACCATAGCTCTGTGACTCACAGCCGTTTGGCTCATGAGTCATGAGCTTGGTGATATTCCAGTATCTGCTTCTTCATTATGATGTGACACGTTTCATTTACTGCGATTCCACGACAGTCCGATATAAAAAGACTTGATAGGAATCAAAACAGGAGAGATTTCTATTGAGGAGATGTAGACCACTATATTATTACCAGGTGTTTTCTATGCAGCTTATTTTCAGGCTTTTTTTAATTGATGTTTCAACCTCCTTTTAAACCAGAGGTGTCAAACATGGACCATGGGCGGTAAATTTGGTCCACCAAAGGAATCATGGGATGAATTTGTGAAATGTAAAAATTCCACTGAAGTTATGAATACAGACCAATATAATCTCAAGTGGGTAAAAGTAGAATACAATTATAATAACCTATACATTTAAATGCAATGTAATATAGATAGATAGATAGATAGATAGATAGATAGATAGATAGATAGATAGATAGATAGATAGATAGATAGATAGATAGATAGATAGATAGATAGATAGATAGATAGATAGATAGGACATGTTTTGCTGTTTTTGGGCATATTTTTTTTACATCAACCTTCGCAAATGATTGATACAGGCCGACGATATTTCTGAGCCAATACTGATTTTTTTATTTGTCTGTTAAATGATAAATGTCATAAAATCTTCCTTACTTACAATTATAAAACAAACATTTTTAACTTTTAACGTAATAAATATTCCTATACCAGAAAAATAAAAATTAATTCAGTGTGGACAGCAGTATCTGCATGTTGGCTAATGCAACAGAGCGCTACAGGTACAAGCAAAACATCAGTCTATCATTATTATTTATATATTATTATGTTCTGTATTTTATTATGGTCTGGCCTGCTTCAAATCAGATTTTTCTTTGTGTGCCCCCTGATTTAAAGGAGTCATTCCATGGTTATTTCATTAATATTTCTATTCTCCATTGTTATTGAATACATTGTGTGTTGGTTCTATTTAAAAAAAAAACATCCGGATTGTTTTGTTTCCAGCTCTTTTTGGAGGGTAGAAAAATGACTGGAGGTTGAACAACAGAGTTTTATCAGTACTTCCTCATACGTGGTCATTCCTCATCACCATGACGCTGTGATGAGGCATCTCTGATTGGCTCAGAATGCATGAAAGAATCCCCCCCCCTCCGGCTCTGTGTGTATTTACCTTTACCAGAGTAACATCCAGCTAAGTTTCGTGCCGTCACTTGTTTTGAAAACGTGCAGTAAAAAACCTGATGCTTTATTTCCACAGAGACCACATGAACCAGTTTGATTCACTGAGTTTGTGCAGAAGCTACTGTGGCGCCGTCTTCTCTTGTAGATGCTAATGCTAATGCTACTTCGGATTCGCTGCAATGGGAGACGGGCTTAACCCCTCGTGGGTGACACCAATGTCCTGGTGACGTGTAGTGGACAGACCTTTTCTGAGTGTCTCTTTTCTCTGTTGTTTTCTATAAATGATGGTAAATCCATCAGTGGAGGGGACACCACGCAGCAAACGCAGCATGTGGTTTTCAGCAGAATGACACCTTTAAATACCCCTGCTTTGAACCCTTGCTTCCACGTTGTGTTCCTCCACCTTCCTTCAGTGCATATTCTACGCGTGGCTATGTGAACACTTTGGCTTGCCATAGTCCCGCAAGGGGTCCGCGGTGGTCACATGATGCAATACGCTGCCGCCCGCGCACATAATGCTAGACCATAAAGAGGCTTGCAGTTAGCACTGCAGAAGGGCTTGAGCAAAAAGATAGGCCTACCTTAACTTGCCAAGAGATAGACATGTATTTATTCTGCACCCGCACTCACTACCTTTTTTTAGCAGTCCATGGAGGACATTTTAAAAGAAATCCCTCACATCTCCAGTATCGAAATTAGTATCGAGTATCGAGTATTATCCTTAGTATCGGTATCGAGTTGGAAATTTTAGTATCGTGACAACCCTACAAGAGGGTGACTTTCTGCCCACAGTTTGTGTTTGCTTTTGTTTCAGTCCAGCATTTGAGTGACTCATAAAAATAGTAATAGTAAAATCTGACTAACATTCACTAAGCCGGAAAGTGTTGTTGGCAGCATAGCTCAGCACTTCCCATTTCTCAGGTGAGATGACCTGTTCTATAGTCTTGGGGATAGTGCTGCTGAGTGTTGTTTTCTCATTGTTATTTATAGTAGTCTTGGTGAGACGGGCCAACGTGCAGTTCCCACCACACATCTGCAGCCATTACTGATGCTGCAGGTGGTTTATCTATCTGCATT
Source organism: Siphamia tubifer (assembly GCA_020466265.1). Taxonomy (NCBI): domain Eukaryota; kingdom Metazoa; phylum Chordata; class Actinopteri; order Kurtiformes; family Apogonidae; genus Siphamia; species Siphamia tubifer. Next base: position 4,146,396 of record CM035799.1, on the reverse strand, counting down.
ACAACAGATCATGTTACAAATCACTGGTGGACACTTTCTACCACAAACTAGTCCAAGTTCGCTGTCTGGCAAAGCTGGCATACTGTGCTTCATGTTTTCCTTCAAGAATTTATGAGGCTCAAAATGAGAGATACAAATATTTATAGGGAAACATGGATTTTAATACATCTTAATAAGCCAGTCAGTCTTTTGAGTGGGTCACATTCCATGTGCAGCAACCATTAAAAGAGATTACATTTTTTCTCTCAGTTATTCACTCCTAAAGGAGCATATTTTACTGCATGAAGCTTCATAAATAATTCAAGTCTTACTCTGAGGCGATGCAGCTTGTGTTGATGTAATTAAACAAATACCCGGTTGATTTGACAGATATTAATTGGTTGTTATTTTAATTGTTGACTCATTTTATTATATGAAATAATAAATACTGACACGTAACAGCATATAAAATTAAAACATTTTATACTTCATTTAATTAACAGTTTTTCAGTCAGGTTTTAGATTTTATATAGTACATATGAGGTGCAAATACAAAATAAAAATCTTAATTGGAAGCGCTGTCAATTATTGTTAACAATTCGCACTCTTAATTCTAAGTTTTCTTAAAACCTACTAAATATAAAGACTTTCTTGTCGCCAATAATTACAATTTGCGTATTGTCCTCCTAAGGTTTTAGCTGTTTTACATCCCAGTTATGTTAACGTAGTCACAAACCAAACTTCTCGGTGTTGACGACTGTGTTTATCTTTCCCATGTTTTGTCTGGAATCTATAAATATGTCTATTCATCCACTTCACTCGCTATTTAAAGGCTTCCAGAAACAGATGGTTTGCACTGTCGGCAACTTGGGATCCTACGAAATGCCTTGGCATTCCTGTTCAGTGGGCTCAACTCCCACCATGCACCTGTCCTATGTTGTCCCTCTGAGTTATTCGGAAGTTATTGTTGTCCACTCCATGCTGTCCTGCATTCCACAGAGTTCCCGCTTACGATTATAAACTCTTGTTTCCTACTCTTTACATGTTAAACGTGTCCTGTGGGGTTGAAACGGATCTGATTGAATGTGGTTTGAGAACTTCAGCTTTGTCTTTGATAACTGGTAGGAGATAATCATAGTCCTTTTTACACCACACTTCTGTTACGGGAATATTTTTAATATATTTTTTAATATATATCAATCTTGGTTGGTTGGGAGAGATTATAGTAGTCAGTCTGTGTGTGTCCGCAGAGACATAATATGCTATAACTCAATGAATACTTGAGATATCACCATGAAATGACATGGGCATATACATATAGCTAATGTACATTATAGAATACATAGAATACATTTATTAAGAAGTTCATTAAAAGTTAACGCTTACAGCCCACGTGGGCTAAATGAAAATGAAAACACTAGAAACATGGTTTCTTTCGTCTTCTTTTTTTAAATTAAATAACATGTAAAACAAAAATACTTCTACAAATAACTGTAAATAATAAATCATTTGTGCAAAAGGTGCAACTGCAACCTGAGACTTTGCCTACATGAACTGTAGTAAGTCCAGACATATCCACCACTGTTACAGGAAAAACAGTGCAAAAAAATAGTGTAAAAGATACATTTTGTTGGAAAAAGAAAGCTTAAAATATTTTAACAACTAAAACAATATACATTAATACTCATATTATATGAAAAACATTGCAAAAAACGTAGTAGTGCAAAAGTAAGATAAAAATAAAACTAGTAACATTTTTACTTTGTAAGGACAAAATAAAACAAAACCTTATTATCAATCAAGCTACTTCAATAAACCTGAACATGTTACCAATATTTTGGATATATGATGTTATTGTGTCTGTTATCGCTCCCCATTATGTTCCATGTTTATCATAAGGTGTGCTGCGACAAAAGCTTTCAGTCAGTGTTTGTTGAACATTTTAAAGAAGTACTTGCAGCGCTAGTCTCTGCCTTTTCTAAGAGTTCTGCTTTTCTCCACTGGATGCTTTGGCTTCAGATGTGAACACAGTGGTCGTACCGCTACCGTCAACAACAACAGTCTGAAGACACAGCTGACAACCAGGCAGTAGCTGGGCTTCGTCAGACCCTAAAAACCCAAACCGATTCCACACAACTGAACCTTTACAACATTTTTAGCTCCATATTACTCCCTGTGCTGCAGAAGAAGGGGATCGTAGGCGGGGCCTGGGGTGAAACACTACGGAAAGCAGCCTGATTCATGGTTTTCTTTTTGCGAGGAAAAAAAGTGCAACAAGTGTGTGTGTGTGTGTGTGTGTGTGTGTGTGGGGGGTGAATCGGATTGCACGATTTTCCTAAAATATGAATCGATTTTGCCATAAAACTCGATTTTAAAACTAAATCGATTTTTGCCCAGCTCTATGTTTTCTCTTTAGTTTTTGGAGCGTCTACCTTACTTGTCTTTGCCAACTTGTCTATTTTCTTCTCCCACATCCTGTCTTTGATACATTTTTCTTTTCCACTTTTTCACTTTTTCAGGCTCAAGACAAGAAGAAGGCCCTGGAGGAGACCAAGGCCTACACCACCCAGTCTCTGGCCAGTGTAGCCTACCAGATCAATGCCTTAGCCAACAATGTGCTGCAGCTGCTGGACATCCAGGCCTCGCAACTACGACGCATGGAGTCTTCCATCAACCACATCTCCCAGGTACCAACACCGAGTCATACAGTAGACACACAGTAAACATTTATACATGTGGACACTGAGATCATCTGAGCTTGGGGTCAATATTGGTGTTAAACTGGCAAATTTTCCAACTGTGTAATTAATCAATACATGGTTTTGGAGGATGGAGAATTATGCGGCATTCTCCTTTATTTAATTTTTCACCATCTACAGTACAACTCATGCTAAACTTTTGAAAAGTACCTTAACGAACACTGCTTTCTATCAAGGACTGTTACTTTCCTGGTGTAAAAATGAGGCTTTTAAACTTTAGTGAAGGATATCAAAACCAGTAATTAACCATATGAGACTTCCTCCAATCTCCATTGCATTAGGCTGCTAGTAGGCGTTAGTAACTCTGGGTGAATCAGATTCCAAAAGGAGCGTTTTCACCGGAATGACACTTTTAAGATGTTTGAAAAAGGTTCTTTTTATCGTTTTAAAAGGAATTAATTATTTTCAATTTCAACATTTGGTTAATCATTTAAGAATCTATCATTTAACTCACTGGTACCAAGCAGCACTTTGAATTATTTACAGTTTCCATTTTTATATTGACATTTCTTTGGTTTAATTAACACCGTTCTGTGGAAGACATTCAGTTCAGTTCACTTTTATTTTATTTCGAGCACACAATAATCATCAAAACACCAATGAAATAGTCAACTTTTCTTTTTTTGTTGTAGTCAATTAACTGACTGGTACCAAGCAGCACTTTGAATTGTTTATTATTTCCATTTGTATATAGACATTTTTTTGGTGTAATAAATACCGTGCTTTTGTTTTAACTGAACCATTATTGTTTTGTACCGTTACACCCCTAATATCAAAATCATCCGATATGAAAAAAAATGATCATGAGTTGATTTTGTTCCATATTGTCCAGCCCGAAAAACCTGCCAATATTCCTGAATGTAACGCCAAAGCTCGCAGTCAAACATATAAACACGTTCAGACAAGGGCATGGATCAGGCGGGGGCTGCCAAACCTCTACTGTCCCTCGCCCCTATGCTTCATCAGCAATCCCCTCTCTTTCTGTCTGTCTGTCTCGTCCTCATTTTGCACTTTACGGGCCACCCTGCCTGTCAGCCTCTGAATGCCCCCCCCCCCCCCCCCCCCCCGTCCCCTCCCTGTGTGCTTCATTAAGCTTGTCAGGGATGAAGTGAAATCCTGACGCCAGCACTCTCGCCTGGTTTGGCAGTTTTAGCTCCTGCTTTACACCACAGGCTGCAGGATGGAGCAGAGTTACGTGGTATTCTAATGGAGATGAGCACAAGTCTTTGAGATGTTGATCATGTAGAGATGGTCTGCAGTGTTTTATGTCCCCTTCTTGATGTTTCTGCCGTTGAGAGAACCTTGGATTCACAAACTGGCATTTCTGATTTTGTCCTTTGTTGGTTCAGATCATATCTTCTCTGTTCTACTGTTCATGCTGAACCGTCAAAGCCCATCTTATTTATATTATTTATTATATAGTGCACGAAAACCTACGAACAATGAAATTAAAACTGTGATTTTTTTTTTCTCTAGCTAACACACATAACAATTAAGTAAACTTCCAATGAACAAGCTTACACAAACTGAAACTAAAATTGCAGGTAAAATCATATTTTTTTTAACATTATTGCACTAATTTACTCAACATTATTTGACACCATAGAGGAAGAAATCATCTTGAGATTGGGCTTCATGTACAAATAACACTGTGTAGAAGAAGAGTAAACACACATTTAACCTAAGTCTACAACCACTAAGACTGGGCATACGTGGAAGAAGGAGTCATACAAAATAAGACATGTACATGTAAAACTGCAGGTTCAATTCCAACTAGTGTATGCTCAGAAAATGATTTTTACAATCTCAAAAAATACTTTGAGCTATATCTACTTGACTTTTTCCAGCCATTAAGCAATTGCGAGAGAGCCAGGCATCATGCAACTTTTAGCAACACATTTCTTTGCAATAAAACACGCAACATGTCACATTGTTCTCTGGAAATCCTGTGGTGGGGAAAGATCTAAAACATGGTTTTGGATGTAAATTTGATGTCTTTAGTTCTTCTTTCCTACTGTTTAAGCTTTTATAAACCAATGTTTTCCCCATAAATACATATAAACCTAATGTTCAATGAAAACAAAATATAAAAGATTTATGTTACCAAAAATTAAATGACCAAATTGAAAGACTCGATATCAACTCTGTGTCTTACCTGTGGTGTCCCACAAGGCTCGGTTTTAGATCCATTGTCATTTTTATGATGCATGCTTGTAGACACTTACACTGCTGGCAGCACTAAGAGGATTCTCTTGCCTTCATTTAAAGTAAAACATTTTAAGAATTCAGAAAAATCCCCAACATAAAAGTGAATTATTTATTTCAAATTGCTAACATGTAGCTGGCATCCCCAAATAACTGTTTTTGGTGCATCCCATACAAGTTTTTTTTTCCCATACAAGTTTTTTTTCCCAGGCCATCAAGTCATTATTGAATCTGTATTTGTATGCACCTGCTGGTTGTGTTTACTCTGTTTGCACTTTAAGTTATGCAAACTGTCTTGACTTATAAGAGTTGGAATAGAGAAAAGAGGTGGCAGCCAAACACTTCTGTCAATTTAAAGTCCCATCACTGTAGGAATTTAAAAGCCCCACTGCAGAGCTGTCGTAAAAGTATGCAAGGAAGGCCACTGTAAATGTGAAACAGCAGTATATTTAATCAAAGCAGAGCTGCTGCAGCCTTTTTTCTCCACTGTGCCCGTATCAGTTTGAGGTAATGGCTGTTCCCAAAACCAGTGCAATGGTAAACAAACCTGAATTCTGTTGCGATGCAAAACATTTAAGGGACTTTCGGTGAGTGTCTGTCCCTGTCATTCTTTCATTTCCTTGAAGTCCTTGTGATTCATGTCATCTTTTTCCCCTCAGAGACTGTCATTCCACATCTCTATGGCACTCTTGTGCCTGTTCCAGCTCCTTTTTAACTGGACAAATCCCTGTAAATGTCCAGTCAACCTAGAATTACAATATTTCTGTGTGTACGTACCAACGATTATGACTCAGAGATTTCATTTATCACACTAAGGATGTTAGGTTTAATTTTCAGTCCTGTAGATTATTAGAATTAGAATTGCACAACGTCTTTTGAAATAATGACATATATGGGAATGTTAAGAAGACTGCTTGTACTTATTGTGAGATTCAGACTAAGAAAATGACAGGATTTTCCATTTTTATGTGTGCTGCATTGCAGTGGCTGTCAGCACTCATATGAGGACACATGTTTATGACAGAGAGTGCGTTCTACAACATGTTGGGTGTACTGCAGTGAGTAGTCATCACTAAAGCAGAGATTCATTAGGCTGAAAGTATAGATACGGCAGTGAACGTTACAGCTGTACCATCTGTTTGAGAATCTGCAGAGGCTAACAGAAGCAGACGGCCAGATGTTTATTAGAGATTACAAAAGAAAATGAGATTATGAGGGAGCACAGGGAGGGCAGGCAGCAGTCTGTTGTCAGTGATTAGGAAACAGGTATTATGTCGCAATTTTGGAGGCCTACCTTCGATTTGGTGCTTGACTAAAACTAGAGCAAGATGGCCAAAAAGTAAATCATTTCTTTTTCTTTTTTTGGTGGGGGGGATGAATATATATATTTTATGTTTTATCCATCTGACGTATGTCTTTATGGTGCGATTTACAAAAAGCCATCTTTCAAATTATGTCATATATCGTATTAAAACATATTCACAATGAACACACAGTTGCAGAAAAAAAATATTAGATCAGCCCTTCTTTTCTTCAATTTCTCATTCATGTTAATGCCTGGCACACCTCAAGGTAATTTTCTTTGGACAAATATAACAAAAAAAAAAGCTCCTAAGAGTTTAATTTCAGATTCTAAAAATGTATCATGTTTATTTAATGACTAAAATAACTTTACTCAGTAGCTATGGGATTGTACCGACATAAACAGTGCTTGTAGGTGTTGCATGTTTTCCTTTCTGTTTTAGTCACATGATACACACAGAAGGAGGGTTGCATAACCATTGGTTTGATGACTTTTAGGTTAATAATTTTGTGCAACCGTATTACAACTAACAAACAGGTTGTATTTAGAAATTTGGTTTGTTTTGTAAAGGAATAATCATGATTTAGCAAGTTAGGGATTTTTCACCATTTTCATGAAGTCTAAACTGCATTAATTTGTCAGCCTTTAGTGAAATCAACCAATTTAGTGATTTCACAGATACATACTACATTTAATATTTCCTTTATTATCAAAGATAATATTAGCAAGATTATTATTTAGTGTTGGAAAAAATAAAACATCCTGTTTACGAAGCTCAAGATTATGCACTGCACAGTTTATTCTGTGGTAATAATAATAATAATAATAATAATAATAATAATAATAATAATCATAGGACCAAAAAAGAAAGAAATGAACACAAATGACCCTTTGTCTTATGTGATTCTGAGCCTCATCTGACAAGTAGAGCCCTTTCCCATGGAGATACATACCGGTAAAAACAAAGATATTATCAGCAAACCTACATCAAGCCAACAGTTCAGATAAAAAGAACAAAAATATCATAAACAACAAAACTCCGACAGGCCTTGACATATGAGTGCACTGTTTTGATGATGACAAACAGCCAGAATCAGCCTTTATCGTCACATACGTCCTCTATCTACTGGTCATTCCATTTCCTCCTCTTCTTTCCTTGTTTTTCTGTCTTCACTGCCTGTCTCTTGTGTTCCTCTCACTCTGTCTAATCTTCACCACTTCACCTCTACTGGCAGGAAATAGGCGGATGTCTTTTCTTACTTCCCAGCTGAAACTGGGCGTGACGGCTCAGTTTCCTCTCCAAAAAGAAAAAAGAAAAAAAAAACCCCGCCCAGCATACTTTCTCTCTCTATATATATATGTATCTCACAGGCAGCACACAGGCTTCACGTCACACGGGCAGCAGGAAGCAGCAGCCGCAGGTCAGCTTCACAACGCCGTTTAAACGATTCAGTTCAATCTCAGCTGGGTTTTTCATCTTTGGTGTCCAGAGAGAGACGGCTGAGGCAGTGGGGCTGTCAATTTGACTGGATAAGACGTCTGAGCGGTGATTGATGCCTGACCTCGTTGGTGTGTTGGTCCCACGTTCACACAAACACACACCGCCGGCAGAAATGCACATCAACCACGGCTTTTTTTTTTTTTTTTTTTTCTCTTGTGAAAATTGGGTTTTAAACAAAAACATTCTGCACTTCTCCATCAAATCAGATCCAGCACATGCAGACGCAGCCACTGACAGTCATACTGGCATCATGTCCACAGTCTTCCCCAGTATGACCTCATTTAAGAGAGGAAGCTGTCCGTCACCCCATCAGTCCCTGTTCCCTACTGCCCTTCGCTCCTTTCACTTTCATCTATCATTCATAAATTTCACACCAGTTCATGTTGGAACCTACTGTGACTGGGTGCTGTGAGTAATGATGGCTGTAATTGGAGAGGAGAGAGAGGTCACTCCAACATTAATTCATCCCTGGTTTGGGGGTTAAAAGAGAGCTCTGTCAAATGGGCCTGAGGGTGTAGGTCAGTAGAGCAGAATAATGGGTCAGAATGATGGACTTTAAGTGTGCGTGTGCATGTGTGTTTCCAAGCAGGAGGAGGCCGAAGGATTTAAGGAACATAGATGGAGAATGTCTTGTAAAAGCATTTTAAAGCCATAATTACCCTGCACTCATGAAAGCAGGATCTGGTTTTTTTGCTCATGTCAGTATGTTTGTGTTTACTTTACATGTGTGTGTGTGAACTAGATATAATGATTTAAGCATGTTTTTATGTAGAAGGCGTTACATTTTGGTGCCACAAACTTATTTAAAAGACAGCTTTGACAGTTGTAACAAGGTTTCTATTGGTCCTTGATAAGTCCAGTTATTACCCCGGCCCCTCAAGGGGAGAGGGGTATTGTTTTTGAGTCGGTTTAGCCTCGTTTCCACTATACAGTATGGTACGAATCAGGTCTGGTTGGGTACAGGTCTCTTCTGGACAGCGTGTTTCCATTGTCTAGGGAGATCTTCAGAAGCTATCCTGTGTTTTACTTTGGTGCTGCTGGTTTCTGTTGATTTCCTGTTTCTACTTGACCTGTGTCTTAATTCATGGTCTTAAACTGGTGTCTTTTTAAACGGATATGGTAAAGGTCAGCCCGATAAGGTAAAAGGGAAAATCTTTTTTTTGTGACTGGTTACATGTGCAGTCGTGGAAATAATTATTAGACCATCAAAAGTCATCACAAAGTACTAATGCCTGTGACTAAAACGGACAGAAAACCAAACACGTAATGCCTAAAAGCACTCTTAAGCTCTTAAATTAAACTATTAGGAGCTATTTTTGTTATCATTATATTTGTCTAAACAAATGTAGTTGTGCCAGGCATTAAAATGAAGAAGAGATTGACGAGAACAAGGGTGATTTAATAATTTACATAGAACATTCTGATTTGTTTTCCACTCATTCCTCATTTTGTATTCTTCACCACAGACTGTGGATATTCATAAGGAGAAGGTGGCACGTCGGGAGATTGGAATCCTGACGACAAACAAGAACACCTCTCGCACCCACAAGATCATCGCCCCGGGTAACATGGAGCGGCCAGTGCGCTACATTCGGAAGCCCATTGACTACACGCTGCTGGATGACGTGGGACATGGCGTCAAAGTAAGACAACTCAAATGGAAGAAAAATACGCTTTGCATTCAAACTGGCAAACACTCACATCCATATTTTAAGCAGAATATTTAAGAACCCACACACGGTCATAGTTTCACCACAAGCAGACTGCTCCACTTAGAACCTGAAGTCATTACTGTGATATATATTTCCCTAATTCACAATGTTAATCAATTTTATAACGCAGGGCTAACACATACTACGTTGGGTTCACACCATCTAACATGTAACTGTCTGCTTTAACGTATCACTCACACAGACGCACTCACACTACAAGTCGATACTCTGGCCTTTTAGTTGATTAAGACACACATAGAAACACACATTCAAGACACAGAACTGAAGCCAGTCTGTGGCTTTGTCTGGTCAAGACTATCAAATACCCCGTGTCAACTTCCCAAGCAAAGGGATATTCAACCAGTGTGTGTGCTGCTTGTATGCAGCATCCAGGGTGCGGGGCGAGAAAACGGCGATCTCGGCCAAGTGCTACACACACCGTGACACCCCCCTTTAAGTAGTGGGAAATATTCTTTCAACCCTTTTCCGCTTCATTCTTCAATTTTTTATTCCCTCTCTGCATGATCCATCCGCTTTCTCCACACCCCACCCTGTCTTTTATAAGACCACGTGCTATGTGTGTGTGTGTGTGTGTGTGTGTGCGTGTGTGTGCGTGTGTGTGCGTGTGTGTGCGTGTGTGTGTGCGTACCCAGTTATGTGCATTGATTACTGGTGTCTAACATTTCTGCAGCGTGCTCGAGTCATCCTCTTCATCCATTTCTCTGCGCCTGCCTTTTTTGAGATAGTGGCTGTCTGTCGTTTGCAGACATCCACTGATTCACATTCGAATACTGGTGTTTCCTCCTTCGAGAGCCGACTCAAGCTGAGACAGATTTGGCATGGCCCGCTATGCAAATGAAGTATCATTCACAGATGTTGCAGATGATGGAGTGCTGCTGAAAACACACCAATGTGGATGCGCCACCTGCCAAAAAAACAAACAAAAAAAAAACTACAAGTGCTGTACAACCAGCGTATTCTCACTCCCAGCACATCAAAGTCTGAGCTGCTCACCAAACGTCGGCTTCTGGCGCAGACGGTGTCCCTTAGCGTCTAAGTGAGGCGCAGTGGGTTTGTAACTTATCCGTTACAATGTGACACCCAGAGCTCTAACCCTAACCCTCACCCTAATGCTAAGCCTGAGCAAAAAATGTTTTAAAGGTGTCATTCCATGGTTATTTCATTAATATTAATGTGTTCTCCATTGTTATTGAATACATTATGTGTTGATTCTATTTAAAAAAAAACGTCCGGATTGTTTTGTTTCCATCAGTTATTTCACGGTACAAAAATGACTTGAGGTGGAACAACAGAGTTTACGGTACTTCCTCATACGTGTCCACGACGCGGTGATGAGGCGTCTGATTTGGTCAGAATGCATGAAGGAACGCTCCCCCCTCCATCTCGCTCTCCGTATGTGTTTACCTTTACCAGAGTAACATCCAGCTAGCTTTTTTTTGCTGTTGCTTGTTCTGAAAACGTGCAGGGACAAAAACAAGGCTTTATTTCCACAGAGAGCACATGAATCAGTTTGATTCAACATTTTTTTCCAGTTTGTGCAGCAGCTACTGTGGCGACGTCTTCTCTCGTAGATGCTAATGCTAATGCTATTTCAGATTCGCTGCGATGGGGGACGGGTTTAACCCCACATGGGTGACGCTAAAGTCCATCTGACGTCAGTTGGACCGTCTTTTTCTGGGTCCCTGGTTCCTGTTGTTGTTTAGTGTGATTGTAGATGCTAATGCTAATGCTACTTCAGATTCGCTGCGATGGGGGACGGGTTTAACCCCACATGGGTGACGCTCAAGTCCATCTCACGTCAGTTGGACCGTCTTTTTCTGGGTCCCTGGTTCCTGTTGTTGTTTAGTGTGATTGTAGATGCTAATGCTAATGCTACTTCAGATTCGCTGCGATGGGGGACGGGTTTAACCCCACATGGGTGACGCTAAAGTCCATCTGACGTCAGTTGGACCGTCTTTTTCTGGGTCCCTGGTTCCTGTTGTTGTTTAGTGTGATTGTAGATGCTAATGCTAATGCTACTTCAGATTCGCTGCGATGGGGGACGGGTTTAACCCCACATGGGTGATGCTCAAGTCCATCTCACGTCAGTTGGACCGTCTTTTTCTGGGTCCCTGGTTCCTGTTGTTGTTTAGTGTGATTGTAGATGCTAATGCTAATGCTACTTCAGATTCGCTGCGATGGGGGGACGGGTTTAACCCCACATGGGTGACGCTAAAGTCCATCTGACGTCAGTTGGACCGTCTTTTTCTGGGTCCCTGGTTCCTGTTGTTGTTTTGTGGTAATGCAGTATGCAGCCAGTGGAGGTGATGAACCACTGTCAAAGGAGCAGGTGTTGGTCAGTCTGGGTGAGCCATCAGATTCCAAAAGGAGAGAAGTGGTTTTCAGCGGAATGACACCTTTAAACTAAAGCGTCTCATATTACCGTGGACTGATTGAGAGGCTGAGGGAAGCCTTGTGTGTTGAAACTGACATTTGCTGGGAGTGAGACAGTGTTGGTACAACAGTTTTTTTAGGATTCTACATAGAAATGAGGACCTTGGAATTTCTTGAGTTTGATCAAATTTTCAACTGACCTCAGGCTGAAACAGATCGGGCCCTGGCCACTGGCTATTGGAGCTGTTCATTCTGAATTCTCTATGATTCTTCTGCTCGGCTTTGTGTCTGAGTCTGCGTCTGCGTCTTCACAGGAGTGCACATGTCTGGCTCCATGCACACACAAAAATGCTTATCACATTGCATACATTTTATCCAAAAATACTCCCTCACTCTTTGAAACATATCTGTGAATAATTCAAAAGGTCTGATATAATTTCACACACACACACACACACACACACACACACACACACACTTCAGCTGCTGTGAATGTGTTGGCATGTTTGAACAGTTTATTTGATCCGTGTATGCACTGTATAAATGTCTGTGGTGGAACTGTACGGTAATCAGCACCTTATTAGCACTCCATCCTTACAGCCCGTTTGCCCCTGGCTGTGGTGGATTCCCTCGAGTGCTGCAGGCATGATCATTACCTTTCATCTGCATAACCAAGAGAACTCACCCATGAATACTTGGGAAGTCAGACGTGTGCACAGAAAGACCCATTCACACATTTATGGATGACTGTGCATAGGTCTCCGCGATAATAGCTTTTAGTCGCATTACTGGCAGTTACCACGGTGACATAGTTTGAGCCACTCCGACGGTCTGAAACACCTCATTGCAGTTATTTATGACCTCACCGTGCCTTTAAAACCTGTTTGTTTTTCTGAAAGCAACACTTACAACATCAGCGCAGCGGTCTGCAGCCCCACTATTGCTCATTATTTGTTGGGTGTCAATCACTTTCAAGTGATTCTGATCCTGATTACAGTCTGTAATACGAGTCTAGACACTGACGCCAATAGAATCGACTCATATGCACTTAAGAATACCCAATACACTCCTGCACACAGCACAGTATTGGTTTAAGATCAAGTTAGAGTTCAGCTTTTTTTGTGTGTGTGTGTTTCCGACCAGAAAAAGCCATATGGCTTCGCTTGTTGCCGGTATTTACCTCTGACCACATATCAGTGACCAAGATATTTTAAATGGTAAGCAATTGTAGTGGCCTGTAGTGTTTCAGTGTTTTCTAAAATTAGGTTCTTACATCCACACAGTGGCAGCTTGTAAGACTAACAGTACATAGCATTAGCAACACATTGTCACACTGTATATTTGTACATTGCTCTTCCTTGTCAGACTGTCACGAAACATCTCCACAATACGCTGCCAACCTGATTAAATTAATTAGAATTGGATAAATGTAGGGCTTCATGCACTGATAATTGAATTCCACATCCGCTACTACTGACATGACACTTTTTTTTAACCATTAACCAATGACTGTATCCCTTCTGTCTTCTCTTTTCTTTCTGCTTGCACTCAGTGGCTTAAGGCCAAGGTAAGAAATGATTGTCTTTTTTTTTATTGTCATGTATTCATCATAATTTCAGGTCATGCACCCACCCAGTTTTCAGTTTCCACGGAACAAACACAATTTCAGAATTGTGGCAAAGATGATTAGACCATCAAAAGTCATCAGAAAGAGTGGTTATTTAATTAAGGACGAACTACTGTGTCTATGTTGTTGTGGGGTTTCACCACATGTGACTAAAAGACAGAAAAGAAAACATGGAACGCCTAAAAGCACAGTTTTTGTCAGTACAGTGCTATAGATATTTATGTAAGAACTGAAGTGATTTTGTTTGTTATAAAAAAAAAACACAGAAAATGTCTAGATATCAGCTCGGAAATTTAACTACTGTGAGCTATTTTTGTTATTATTTGTCCAAATAAAAGTACCTTTACTTGTACTAGACATTAAAATAAACTAAAAATTTAAGAAAACAAGGGTGGTCTAATGTTTTTTTCTGTGACTGTAGTACGGACCTGAACAGTTGATATTTATTTTGTTAATATCATTGAGTCTGTCTTCTATTTAAGGTAGTGGTGTTTTTCACTCCTCTTATATGAGGAAGGAGAATAAGGAATAAAACCTCTATAGACAGAGCTCTCTTACCATTAAAAAATATAAACAATTATATTTGACTAGAAACAGCCCGGTGTTACCGTTATTGTAATGTATGGAAGGCTGTGTATAGGCTCAACTGAATTTGTTCCAACTTTTCGTCAGTCATTATCAGGTGAAGTGATTCTTCAGCCTAAATATTCATTGGCAAAGGAAACATTGGCGTCAGCTGTTCAGACTACAAACGCAGAGCTTAATTTATCATTGTTTCTCCAGCAACATGGGAACAATGCAGCAGGACGAGGAGGGACACTTTCCAGGACTAACCCACCTACACAGAAACCCCCGAGCCCCCCAATGGCTGGCCGTGGCACCTTGGGGTAAGTAAGGACATACGTAGTTCTGTGATGTTAAATACATGCAATGCTTTCTCCTACTTTCCAAATTTGCATGAAGTGCCGGCCTGTGTCTTGTTTTATATTTTTCTGTTTGTTGTATGATGTCCTTTAGTATCAAGAAAAGCACCTATAAATAAGATGTATTATCATCATAATCATTATTATTATTATTATTATTATTATCAACAATCCTTCAGGGTACTTTCAGGATCATCTTTATTCACCAAGTATGTAAAAACATACAAGAAATTCTTTGCTAGTAGATGTTTCTAGAACAACTCATTTTAGTTCAGGGGCCACATTAAGCCAAATTTGATCTGTAAGTGGGTCGGATCACGTCATGGATCACGGATTACTCTATGTTTTAGAGTCAAAAAAGTACAATTATACAATGAAAATGTTGACACCAACTACACAATGTGAATAACACAAACAAAACAAAAACAAGAAGCCTTTGACTAATTTAACAATATTATGTCTCAGTAAAATAATAACGTCCAAATGATGTCGACTACAAACATGGGTGGAAAAAGTCAAATAAGAAAAAAAACAAAAAACCTCTGTATACATATGAAACATCACCTGCTGATGGAGGTGCACTGGTCAGACTCAGTGACTGCAGTATAATAGTTGAATAGTTAGGTTAACATATATATTAAACGTGTGCCTCTGTCCAGGCGTAACACTCCATACAAGACACTGGAGCCGGTGAAGCCTCCTGTGGTGCCTAATGACTACATGACGAGCCCGGCCCGACTGGGCAACCAGCACAGTCCTGCACGCACAGCCTCCCTCAACCAGAGACCCAGGACACACAGGTAACACGCTTTTTAATCTGGGTTTGGATCTCAGGGAAACTTCAAATCACATCTGCTAAACGGAGTCCGTGTTCAATCAGGTGTAAAAGGAGAAGCAGGAAACTGTAAAAGCCTCTAATCACTGAAAGCCTGCCGCAGGTGTTTGCATTTACTGCCTAATTAGACGTCCTGTCAGGACTGTGTGGGCGTGAACACACTGGTGTCTCCCACTGTGTTCACTGATTGGTTATAGCGTCTAGACACAGACCTTTTATCTACACCTTTTACTATTTTAAAATCCCCGGTAGCCACTTTACAACACAAACAATGACTCCTTTTTGTTTCCATGAGTTCAGTGACCTTTGTAAAGATTATTGAAGTTTATTTGTTTGTTTTTTTTCTTAAAAAGGACAGTGCATTTTAATAAATTATTCAACATTGGAATTAAGGGTGACGATAATAAGCCATAATTCGTAGTATTTAATGTTCAAACACGTATCAATGATGCAGACACTTTAGTTGGTCCTGTTGGTAAATATCAATGTTACTTGTCTTTCATCCACTGCATCACTCCCTCTTTTTTCACCACATTTATCAATGCTATCACGTTTACTGGGCTTTTAAACTCACTTGGCTGTCTTAACATTTTGCACTAACGAAGTACCATAGGATATTAGCTAGCCACCTAAACCATGACACAAGACTTAACAATGACTTAAAGGGATAGTTCAGTATTTTTTCCACACAAATCTGTATGGGTTCACTGTATTTACTCTGGTGCACCCACAGTGACTTACCCCCAACACTGTCCTGTGAGTCGAGTTCTTGTCCAGTTTTGGTCAAAGCGAAAGTAGTAC
Organism: Siphamia tubifer; assembly: GCA_020466265.1. Taxonomy (NCBI): domain Eukaryota; kingdom Metazoa; phylum Chordata; class Actinopteri; order Kurtiformes; family Apogonidae; genus Siphamia; species Siphamia tubifer. Next base: position 4,130,357 of record CM035799.1, on the reverse strand, counting down.
CAGCAGGTTTCCTGGGGTTGACAAAATAAAACATGTTTCTTCTCAAAACAGTATGTGTTTGAATGAGTGATTTATTTGCATAACAAAACCATCACCGAACAAAAACTCGCACCTCGTAATTGCTTGGAGCTACTTTCAATAGCGATCAATGCCCGTTGTCACTGCTAACACATGTGCGCCTGCGCATAGCAGCCGCAAACACTGCTGAACAATTGATGAAATTAGTTTGCTAAGGTGCACAGCTGTTAGCACTGACAGAAACAGTCACACTGGGCAAACCAAGACAGGAGAAAAACACTCATCTGATGCATGTCTCAACAAACAAACTTGCTACGAACTTGAGAACAGGGGGAACTTAAATACAACACAAAACAGGTGGAACACGTGAGGCACATGACAAACCAGATACCATTTTAACATTTCATTTCCCATTGAATACCGTTCATTCATTTTCCAACCTTAGGCTCCATGAGCCCCCCGTAAGAGGCGAAAACTTATGCTCCCCACACCAGTGACAGGAAGTAATCCGAGACCAAGTGAACATGAACCAACATGACAAAATAAAAGCCTGGACAGAAACCAACAGAACTAGACAATAAAAGTCCAGACTCATAACAATTTTCTGCCATCTTTAAAAAAATAAATCCATCCATGACGGGACATTTTCTCTTAACACGACCTCTGGTTTACACATTGTATTTGTAAATGCTTCATACTCGTACTAGTTCTGTCACAAATTGAGCAAAGTGGTCCATGTCAGATGAAGCAGCCCACCAGTTGTGAATTTTTAAAGGTTATTATAACAATACAATTTTAAAAAGAAACCCACTCATGTCAAACCCACAACAATATTCAAACATTGGAAAAGAACAGTCTTTGAAATTATTATAATTAAGAAAACAACTGGGTTGAACCTGTCTGTGACAGAATTAAACACCTAAATGGAACATCCAGCTAAGATATCTCGTTAATTAATTCCCTTAAAAATCAGAAATTCAAGTAGTAAAGTCTGTTAGTCATCAGATGTTGTTAGAGGAGAGTTCTGCAGATACAAGTTCATTAAATGTCCAACTAATGCAGATTCATCCTGGCTCATTATAGTGTCAAATTCTACATAAGTGTCATTCTACGCAGTGAAGCTCAAAGATTAAAGTGAATAATCTTCCGTTGACTGTGGGCAACTTTAAACCTTTTGTAGAAACACCTGGTGATGATGGACAGCCAGTCAGTTCTAATAACACATTTCATTTATGTATGCAAGTCTTTGGTGTAATTATTGCACACAGATGGTGACTTTATGGTGTTCAGGATGAGCAACTTTTATTTAAAGGTGAATACAACTAAGGCAGATTAAAATGAGTAATAATTAAATTCATAATTTCTGTCATTAATAGAGTCTGACTGTTACGTATTGACTGATGTTGATTAATCGGTGATACGCCATAATTAGCCAATTAATCAGTTGTGCTCTAGTCATTAAAATATAAAACAGTTGTATCAGCTAAAATAAGAGCAGTCATAATTTAAAAAAAAAAAAAAGGTATTTACTCTTTCACTGCAGTTCCACTTAAAACAAAACAAAAACAAAAACTGTTATTTTGGATTCAAACTTTGGCCCTTGGTTTGTTTTTGTCACAGTGTGACTGTGAACACAACAGTGTGCACTGAGCTTCCTGTGTGAATGTGCCAGGCGCTGCATACAGTGTCTTCTCAGATTAGTCAGTCTGTTCCTACACTGATGATGGGATATTATGATGGCAGAATGACATATGAGACAGTAATGATAGATCGTACAAAGCTGTCTAATAATTACATTTGTCTGACACATCCTGTAATGACCACCACTCTTCCTTTCTTTCTGTGTCTGTCTGTCTGTCTGTCTATCTGTCTGTCTGTCTGCAGTGGAAGCAGCGGTGGCAGTGGTGGCAGGGAGAACAGTGGAAGCAGTGGAGTGGGTATACCTCTGGCTGTTCCCACCCCGTCCCCTCCCAGCATGGGGCAAGGTGAGTCCCAGCAGCAGAACCGGGAAACAGACATATAAAAAAAAAAAAAATAGTTGAATAACAACCAAATGGAAAAAAAGTTCCAGTTGTCTGCCTTTTTATCAGAACTAGTGCAGAACCTGTAGAAAATGTGAGATTATTTGCTACTAATATGTTGTGGAGGTGGGTGAAATGAGTTGAAAGGAGCAGAAAGAAAGAATAGAATAAAATAGTTAACCCCATTATTATTATTATTAAGCTAGCACCACATCTCATGTCACCTGCTGATGAATTCCCATACATGGTCATGATCCAATATCTGCATAGTAACTGCTCTGAAGATTTGCTCCTGGGTCTGTCATTTACAAGTGTGCTATTAGCACAGTGCTAGGCTAATGCTATTAGGACAGTGCTAGGCTAATGCTATTAGCACAGTGCTAGGCTAATGCTATTAGCACAGTGCGAGGATAATGCTATTAGCACAGTGCTAGGCTAATGCTATTAGGAAAGTGCTAGGCTAATGCTATTAGCACAGTGCTAGGCTAATGCTATTAGCACAGTGCTAGGCTAATGCTGTTAGGACAGTGCTAGGCTAATGTTATTAGCACAGTGCTAGGCTAATGTTATTAGCACAGTGCTAGGCTAATGGTATTAGGACAGTGCTAGGCTAATGTTATTAGCACAGTGCTAGGCTAATGGTATTAGGACAGTGCTAGGCTAATGTTATTAGCACAGTGCTAGGCTAATGGTATTAGGACAGTGCTAGGCTAATGTTATTAGCACAGTGCTAGGCTACTTAGCTCTTCACAGAGGCTTTAGTAAACACTGTGCGTCACCAAGTGCTTCATTAAATCAGTCGTATTCCAGCCTTTACATGTAAATATATTTAACACCTGTAGTAGCTGGAAGCATCTGGAACTTCCTGTGAACTGTAACCACACCTTTTACCTTTGACATGTTGTGTCTGCACTGCTGCTTGTGTGCGCTTCTGTTTAACAGTGGAGAGAGGGTGTAATTAAACAACAGCTGCATGTGTGGTAGTGAAATTCACATTAGATTTTGGTCTGGTTACTACTGTTAATGTTTGGCCTGGTTCCATACCTATATCAACTTTCAGTACCAAACGCTCTCACTCGCTTTCTGTGTGTGAGTGAGAATGACAGAATCGCATTGGGGGAGAAAAAAAACCACACAGTATTGTCCACCACAGTATTGGAAAGTCACCCTCCAAATGTGGGATCGTTTAGTGGTGTTGTGCAGGTGTTTGTCGTTCCACAGACAAACAGGACACACTACAGACACAGAATTGCGTTGTTTACTAAGTTTGTGCACATAAACAAGTAATTTGACTCCAGTTTAACTTTCGTTCTCAGGTGCTGAAAAAATTATTAAACCACCCTTGTTTTCTTCAATTTCTTTTCAATTTAACCCCTGGTACAACTAAATGTACATTTGTTTGGACAAATATAATAAGAATAGTAGCTCCTAGTAGTTTAATTTCAGAGCTGATATCTATCCATTTACTGTTTTCTTGATAATAACCACATTTACATCAATATCTATGGCATTATACTGACAAAAACTGTGCTTTTCGGCATTCAGTGATTTCTTTTCTGTCTGATTTAGTCACATGATACACACAGGACTTAAGACTTGACTGCATAATGTTTATTTTTAATGACTTTTAATGGTCTAATAGTTTTTCTGAAATTGTACATATATAAATATATTAAAAAATAGAGTACAAAAGTGTACAAAGACATTAAACAGTACACACAACAATAAGTATAAAAACTAATTGTGTATTAGACAAGGACTATAATATGGTGTGAAAGGACAATATAGTTCAGATGGTGCAAAACTACATGAGCTGTATATTGTCATGTACAGTAAATAACCTCTTTTTTTTAATATCATCATTGCCATAATACCAGAATCTTCCCAAAAACAAACTGGCTTGTCTCATCTGAAAGGAAACATGCTTCAGTTTGTGAAAGTACATTCATGCAGACAGTATGGTTCCAAACCCGTTCATCACATCAGCTCAGGTCTAACAGTTTCAGTAAATGACATGTGAGTGGTGTTATCCAAACCAGCCATGATATTACAACCACGAAAAAGACCACATACCTCGTACATCATCTTACTTATATCTGCACTGAAGTTTAGACCTCTGAGCCAAACTTATTGGCATCTAGTGAGTTTTTAATTTCCTGCGTCACCGGGGCCTCCAGGCTTTAACCTGGTCCATTTGCTGGATTTGAACAAGTTGAGCTTCAGGCTTTAAGTTTAGCATTTATTAAACGTGTCTGCAGCTGCAGCCATTACAGCTATAACAGGAGCAGGTCTGCATGTTGTACCTCACATCCTGTTCTTACTCCTTCTTCATCCCCATAATCTCCTCTTCCTCACAGTGGCGACATCCTCAGCCTCGGTTCCGCAGGGTCCCGGCTTGGGCCCAATCCCCATGTCCCAGTTTGGCACAATCTCCCGCCAGATCTCCCGTCACAACTCTTCCACCACTTCGTCGGCCTCCATGGTGTCGGCCACCGGCACGTACCGCCGCGCACCTTCCGTCTCCTCCCAGCAGCCCCACATCAACGGGGGTCCAGGTTACCAACAAAACACAGGTAACTCCGGCGTCAGTCATTTAATTTGTGTTGTGTTCTTTAGCGTTTACCTTTTTAGAACTAGAGTGGAATCGATGAGCTGTAGTTTATCCCTTCAAAATCAACCAAATATCATAATCAATGTAATTGCCAATGTACTACTTATGGATGTAGTGCAGGGGTGTCAAACTTATTTGAGTTCAGGGGCCACATAGAGCCAAATTTGATCTGAAGTGAGCAGGACCAATGAAATAATAACATAATATATGAATGTCAACTTTAAACGTTCCTCTGTTTAGAGCAAGAGGAAAATAAAACTAGAAAAACACTCAGAGCACAAACCTCCGCCAAGGCAGACATCCCCCCCCCCTTCGAATGAAGAGAGGTCCACCAATTAGAGTCCTTTTGTCTGATTAAATTTTGGTGGTGATGATCCGGAAGAGATCCTGGATTCTGGATCACTTTGAAATTTGACATTATGGTAAATGGAGAATACATTTTCAAAGTGATCCAGAATCCAGGATCTCTTCCGGATCACCACCAAAATGTAATCCTTTGTTCCTTGGGACACTCCCAACACATCCTGAAAATGTTAGCAAAATCCGTTCAGAACTTTTTGCGTAATCCTGCTGAAAGACAGACAAACAGACTCAAATTTATTACCTCCTTGGCGGAGGTAATTATGCGATGAAAATATTTACATTGACCAACTATCCTTTAAAACTGTGAATAACATGAAAAAACTGAAAGTAGAGTTTTTAACAATATTATGTCGCACCTTATCATTTACGCATGTAAAAAATTACAACTTACACATCACATAAATACACGAAATATTAAATAGGAGGCAGAATATTGTTAAAGTTGCACTTCAGAAATGTCAATATGGTCATTTTTATGCAAGTTATTCATGTTTTTGTGGAAAGTGATCATTTGTTTTAGAGAAAATACAGTAAAATAGAATGAGGAAAAAATTGGACAATTGGAGTTGTGAGTATTTATAGGTTATAACATTTTTAACCATCTGACCTACTACAGATTAAATTGGTCTGAATGTGGAACCTGAACTAAAATGATAAACATCGTCACAGTCTACATTTGCTTTTCATAAATTCATCCCTGGGGCCAGACTGGACCCTTAGGCAGGCTGGATTTGGCCCCCGGGCTTCATGTTTGACACCTCTGGTCTTGTGGATATACATGATTTAGTGTTCCAGAGGACGACGGAAATAAATGATGAACCATAATAACAGGAATTAAAGTTGTCAAACTCCCACCTCAGTGCGACTGCGTTACCATTCCTGATTGAGTTATGACAGTGAGCTGCTGGAGGCGTGTTTTTCAGAAGTCCCAGTCAAACAAAAGCCTTCTCAGGGCATATAACGCAGGAACAGCTGCTCTACAAGGGGAAACCCAGGACATATGTAGATTTCCTGACAGAAGAGGAGAATTTATTTTGGCAGGCATCACTCCTCTAATGGCTCTCCTCTCTAAGGACGGCCGTCTCGCTCGGCACAGACGGAGGAGGTTTTATTGTCTGGGAGGAGAAAAGACAATAAAATAAAAAACAAAGATGCACGTCTGCATCAGCAAGGGATTCAAACTGGGACATCATATGATCTCGGTGAATTCTACTCATTGAATTTTAATATTATCAGCGGCTCCGCCTCGGTTTGCAGTTGACTGTAAGAGATGTTGTACAGCAGAGAATGATGGCCACAGAAGGAAGCTCACTGAAACTCCCCTAAAGTCACAGGGTGCAGCTGTAGATACATGTGCCTGAAATAAGACATTACTGCCTAGAGATTCAAAACTTCTCTCCCTGACAGGTGATTTATGAGTCATACCTGTCCTGTATGTGTGACAACAGTTACATCTGTTTTTGCATTTATTGCCTTTTTTGGCTTTTTTTTTCTCCAAATGATTTTATGAGCTAAGGTAGTCAGGTCTGATACAGTACTGCAGCTTTTCCCTGTATCTGGTTCTTTTTTTGTTCTCCCTTCTTTTTGATAAAAGCAGTTCTGTACTACTTGTTTCGTACACCCAAGCTGCTGAAACTGTCATCTTGCTTGTTTTTTTTTTTTGTTTTTGTGTTACTCTCACAAAGCTATTGCTGGCTCAAGCCTTTTTGTTTGGACTTAAAACAGATGCTGATGAGTTAGATTTCCACAGAGAGAGATGAGATAAATGTGTCTTAAGCCCAGCTAGAAAAGTGCCGTACAAAAGAACACCGAGCAGAAATGTGTAAATGATTTGCTCTGCAGTGCTTCCTGGTCTATTCTGCTCTTGCTCACAAGCGTTTTTTGTTTTTTTGTTTTTTTCCCCTCTTTTCTCTTTTTCTACATCTGTCATTGTGATGCCCTTTTTTCTTTCACTGCCTGTCCGTATGTCTATATATCCTTCGCTTTCTTTTTCCACTTTCTCCGTGCTGCTTTGTCTGCCTGTCTGTTGCCACTCCAGTGTCTGTGGCCCCGCCTCCTCCTCCTATGGTCCAGCTGACCCCACAGATCCCACTGACCGGCTTTGTGGCCAGAATGCAGGAGAGCAGTGAGTAATCCACACAATCGTGCAGCCATACCTGTGGAGATTCTCAATATCTACTGACTTGCTTATTAACTATTTATTGACAGTGAAAGCTTGGCTAAAACGACCTTTTTACAGCAGTGCCTGTGAATGTAGACGCTGAAAGAACAATACACATCTACAGACGACAGCCAGGAAAACCAAAGTTGAAAAATCTAAACTAAAATGCACAGTACTTTACAATAAAAAAAAAAAAATACAATTGTAATGGTCATATGTGACCCTCCAGCACAAAACCAGTCACTTGGGTCAAATTTCAGAAATTAATATTTTATATTTATCTTAAAGTTTATTAAAAATGCTTGCGTGACACTTAATTCAACCAATCAGAGTCTGTTTTTCAACATCGCCATAGCAACAAGGGATTTTGTTTACACAAGAAGGCTTTGTTCGAAGGCCTCTCATTGGTTCAAATATATAATTATATAGATTTCTATTTAAGGGTTGTCTAGAGGGAATCCTGATCTTTCCAATGGTACCAAACATGACGGGGAAATACCTCACGCCAGCACAAAGGAAAGTCGTGTTTTGAGTTGATTTTTCTTTGTTCTAGACTTAATTACTGTCAGAGTCAGTTGTTGTTGTTCCTAAGAGGTATGATTTGAAGAACTTATGGTAGGAATTTTAACAAAAACTCACAGTTAGAAGTGTTAAGGATACATTTTACTTTGATTTTATCCATAAACTTCAAATTAAATCATTTTGACCAATAACATATTTGAGGCTAAACTTAGAAATACTGCTGTGAGACTGAACCACTGGGTTTGTGCTGGAGGGTCACATATGATCATTTAAGAGACAATAGAATTAAATAAAAAAATAAAGCCTGGACCCATCTACGGTATTGTTTGTTTATTTTGAATATAATATTAAAACCAAACAACAAAAGGATTAATATCAGAAGAAAGTCAAACATTCCAAAAGGAGCAGGATGAAGTTCAATTTAGAATCCCCGGCCCCTGCAGCCCATCTTAACTGCCCTCAATTCCTGTTAAATCTCTTCAACAACTCAAAAATCCTACACATAAAATTTTTTTAAAATTCTAAACGTACAAAACCCAAGATTGCCATGTATAAATAAATTATATTCTGTCCATTTTGCAGCAGCATTTGACATCCAAATAAACACTGTCCCTTTCATAGCAGTAATACATATTAAAAAAAAACAAAACAAACTGTCCTTTTCATGACAACAATACACATATCCACATCACACATCTGATGTTCCTTTTCTACACCACTATCTAGCTTAAAATAGATGTACGTAGACAGATGAAGCTGTTTAAATATACCTTGCGTCCTCCTAGCTCACACACCAAACGCAGATGCACCCTTGCGTACTCTGATGAGGTTTCAACGCTCTGAAATGTGTCAGCACACACACACACACACACACACACACACACACACACACACTTCCCCTCGGCGCTGTGGCTTGCTACACTCAGCACACTTTGCTCGCACTATGTGGAAGGGGGCACACCCGCACATGTCTGTCTGTTGCCATGGCGATGGATCACAGAAAGCTTGCGTCCTACTCTCTGTCCAGTGAGGAGAAGAAATGTGACCTGATGCTGTGTCCTGATTCTGCTACGAGACTGTCTGGAGAAATGTAGCTGTCCAACCGTAATGGAGGCTACGCACACTGGGCATCAGTCACGCAGCCCCGTACAGACAAATACAGTCACACCTCAACTTACGAAAGACCCAGCTAACGAACAATCCAAGTAACGAAAAACCTTTACGACAATTTTTTGTCTCTGAATACGAAAAAAATTCAATTTACGAAATCCCCAAGATGTTAATACACACTGTACGTATCATCCCATTGGCTATGAGGCAGCTACCCATGATGCTTTTCGTGACCTTTGACCCTCATTCATCACAGAGTTCTAACAGGCGAAAAGGACAGAATTGCTTTGTTTTTCCCCAGTGTGCTCATTGAAACTTTATTACCGGACACATTCCTTATGCATCATGAACCCAAAGAAAGTGCTTCCCAGTGCGAATGAAAAGAAGAAGTGGGCTGCGTTATCAATAATCAAACTTATTAGCGTAAAAATCCTCCAGCCAGGTAACGGACCATGAGGCTGGCTCTACGTCTGCAGATGGGTCTCTGGGCGCCGCCCATGGCCCACTGGTTTTTTGAAGGATGTGTTAAATGCAGAGGACAAATTTTGTTGTACAAATTGTCTGATGATAATGAAGTACTATCTTATCTTAATAGACGTGAAACAGACGATTAAAAAAGGACTAGGCATCATTCCATCAGCACAAATTAAAGACATGCTGAACAAATTTCATCAACTTTCAGAATTCATGGAAAAAAAAACATCCCGAAATTTTTTTCACGAGTCGTGAAACAAACACAATGGGATGAAAATGACCCACATGTCTGGTTCATTTTAATGGTTTAATGTTTAATGTGTGGTCAGTGAAGACATTTACCCACTGAGACCAATAAATGACATCTAAAATCTCCATTTTCTTTTACTTTTAACACAGTTCATACAAAATGTGTATTTTTAAAAAATATATATTTTTAAAGGGTTTAGGGGGTAGTATCGGGGACCTTGGAATGAATCAGGCCTTTAACATGTGAAATGAAACTGTATTTACGAAAAATTCATGGTACGAAACCACTTATGGAACAAATTAATTTCGTAAGTTGAGGTACCACTGTATTATAAATGTCTGGTTCTCTTTATGTGATCAAAGGTTCTGTGTGTGTGTGTGTGTGTGTGTGTGTGTGTGTGTGTGTGTGTTGCTTATGTCAATTACTTGAGCACAATTATTTTTGCATAACTGACTGTTCACCTGTATAAAATGTCACATTTCCATCACTACTGTCAGGGTATGAGATTAGATTTTTTTTAATGACATCTCGCTAACGCACCTAACCTTTACTGGTGCATATCATTATTAGTGATTTCTCTGTGTATTTCAGCTTTTTATTTCAGCTTTCCAATTTATGTCAGATCCGCCTTGTGCACTTCTAATCGACAAGACAGACAGTTTTTATTCATGTGTTCCATTGTTCTTTACCCATTAACAGCTCTTCAGCTTCATTAGCTGTGTGTATGTTTGAACTATTCTATTATTCTAGTTGCATAAAAAGAACAAAAAGGCAAATTTTTAATTGCAGTGCAGTTACGATGGTGTTTAACTCATAAAGACAAAGATCCACTGTCGAACAAAAGTATCTACCGATATAAACTGTTGGTCCATTAATCCTGTCGATACATGTAAAATGCAGTTTGTCATCTTTTCGTGGTCAACAGATTTGGACGTTCAGATGCTTCATAGTTACCGTGGAAACAGTTATCTTCTACAACATTGATTTATCAGTAAAACTCATGAGTTGGAGTGACGCTGGATCGACACACTTTATGTTCAGTTAATGATATATTGTACTTTTAAGTCACTTTTTCTTCAGTGTATTCTTTTTTTGATATAACAACCTTTGACATTACTCTGAGGTTTTATAATCAGTCAATTCAACAAAGGAAAATTGACCATTTTCACAGGAAAATGTTTAAATACAGAGGATAATATAAGAATATATGGTGATGAATTTCTTAGGAAAGGTTAAACAGAGAAAAAATAATTTGAGAATTGACACAAAAGTCACACTGGGTCCTTAAGGGTTAGAATGTCTTTTTCCTCCCACAACCATAATTGTTCTTAGACTTGATGTTCACATTACACGTTTTACATTTCATGTAAGAGCTAAGCAGCAAGTGTTGGTATGGATGTAAATAAACAACTAGTTAGAATGAGCAACAATGGCCACCCAGAATGAACAAATAATGAGAAGAACATCATTGGACTCACACAAGAGTCTGTAAACCATTTACAATAGGAATGGGCGGTATGACCAAAATGTACATTTCGGTATAATTTGAGCCACTGGTGTTATACGGTATATCATGGTATAGTACTTTTGTAGGCTACTATACATGAAAATAAACTATAAATGACACCAGAACAGTTTGTTAGTAGGCATATAGCTCCAACTGCAGTCTTTCTTCATATTCATAGCACAACACATTTCAATGATAGCAATCACTGTAGCAGCACTTAGCATGCTAACGTTAGCGAAATCGCTACGAAACGAAATTGTTGAACTCTGAACAGTCATTTTAGGTGTTAACACCAGCCGGATACTATGGCTAACAGTAACTCAACTGGCTATAGTAACATACAGTTGTTTAGGCTGGTGCAGTGTGTTAAATTTAAGGCACTGTTAACGTTTAGCACAATTGATTTGTTGTCATAAACTATGGCTGTCAGAACTTTGGCTTTTAGCTTGTTAGCTCGCTTTTCAGACACCCTGTAAATTAATTTGTAGAGCCCTGAATCCAAATATGTTGTCATCACATACTATTATAATCAATAGTACACTACTTAAACTGTGTATTTTATATTTGTAGCTTAAACTAAATGCTTCTGCTAACAACTGTGGTATTAGCTGCTTCTTAGAAGCAGTCGGCGGATGTTACAAACTGTGCTTTACTGCCAGAACGGTATGACCAAAGTCTTTACCGTGGACAAAAAATATAGCCTAGGATCTAGACTGTCCCCAGTGGCCGCAAACTGCATTTGCTACGGGGGCAGTCTAGAAAGTCTAGGCGAATTTGTGGGCGGGATAACCGCTGTCTGTCAAATTTTCTCTTTACACAACGCCACGCTATTGGATGGGTAACCAGTCAGAGCCAACCAGTCAGAGCGATGAACATGGATTTCGTAGACAGCGTCACCGGAAGAACACACCAGAATGTAGTCTCAAAACGAGTGCAGCAGCTTAGCCATACCCGGTGGGCAAAACTCCGACGTCGCTTTTTTCCAAAAACAGCTTAAGTGCCGTTTTCTGCTCCTCTCGCAGGGAAAACTGTAATTTTAAATCACCTAGCGTTGCTGCCAAAGCCAGCTCGAATGGTTGTTCCTGGTGATGAGCCATGTTGTCTAGCAGCTAGCAACTGGTGTTACGGCAATGTGTGCTAGCTAGCAGCTACGCCTTCTTCTTCTCTTTGGTGTGCTAGCTGCTACGTCTCTGCGACTACAACATTACGTGTCGTATTTTTGTCGTCATGAGGCAGGGCGGGCTCCAATCCCGCCCCTCGCGATTTGATTGGTCCGACCCATTTTGGATTTTCAGATCCTAGGCTGCCTAGTCTGTCTCCCCATAGCAAATACCATTTGCGGCCACTGGGGACAGACTAGATCCTAGGCTACAAAAAAATACTTCATAAGGTATGATACCTTCCATGACGCCCATTCCGAATTTACAATATTTCAAAGGTTTTGGTTGAGGAGAAAAACGAGCCATGTTTAAAAAGCACCGCAAGTGTCAGTGGTTTTATATGAAAACACTCCTGTCACAGACTGAAAGGGAATGCTTGATGCTTTCAAATACGCAACATACTTAAACTCTGACTGAATGTATGCTGCGTTTACACAAACCTCTAAGGACATAATGGATCGAACTAATAAAATCCAAGGCAGCTGTTGTTATAAAGTGAAGCTCTTTCGGCTCCTAATGCTTAAACAGCTTTAAAGTCTGTCATTAAAGCAGCGACAGAAAGGGAGTGTCAGCTACACAGATACATTAAACTACATCCTCCAGTGTAACGTTATCATTTGTTTAATTTAACAACAGACTTAAAAATAGATAAGATACAATTCAGCTTTAATCATTCAAAGCTGCAGAGAAAACAGACGATTAAAAAAGGACTAGGCATCATTCCATCAGCACAAATTAAAGACATGCTGAACAAATTTCATCAACTTTCCGAATTCATGGGAAAAAAAAAACATCCCGAAATTTTTTTCACGAGTCGTGAAATAAACACAATGGGATGAAAATGACCCACATGTCTGGTTCATTTTAATGGTTTAATGTTTAATGTGTGGTCAGTGAAGACATTTACCCACTGAGACCAATAAATTACATCTAAAATCTAAATTTTCTTTTACTTTTAACACAGTTCATACAAAATGTGTATTTAAAAAAAAAAATATATATATATATATATATATTTTTAAAGGGTTTAGGGGGTAGTATCGGGGACCTTGGAATGAATCAGGCCTTTAACATGTGAAATGAAACTGTATTTACGAAAAATTCATGGTACGAAACCACTTATGGAACAAATTAATTTCGTAAGTTGAGGTACCACTGTATTATAAATGTCTGGTTCTCTTTATGTGATCAAAAGTTCTGTGTGTGTGTGTGTGTTGCTTATGTCAATTACTTGAGCACAATTATTTTTGCATAACTGACTGTTCACCTGTATAAAATGTCACATTTCCATCACTACTGTCAGGGTATGAGATTAGATTTTTTCAAAGCTGCAGAGTGTTATTTCCAAGACGATGTTAACGGAACACGAACAAACATGTCTGAAGCAACCATGGCAACATATCAGAACCACGTGACGCTTCTATCAATTATTTTTTTTAATTAAACGACACGACCCACCCATTCATTCCTTTGTATTTGTCCATATAGAGCCAATTACGTTCTTTTTTTTTACAGAATCCGTTGTTGGTTTTCTTTAAAGTGGACTCCAGGGAATATTCAGGGGCGTGGAGGCGAAAACATCCGCTGCTAATTATTCAGGGAAATTAATTCAGCCTTTTGAGCAGAAGCCACAAAAACGCTGACATAACATACATCTCTTAAATGACTTCCTGTGCAAAGCAAAATATGATCAATCGATTCTTTAACAACTTTTTCCCCTCACGCTTGTTTTTGTAAGTTGAGAAACTGTATTTACTCCAAATGCATGTTGCAGAAAAAAAGCCTCGAAGCTGCCCTCTAGTGAGTAAAACACTGCACATGTGATGCAAAGGGAAAAAAGATAGAGAATGCAAAGGTTTTCAAAGTGAAACTAATCCTAGAAGTTTCTGATTGTTTATATAATGATTATTGTCTATTTGAACAATTTATCTAGAATTATGGAGGTTCATGTTAAACTCAGGTTGAATTATACAGAACATCTTTGCTCTATAGTTACTGATAAAAACTGACAAAAAAAATGCAAACGTATTGAGTTTTTTTAAATAATAGAAAATCTGTCCAAACATTTTCTGAAAAGAGTTTTGGAAAATGGCTGCAGGACAATCAGCCCAGTTTCTGTTGTCTCATCTTTCATTCTGCTTTTCTCATTTGATTCCTATCTGTGCAGTAACAGACAGCCCAGCACCTCCTCCTCCTCCCCCACCAGAGGACATGGCTGTATTTGAGGAGCCCTCCCCTCCACCTCCTCCCCCACCTGTGGATTACGAAGAAGAGGAGGCAGCGGTGGTTCACTACAGTGATCCCTACGCTGACGGGGACCCCCACTGGGCTCCCAAAGCTTATTTAGAGAAAGGTTTGTGCTTCCTCTGTCAGAAACGTCATAGTTTATGATGAAGAAATCTGAGCCTTTAATCTCTTGGCTGTTCAGGCGGATCATAGTAAAAAAACATAGGCTTCATCGGGCCAAGTCAAATGCCTTTGGGCTGTTTCTCATTTTACTGACAATGAAAGAAAAGCCAAGAGACGACAGGGTTTTTATATTCATCACTGCCTCAGATTTCGCCAAAAAGATGCAAGTCATCTCTAAACTGAAGTAAACTTTGGTGTCTTCTTTGCACGTTTTGTCAACTTTTACACTCAATTCTACATCTTCACTCTACATATGTGACCCTCCATTCCTAGCGTAAGTTCTTCAAATCATGTCTTTTAGGAAGAACAACAACTGACTCTGACAGTAATTAAGTCTAAAACAAAGACAAATCGACTCCAAACACGACTTTCCTTGGCGCTGGCGTTTGGTATTTCCCCGTCATGTTTGGTACCGTTGGAAAGATGGGGATTCCCTCTAGACAACCCTTAAATAGAAATTTACATAATTATAGATTTGAACCAATGGGAGGCCTCAGAACAAAGCCTTCTACACTAAACTAAATCCCTTGTTGCTATGGTGATGTTGAAAAACGGCCTCTGATTGGTTGAATTAGTGTCACGCAAACATTTTTAATAAACTTTCAGATAAATATAAATTATTAATTTCTGAAATTTGACCCAAGTGACTGGTTTGTGATGGAGGGTCACATAATTTAGTCTTTTATCCATTTGTTTGCTTAGTTGTATTTTATGTTTTATCTCATATAGTCCATGGGTGCCTTGAAAGGTGCCGATAAATGAAATTTATTATTTGTTATATTTATGAAAAAGTCAAGAGCTGTAATTGAATGATTATGATCATTATTGTTTAATCTTTTTTTCCCCAGTGTATTAGTCTGTGCAAAATACAAGGAACAGCAAAAAAAAAAGTCAATTATTCAATGACATCCTTTAAGTATTTTGTTTGTTCTACAACTACACCAGAAAACGTTGACATTTAAGTTGTGTTTCTTTTGCAAATGTCAGACCAAATGATTAATTATTTTTGCAATTATTTGTTCATTTAATCATTAGCTGCTAAATGTTTAGCATTTGCATGTCTAAAAGTGTTGTTGTGGTCTCCTCAGTTGTGGCCATCTATGACTACACCAAGGACAAAGAGGATGAGCTGTCCTTCATGGAAGGAGCCATTATCTACATAATCAAGAAGAACGATGACGGCTGGTTCGAGGGCGTCTGTAACGGTGTCACTGGACTCTTCCCAGGAAACTACGTGGAGTCGATCATGCACTATGCTGACTAACAAAAAAAACAAACAAACAACAAAAAAAAAAGGCACTGCATTTTTGAACTGAGATAAAACCGTGAAGATGTACAGATGTATGCAGTGCAACGATAGCAGTTTATACAGCTCCTATTCTGAATGAAGTGCCATGGTGACGTCTTAGGAGTTTACAAGTGGTTTTATTTTGTTTGTTTTGGGGGTGGGGTGGGGGGGGGGGGGGACATGCACGGTTTTATTGTGGTCCAAAAAAAAAAAAAAAAAAAAAAAGCGTCGCACAAAGACTGAGGTTGCTGAAGCTTTGAAAGGTCAGGTCTGTTAGTTTACACTGTGGATGAAAAAAAAACATCACATCTGTCTTAGTTAGTGACAGCACATTCTGCCAAATGAGAAATTACACCAACACGTGCCATGCAGGTTCCTCCTGCCGTCTAAAAACATGTATGCAAGGCTAATTCTGTGGTCAGTGCCCTTGAGCAAGGCACTAGTGTAGATCTGGAGGTCTTCTCTGGGTATCTAACACTGACCCGTCGATGGATGGGTTTAACACAGAGCTTGAATTTTTCTAAGAGGATGAAGTGAAGTTAATATTTTATCAAACAGTGATTCGATCACAAACATTTCATGCAGATCAATGCAGTTCAAAGGTTCAACAGGTCATTGATAAGACAATAACATTTAGACCAGGGGTGTCCTACATGTTTTAGATACTTCCCTCTTCCACGTGATTGTTTAACCCTTTAACTCCTGAAACTTTAGTAATTCCACAGTAAAAAAGGATGTAAACAAGCAACAAAATAAACAAAAATGGCCAAAGTTATCAATAAAATGAACAAAAATGAATAATAAACTGACAAAATAATTAGTAACAGGAAGAAAGTAAGACACAAATGGAGCAAAATTAAAGAAAAAATTATAAAATACAAAGTAAAATGTAGAAAAAAAACTTTGTGTCTCACTTTGTTCATGTTACTAATTATTTTGTCAGATCTTATAGACAATTTCATTTGTTCTGGTCAAACTTTTATTTAATATTAATCCAAGTTAAACTCATAGATAACAGTGGGATACACCAATATGCAACTGGGAATTTACATTTGATTTCCCTAAATATTAATTCAATATGATTAAATCTTCATAAAGTCAAAAGATTTGAAGATGCAGTGAATCAGTTCAGTTTGAGGTTCCTTCCAAATGTCTGCAGTTAAACTATAGGCGGTCATTTGTGAAATAGGTGGT
Source organism: Siphamia tubifer (assembly GCA_020466265.1). Taxonomy (NCBI): domain Eukaryota; kingdom Metazoa; phylum Chordata; class Actinopteri; order Kurtiformes; family Apogonidae; genus Siphamia; species Siphamia tubifer. Next base: position 4,113,269 of record CM035799.1, on the reverse strand, counting down.
TTTTGCTTCAAACTCATGGAAAACAGATTTTGCTGATTAATATTTACATCCAATTCTGCCCCCTAATGGTTACTTTGTGAATTACACCCCATCGTTTTGCCACATTTGCAGTGGATCTTTTGTGTTTTACTTTATTTAATAACTCTGTACGGTGACCTTTAGTGCCCTGAAAGGTGCCTATACATAACATTTATTATTATTATTATTATTATTATTATTATTATTATTATTGTCATATTGGCTACTAAAAACATGTTAATCATTTTTGTAGATCTGACCTTTAGACATATACAACCAAACAAATAAAATACAAAAAATAAAATAAAAAGTAAAATCAGTAAATACAAAGAATTAAAATGACATGTGTTATAATTACAGATGCTTCAAGCGTTCATTTCCAGTGTAAACCAGCAGACCGACCACATTAAAATAAGATCAACTCTCCCCTCTTTACAAAAACATCCAACCTACTGTACCTTATCAAAGAAAAAAAAAAAAAAAAAGATCATCATCAAGTGCATTAGGACACGACTGAATGTTCGATACTGTCGATGTCCAAATCACAAGATGTTAAAGAGGTGGAAAAAGGTAACTTTTGAGTTGTGTAATTTTACTATGCTCTGTTTCAGTGGGGATGATGTGAGCGCACTGGAAAAAATCTAAATCTAATCAAGTGTATTTTTATCATTTCTAGTCTAAATATGTTATCACACTTAAAATAAGACAGAATCACCTAAAGAGGAAGTGAGATATACGAACTTATTTTTAGACAATTGATCTGGAAAATCTGATTTAAAGAAATATTATCAATATTATTTCCTCCACAAAGGAGGTATTAAAGGTACCTGAGGTGTCTGTCAGCAGGATGACACAAACCTTCAGGTCAAGGATGAACCCATTACATTTTGAGCAGTGAAGGTCAAAGGTCAAGGTCACACTTAAGGTCAACAGCTAAAACATAGTGTAATATCTCAGGATTTAGACAAGATATAATCTGGTGTTTTTTAATCTCATAATTTTGACTGGATTTTACAATTAGAACTTTTGTCTATTCATCAAAAAGGGACAACAAATGTCAAAATACCGACCCCAGAACAGCTGAAAATTCTATATTAAAATAATCTTAAGGAAGGTTTTTCATATATAAGACGCATTAAGTGAAGTCAAAATCCTGAGGCAAAAAAGACAAAATTATGAGATAAACATTGTCTCACCGTCAACACCTATGGCTTCATCACGTCATATTTTGACGTCAAAGCCAATGGTGTATTGAAAAGGTGAATGAAATATTTGGACGAGAAATGACAAAAATACACTTGATAAGATGTAGATTTTTTACAGTGTAGGATGATTAAAGGTGGAGCGTGTAAAGAATGCATTACAAAAAAAACAAAAAAAAAAAAGAAAAGAAAACGTTCTTGTTTCTGGTGGAGTTTCCTTCCGTTCTCTAACTTGTATATAACCTGTAACGTGAGAAGCTGCCAGTACAGTACATTTGTCAGTTAGTGTGTCACCTGTGAGTTTCCATCGGCGTCAGTGGGAAGTGAGGTGGTGCCATGGTTAGATGGGTTACATTTGGTTTATTTGTACTTGAATATTCATTTTTATTCACTCACAGTGCCATTTCAACCTTGTCTGGGTCGTGTATAAATGTATTTGTTTGGGTTTTTTTTGTTGTTCTGATCACATTGTCACTATATTTTGTAATACTGTCCAGCTACTGTAGCAGAGAGAGGCGTGAAGAAGCAGAGGAAGGACTAACTGTTTTATGCTTTCAGATCATTTTCCATTGTGTTGGAATAGTTGCACTGAGTAGTTTTAAACGACTGTGATTACCTTCTTTTTCTTTCTTTTTTTTTTTTTTTTTACTGAAGAGCTAAATCTATGGGAGCCCATTTCTGCCAGGAGAAAAAAAAGCCCATAGAAAGTCAACATTTGGAGATAAAGTCAAAATATTGAGATAAAATGTCAAAATATTGAAATAAAATGTCAAAGTATTGAGATAAAATGTCAAAATATTGAGATAATTTGTCAAAATATTGAGATAAAATGTCAAAATATTGAGATAAAATGTCAAAATATTGGGATAAAATGTCACAATATTGAGATATGTCAAAATATTGAGATAATTTGTCAAAATATTGAGATAAAATGTCAAAATATTGGGATAAAATGTCACAATATTGAGATAATATGTCAAAATATTGAGATAATATGTCAATATATTGAGATAATTTGTCAAAATATTGAAATAAAATGTCAAAGTATTGAGATAAAATGTCAAAATATTGAGATAATATGTCAAAATATTGAGATAATTTGTCAAAATATTGAGATAAAATTTCAAAATATTGAGATAAAATGTCAAAATATTGAGGAAAAAAGTGTACATTTTGACATAGTAAGAGCACATGCTCAAACTGTGGAACCCAAATGCTGGAAAGATGCTCAATAGCACAATAACAAATAAATTTTCCTGCGGTTTTTACAAGCTATTCTAATGTATGTCTGGAAGCCCATTTCCTCCAGCAGAGTGAAATACAGGTTAACTGTTTCAAATACATCATTTGTTAATGTCAGATCATGGTGAAACAACAAAATCTAGTCATTCATTTGTGGTAAAGTCACATTTAAAGTACTCCTCAGTGTACTCCATTTATGAATCAGTGCTATCATGTGCTCTTACTGTGTCAACATTTACACTTTTATCTCAATATTTTCACTTTCTATGGGTTTTTTTTTTCTCCTGGTGGAAATGGGCTTCTATATAATCTGTGTTTACACAACTGTAACATTTACACTTATCATCTGTTCTTTCAGTGGTTGCCGGTGCGGTGCTTTAGATTGGTGCTCAATAACCATAGTCACACCAACCCAAACAGCCTCAAGAGTAAATGCGCTCTAACATAGAAATGTAACTGAACATATTATTATCCTCTTTATTTTCTTTCATCAGATTCGATTGTAATCTTCTCCAGTCACGTTTTTTGCAACCTAGTGAATGTAGGTGTACAGGTAGGATCAGTTTTTCGTCTCTTTACAGTCGTAGATTTCTACCAACGGCGCCTGTGAACTGCAGTGAAGGAATGATTTGAAATCCTGAGGTCTTAAAAATAAAGCCCACGTGAATATGAAGGATTTTTTTTCCCCCTTAATTTTACGACGACATGCAAAAACAAACAAACAAACAAACAGCTCTGGAGCCAAAGGCTATTTTTGGGCAAAAGTTGTAAAGGCGTGTTGTTAAAGGTTGTGGGATATTTTTTGGAAAGATTAGACTTTCAGGATCATCATCCAGGTGAACAACTTTACCAACAAGCGACTGGATCCAAATAATAGGCAGAGCAGTGGTTGTCAAACAGTGACGTACCCTCTGACATGGGCAAAATATTTTTGTAAGAAAAAAGATTTATTAAATCCAAATTCATATCGGTTATTGTCTCATAATTTTGGCTTTTTATCTAATTTTTATTTTTTAATCTCACAATTTTGACTTTTTGTCTCATAATTTTGACTTTGTCTATTCATCAAAGGAACATTAAATATTAAAAATCTCGACCCCCAAATAGCTAAAATTATATATAACACGACCCTGTAGGCCGATCTGTTCAAAAGTTCATATTCCTTCATGTCCAATGGCAGCCATTTTGCATTTCGTAACGTCACTCCAGTAGTTTCCCCGCTAGGTTGTACAGTCAGATATTATTATATGAGGGCAATAGAAACCAAAAAACACTCACAACCTTTTACAACAGCCCGTGACCGTAAACCCCCCCAGGCTCCCTAGATAAAATAAAACAGCGTCTGCTCTTAGAACACTTGTACTTATCACTTTCAGAAACAAACATGGAAAAATGGAATTAATCTTTAACCAGAAATAACAGTTTTTTCAGGTTTCCATAACAACCATATCATCAGTATCCATTCAGCCTTTTTGCATGAAAGTATTAAAACAGCGAATGATTTACCACAACATCCCATTCTTGATTGTATTTTGTCCATCATGACGTCATTTTTTTGTGAGAACTTTTTCTACCTAACGTATTTCTAGCTTTGCATTCGAGGTGTTTTTATGTCTACATATGTGTCTGATACTGCTGAGGAAGCTTCGATAGCAGTCGTCCGTAAAAGGATTTATTTATACTTTTTCATGGACAAATCACGAGACAAACCACTGACGTGCAGAACCTTGTAATGTTTACCACTTAACGTCTAGCATTTCAGGGCATCACAGGTCAAGACGCCTTTCGTTGATGTGTTTTCTTATGACGAAACAAACAAAAAAAACAAAACAAAAATATCTAACTTAAATGTTATCGGGAACAGAAATCAGTATCTGTCTTCTCTCAGTTTGTACATAGGATGTGTTCATTGAAATTTATGTACAGTCTTTTTGTAATAAACAGCTCATTGAAACTAAATCGTGTGTTTTTTGTTGTTTTTTTTTACATAAATAGTACGTAAATGTAAAGGGAAAGGCTCAACTGTTAGAGAAAACTTAAATGTGTCCAAGACGAGGAGGAGGAGGAGGAGGAGGAGGAGGAGGAGGAGGAGGAGGAGGAGGAGGAGGGATGAAGTCAGGAGGAAGCTCATCTGGATAGTCTTCAACAGCTGTGGTTGGAGGCGGAGCCAAGCTCACCTTAGGGGTGTGGCCGTTGGGTCTGTCTGTAAACAGTGTTATTTTTAGGCTGGTTTGTTTTCAGCTCTGTCTGTTGTGCAGGTTTTTTTTATTTTTTTTAAAGTGTGATTTAAATATGGCAGCGTGTACCTGTTCTGGCAGAAGAGCAGAGGCTTCGCTGAGTCAAACATCGTTTCACTGCAGTCGTGTAGTTGGAGAACAGAGCAGCCCCATACTAAAAAAAACACACAAGCAAAGGTAGATTAGATTCAATTTAATTGATCCCACTGGAAGTAACGGAATAAAATGTAAGAAGAAGTGTATTTGAACGATAAATGCAAAAAATAAATAAAACAAGGCAGAGCGCAGACCTCCACCAAGGCTTGATTTTTATTCACATGTGAAGTGATTGAGCCATAGGTGTTGATCCATCTGATGTCTGAAGGTTAGGGGTCAAAGGTTAGGGTTACAGGTGTTGACCCACCTGATGTCTAAAGGTTAGGGGTCAAAGGTTAGGGTTACAGGTGTTGACCCACCTGATGTCTGAAGGTTAGGCGTCAAAGGTTAGGGTCATAGGTGTTGACCCACCTGATGTCTAAAGGTTAGGGGTCAAAGGTTAGGGTTACAGGTGTTGACCCATCTGATGTGTGAAGGTCAGTCATGTCTCAGTCACGTCCAAACTGTTCCACAAAGGGTCAGTGTAGCTGAAGGTTTTTGTTCCAACCAACCAATAATTCAGTTTTTTTTAAATTAAATTTATTTGAACATTTAAAAAAATGAAAAACAAAACATACATTTAAAAAAACAAGAACACAAGCATGTTCAAAAGGAGTGGGTGGAAGTTCATTCATTAATTATATCTGATTCATATGTGCATACATACATATAAAATGAAAACCATAAAAAATAAAAACAAAAAAACAAACACAATGCTGATAATAATAATAAATAATAATAATTATTATTGTTATTATTATTGCCATCATAATATTTGTGGAAAAATAAATGAAAAACAAACTAAATTAAAAGGAATGAAAATGAGCTGACACTAACAACACAACATGGATCCAAAATGAGCCACTGTGAACAAAAATAAATACAGAATTATTAATGACAAACCAATGGACTCTGAAGACTGACATCAGTTGATTAATTGAGTTCAGTCTGATGTGGAACAAAAACCTGGAGCGACACCTGCCCTGAGTGGAACAGTTTGGACACGTCTGCTGTAAAATAACAATATGTTCGTATTAAAGCTTAAGTTAATCCTCTGGAACCGGATGAAATTCATCTTTCTCTTCCTGACGTTGTTCCTGGAGCTGGAATTTATGCCTCTGTCCATATTATGGATGTTCTCTAGGGGGCGGTAACGAGTCGATTTGGGTTCTAGAAGCAGGTTGTTAGAGTTTAGCTTTTTAACACAATTGAATTCACATTGTGTCTGTAGTTACAGGTGAACTAAACACTGAACATAATGTTACTGTAGCTAATGATGTGGTTCCTAATGTGTCGTCATCTTCCACTTTATCCAGGTCCAGGTCGTTGGGGCAAAAGCCTCAGTAAAGTTGCCCACACGCCCCTCACCTCTTATAGTAATAAAGTACTTTTACTGAGTTACTTTCCATCTCTGGTTTTTAGAGCTTAAATACCAAACAGTAATGATGTTAACTCATAACATCTACAGCTGTGAAACGATGACAGAGCGTTTTATTTACAGAGTATCATCAGTATTTTGACTCCAGTAAAAAAGGAACTTTGTGACCTTTGCTATTCTGATGGAGTTGACCCACAGTAGCAGTCTGTGTTTGTCGTCACAGCACAGGAACCTGATGTAGTGAGACTCTTTCTGGATGCAAGGATGCTGTAAAATAAAGAAGTAGAATAAAAAAAAAACTAAAAACAGTGGCTGTAAATCAGAGGTGTCAAACTGCGGTCCTGGAGGATGAGTGTCCTGCATGTTTTTAAAGTTTCCTTCTTCTATCACACCTGGAGACCATTCCATCTTCATCATCATCATCATCATCATCAGTCTTCTGCAGAGATGATGATGAGGAGCTGATTATTAACTCTAGCTGTGTTGTGTGGCCCCTGAATGAAAATGACTTTGACACCTGTGCTGTAGATGGTGTAAACACTGCCTCACTGAGTGTTTATGTCATGCACACAACGACCAGCAGAGGGAGCACAACACCTGTGATAACATGAACAACACTGGGAGACGATTAATGATTAACTCTAATTTACTAAATATAATAGGACATAAAAGGGGGATTTTATATATATATATATATATATATATATATATATATATATATATATATATATATATATATATATATATATATATATATATATATATATATATATATATATATATAAATATAAATAAAATCCCTAACGGCAAAGTTCAGATTCATCTGAGAAAAATAAAACAAATTACCACATTGACAACAGGACTAGTTTGACCTGATGATTAAACCAGTTTCCTCATTTCCACATGTTACGGTACATTCAATACTCATTTCTCCACAACATCATTAAACTGTAAACAAACCCATGACTTTGAGGCATGTTTTCCTCCTTTTTATCAGATGCTGTGTCTTCATGTAACCGTTGCCATGTCAACAATGATCTTATTTAGCCTGGAAGTAGGTTTGCTAACATTTAATACTTGTTTATTACTGTAAAACTCTGACCTTCATTAGACATGGAGAGGTATGAAAGTCAAATTAAATTGAGGTGAATTCATCTTAAAGCAAAACCGATACCTTTCTGAAACTTCCCCCACATCATGACTTTTGCCTTTAACATATATTTAGTTCATTTCTCAGAAGAAAATGTGAAGTGGTCCAGACAGTGTTACACATGAGTTGTATTTAGTCATGCTCTGAGCGCAGCCTTTTGCTTCGTTTATATTCATCACAAACCACAGTTTAATAAGAACAGTGCAGTGTTTTTCCAGTTCCACTTCTAACATGACATTCAAAGTGTATTTTTCCTGTAACTCCAGAGCAGTGTTCTGTTCTACAAAAGTAAACAGTAACTGCACAGACACCAGACTGAGAAAAAATCACCTGAAAGTTCTGTTGTTGTTCAGTCCCAGTAGTTTTAGGTAGATTATTGGACATGAGGTAGTTATTCTTACTGTACATTAACTAGTTCTACAAAAACCACAGTGTGACTGATACATGGATTAATTCTGATAGTGATTAGTGACTGGGAATTTTGACTTTATCTCATAACTTTGACTGTTTATCTCATAATTTTAGACTTAGACTTCCTTTATTGTCATTGCACAAGAATACACACAACAGTGGGATTTTTGGCAACGAGATGTCGTTGCTTGGCTTCCGAAGCACACATACTAAATACATAAGTAAATAGCATCTAAGGAACAGAGTAAAGAGAATGAATAGTGCAAAAAACAGAATGAATAGTGCAAAAAAACAGAGTAAGTAGTGCAAATTTTGACATTTTATCTCATAACTTTGACATTTTATCATAATTTTGACTTTTTTCCTCCATTTTGATATTTTATCTCATGATTTTGACGTTTTATCTCATAATTTTGTCTGTTATTCATAGTTTTGGCTTTTTTATTTCATAATTTTTTACATCTTATCTCATAATTGTGACTTTTTACCTCATGATTTTGACTTCACTTAATGCACCTTATATATATAAAAAAAACATAAGAAACATTAATTGACAGTTCACCTTATAGTGCAGAAAACAGAATAATAACCATAATCTGTTTCAGTCTCATACAGTGATTGACTGTAAACTATTGGGGCAGGGTCCTAAATGAACATGGGTAAGAACACAGTAATGGTCTTTACTGTATTTTTTTTGTTTTGTTTTACTAGTACTTTTTGCAGTTACTGTAAAAACACTCAGATTTTCTCCAAAATGACAGACATTTGAGATGAGATATTTTCTTACACAACAAAGAATGATTATTTGAATGTTACAAAAAACACAATAACTCATTTTCGCCAAAAAAAAAAAAAAATCCAGTTACTGCCTTTTTGCTTTGTAGGACAGTATTTATTCCAGGGCAGGAGCATGAATCATCTGTGCAGCACTCGGCCTGTTGACCCTCTGATACAACGCTTCATGCTCATAAACTGCAAGAATGCATTTGAACACGTACACACACACACACACACACACACACACACACACACACAGCGTAGCCGGTGGGTTCTATTGCACTTTGTTCCACTGCTCGTCTCAGACCTGCCTCTGGTCCACATTAAACTGTCTGTTATGTGATAAAGTGAAGCACAAAGCTGCATCCACCACCTCATGTCAAACCCTTTCACTTTTACTAACATTATCTTTCCATTATCTCCTGATCACTTTCCACCAAAGCTACAAAAATCCAAGTCTTACTCATTTCTAGTCCAACATTTTTCCATCACATTTAAAATAAGACAGAATAAAGCTATAGAATGACTTGTAATTGAGATATAAAAACTTATTTTTGGACAATAGATCTTGAAAAACTTAATCCAACAAATCTTTCTGAGATCATTTTCACTTGTTCCATTGGTAGATTTTTTATTTATTTATTTTTTTTGCTTAATTCAATTTTGGTCTAAATCAGTCCAGCTACTTTTAACCTTGTTATGACTCTAGTCTCCAGTGTCATGTCTTTGTCTTGTTTTTCTATCTTCTGTTTGTTTGTCTTTGTGGCTTTTATTTTGACATGTAGATTCATGTCACCTTGTCTTGGTTTTCTTTTTGTCACAGGTGTGTCTCATCCTCATTCATTTTTCTTCAGTCAAACCTGTTTTCCCTTCTTTATAAGCTGTTTGTCATCTTCCCCTCGGTGCGAGTTTGTCTGTCCTTGTACGTCAAATAAGCAGTTTCTATCTTGTCTCTGCCTGGTTTTGGAAGTGTTGGTTATCTAGATTCAGCTTTTTGTCTACCCCGTCAGTCTATGTCTCTTTTGTGGATTTTTCGTTGCCTGATTTCTTGCCTGTCCCTGACCACGAGTTTGTCCGATCTCTGCCGGTACCTCAATCAACCTCGGAACCTTGGCCTGACCTTCTTCTGCACACTGGTAACATCTTTTGGATTTCCTTTTTTGCTCATGTTTGGACTGTCTGTGTTTGACTCCTGCCCATTTGACCTTTGACCCCTCTGAGCTATCTTCCAGTTGCTGAGCTCCCTGGTGATTCATTTCCCCTGATGAACGGTGGATCTGGAGATGGCTCACTACTTCCTGCGACCATTGTCAATTTACTACAAGGTAAAATTTCAAAGTGATCCAGGATCTCTTCCAGATCACCACCAAAATGTAATCATTTGTTCCTTGTGACACTTCCAACACATCTTGAAAATGTTATAAAAATCTATGTATTTTTTGAGTAATGTTGCTGACAAACAAACAAACCATATTTAATACCTCCTCTGTGGACCTCTCTTCATTTGGATGTGGGAGGGTCTGCCTTGGCAGAGGTTTGTGCTCTCTGAGTGCTTTCCTAGCATTTAATTTGTCTTCATACTTGTGCATTTGTCACTTTTTAAAATTTGAAATAAACATTGTGGACACTTAAAGGGACGGCAGAAAAACAAAGCAAGTTTAACAGTCAGATGTGAACTGTTCACAGGTGTTTGTTCTGGATACTGTTGTTTTACCTTAAGGATGAAGCAGTGATCTGTGGGAGCTTTGTACTTCTGTCTGTAGTTGTTCGTGATGTAGATGTTGACTTTTTCAAAATGGATGAAGCAGGCCAGGTCACTGGATAACTATCAAAACAAACAAAAAAAAAAAACAGACAAATGTGGGCAATCTGTATAATTCGTCCACAAATTCTTTAGTTTTTCAAAATGAAACCAAAAATAAAACAACAAAAAAATACCAATTTCTTCATCATTTGTTTCCAAAACCAAATTTAGAGACTTCAGAGAAAGACTTTGTCCATATTCAAGCTCCAGTTCAGAGAAAACCTCAACTTTTCCTGCTAAAGCTTTTCAGCATTTTTTGCACTTAAAGCAGAAACACATCACAGTAAAACACTGAAAGCTCTGGTAAAACCTCACCACTCACGTCAAACAAACTCCAAAAAAATAGTTGTGTGAATTGAAGGTGACCTATGGAGGCTTCACGTTGACTTCATCCTCTACTTCTTCTCTCCCACGTTGTTTGTTCGCTGTAACTTCGTCTGCTTATTATTATTCTAACAGTAGCATCTGTGTCTCCGTTGTTCTGATGTTACATGTGGGTACATCCTGGATTCCTGTTTTGCTCTGCCTAATGAAGTATCCCTTCCAGATACTGCTCATCCATGTGTCCTTGGCCTCAGATGATTCCTGCAGCTCCCTCATGTTTACCATTTGCTCACATCTGCCTCACACAGACCAACCGCCACATTCTCCCTTTCTTAGCTTTTTTTCGATCGTGTCCAGACTGTTCGTTTCTCCCAGTCTCTCAATGACGGAAGAACTTTTTTTTTCTCTCTTCAACAGCAGCGAGGCCTCCGTTCACACTGTCCATCTTCAGTTCTCAACCTCTTCCACCACAGAAGAAAACCATCATCCAGTTTCTACAGAAAAAAAAAATACTTCTTTCTTTTCAACTTGATGCTTTAACTGTTGTGCTTGAAAGACAAGAATGTCCTCATCTTATCCAAGATTACAAACTTAAAACATGATCAGATGTTTGCAGAAATCCTTAACCCATAAAGACCCGAACATCTACTGATCTAAACGGTTTAATACCTGTTGATCCCCTGAACCTAAAATGCAGTTTTAATTTAGTTTGGAGGTCGAACATCACAGTTTACTGGTACTTCCTCATACATGTCCATGACGCGGTGATGAGGAGTCTGATTGGCTCAGAATGTGTGAAGGAACACTCCCCCCTCCCCTCTCACTCGGTGTGTGTTTACCATCCCAGAGTAACCTCCAGTTAGGTTTGGTGCCGTTGCTTGTTTTGAAAACATGCAGGAAAAAAAAAAAAAAACAGGCTTTATTTCCACAGAGACGCATGAACCAGTTTGATCCGACATTTTTTTCCCAGTTTGTGCAGCAGCTACTGTGGCGCCACCTTCTCTTGTAGATACTAATGCTAATGCTAATTCATATTCGCTGCAATGGGGGACGGGCTTAACCCCATGTGGGTGACGCCAATGTCCTTGTGACGCGTCCTGGACAGGTTTTTCGGAGTGGCTCGTTTCTGTGTTTTCTATGAATGGTAGTCCCAGTAGTTGTAGGTAGATTATTGGACAAGAGGCAGTTATTGTTACTGCATATTAAACTAGTTCTACAAAACCACAGTGCATCTTATATATGGATTAATTCTGGTAGTGCTGAGTGACTGGGAATTTTTTACTTTTTATCTCATGGTTTTGACTTCAGTTAATGGGCCTTATATATGAAAAACCTTCATAAAAAACATTCATTGACAGTGTGCCTTATAGTCTAGTGCACTTTATTGTGCAGGAAATACAGTAAGTCCATAATCTGTTTCATTCTAATACAGTGATTAACTAAACTACTGGGGCAGGGTCCTAAATGGACATTGTACAGTAACTGCAAAAAGTACTAGTAAAACAAAACAAAGTCAGTAAAGACCATTACTGTGTTCTTACCAAACACCAACCAATGTTCTCTGAAAAGACAGACATTTGAAATGAGATATTTTATTACATGACAAAGAATGATTTGAATGTTGCAAAAAACACCAATTAATTTTAGCAAAAAAACAAAAAACAGTTACTGTCTTTTTGCTTTGTAGGACAGTGATCACATCATCACATCTTTTTCAGAGGTTATTTCAATGGATGACAGGGAGGTGTGAGTTTCGCTGTAAATGTCAAATTTTTATTTTATTTTATTTATTTTTAATGTTTTTTTTGAGGGGGGGCATTTAATTTTCAGAACAAAACAAAATGAGAAAAAAAAGTCAGATCACAAAGTCAAGACACATAACTACATGAAACACTTGAGTGACAGATGCACCAGTATGGTCCAAGTATCGCTGCCAACTTTTCAAAAAGATGTTACATTGTTTTCTGAGACACTAAGTGATTTATTTTCGCAGAGGGAATGTCTGATCTTGACATCTATTGGTAGAAATGGCCCAGACGTAGATGATTTTCTACAGACCATATAGAAAAGACTGGAAAGGTTGACAGAAGAGTTTCTATGGAGTTGACGTTTGGGCAGATGGTGACCAAATGGAGAAGATTCAACACCACTGGAGTGACTTATCGAAGATCAGCACATGTGTAACAGTCCAGGGGTCGGTTTCAGGAAGCAGGTTTAATGAAAACTCTGAGTTTGTTAACCTGGAAATTATTTGTTTTTGGGGTTAACAGACAGAGTTGTCATTAAACCTGCTTATTTAAACTGACCTCTGGACAGCGTCTGGGGAAAAACAAGACCTCCCCTGATGCCGTTAGTGTCAGGACGCCATGTACAACATTGGCTGAACTACAAGACGGATGCTACTACTTTCCAAAAAAGACTGAGAAGCCAGAAAACTGTTGGAAGAACCTTCAGTCGACTGATGAGACCACACATCATGGCTTGAATAAGAACCACTGTGTTTGGCAACAAATAAAACCAGCAGAAGAGCATCATCCCATCTGTGAACACTGGTGCTGACGGGGACACAATGAATGAATGGGGACATGATGAATGAATGGGACAGCAGTGGTGTCACTACAGCCTGTGGGCCAAAACTAACCCACCAAACTGAAATTTTCTCTAACTTTAACTGACTCATCATATATTTTTAAAACATCATCCTCTTCATTTTCCCTTTTTTTGCAGTAAATCATGTATTTTCTTATATGTGGAGGTTCATAAGTCAAATTTAGGGCTGCCAAATGATTACAATTTTTAATCATTGGGGCGGTGATGGCTGACTTGGTAGAGTGGGTCGTCCAGTAACTGAAGGGTTGGTGGTTCAAATCCCACCCTCCTTGTTGGTCCGTTGTGTCTTTGGGCAAAAACACTTCACCCTCCTGCCTCCAGTGTCACTCACACTAGTGTATGAATGTTTGGTGGTGGTCAGAGGCAAAATGGCTGCCACACTCCCGTCAGTCTGCCCCAGGACAACTGTGGTTACATATTTAGTTTACCACCACCAGAGGGTGATGTGAGAGCGAATGAATAATGGGTCACTAATGTAAAATGCTTTGAGTGGACAACAAACCATTATTATCACTATATTACATCATTATTAATCAGCGTAATCACAGAGTTGCTTTGGATTAATTTTGATAACGATTAAATATGAATTTTTAATCAATATTGTTTAATTTTGCATGAGTAAACACAATCAAGAAAGAAGAAAATATATCTGCACTCAACGCGTTTGTCCAAGCTAGTAGACGCATTAGCTGAAGTGCCAGCGGAATGTATGACTTACAGAAGTATACCAAGATAGATAAAAAATAAAATGTCAAACAAGCTTAAATTCATAAAAAATCTAAACATAAAACACTATGAAAAGTCCAAAACATATTCAAACATGCTTCTAAAAAACATTTTAAAAATATGTGATTAAACATGAATATCTAGGCAATTAACATGTTTATTCAACACCTTCAATAGTTTTAACCGAAATCAACTTCCATTTAACTGCATTAAAAATGTTATGGGATTAATTGTGTTAATGCATTAATTTTGACGAATTGAATCTAAAACATGATTAGATAAAATATGTTTAGATATTTGGATGGAATGAAATTATATAGAATTAAATAAGACAAGATAAAATAAATATAGGTCAAATTAGATAAAACAAGATTAAGTTTAACGACTGTCAAAAGAATTTAAAGATTGTTGACGTTTTCTCACATTCTTCACTCATCTTTGATAAAAGGAAAACTACACCTGTAGTTCTTCTTCTATGGTTGTTTCCGGTTGTTTCTGTCCGAATCGTTGCAGTCACTTTGTTACGCCCGCCCTCTGACTCTATACTTCACAGTGATTGGTCGGCGAGTTTCAGGGAAATTTCGCCAAAAGTTACATTGAGCGAAACTAGACTACTACTGTAGAACATTAAATGCGTTACTGCTAGGGGCATGTAGCACGGCTAGGCTAAGAGTATTTGTTCCTACCTTTGTCTTTCCTTTGGGAACATAGTAGATGCCTGAGGCTCTGAGCACAAAGTAGCGTGGTTTCCAGACTTTCTTTCCATCTTCCTTTAGGTACAACGTGCCTTCGAGATCAGGAACAATCACAGTCGGACCCTCGAAGTTCTCCTGCAGAGGCAGAAAACATGTAAAACTACTACTACACTCATGCATGAATGTAGACAGTTGACATAATCCACCCTTTTTCTCCTCAAACTCGCCTTCAATAAGAGCTGTTTGGACGACTCTGAAACTGTCCGCAGACACGTCGCCTTCTTCTTCCACATATAAAATAACTTCAAAGTGACAGAATGGTGATTAAGTTCAGTAATGGAGGCTTTTGCTGAAGAAAACCAATGTGCTCCTGCTCACCTGTGGGTCTGTGAACATCACATACTTCTGAGGTCGAGACACAAAATGGATTTTATTTTCACTGTGGCGACTCCACGTAGACAGTGGCTCCACTAAACACTCATGGTCTTCAAATCCACGCTCTGTAGAAGATGCAAGTGTGCGTCAAGGTTACGATAGTTTTGGATTTTTACCCCAAACCCTAAAGGGAAGGTGAGGGGGTTGGGGTAAAAGGGGTTTTGGTTCATTTTTTTCCCCCCCATCAGCAAACTACTGGACCAATTTCCATGAGATTTTTGTGATGTAGAAGTGATCCACAATGGATCCCATTAAATTTTGGTGACTGTAGGTCAAACATCAAGGTCAGCAAAAATGTGTTTTCACAATGATCAGAGATAAGGCAAGGTAGGAATTTCCTTTTCATTCCGTGTACTCAGTTCTGCATTTATTTAAAGATTTACAAACTATACTGGAACAGTAAAATGTGAATAAACTGGAATGTCTAAAGAAAATTAGACACAATTTGAACCATTTTCTGCTTTTCTTCTTCAGTTTAGTGTCTTTGTAGATCGGATGCATCATAAAACACATGGATAAATGATATGTTGAGGTAGAATAAAATTTAAATAGCCCTTATTTTCCTCATCTTTTTTTGCATTTGGATAATTTATACAAGTATTTTCATAATTCATTGGGTTTTTTGGGACTAAAACAACGAAAATGTGTTGTCATTATTTATAGGTCATTATGTTTTCATTTTACAGGAGATCAAACCAAGCTGAATGTGGGCTCTGAAGAAAATGAGTTTGAGACCCCTGTTCTAAACCCTTTCGGTCACATTGTATATGGAACAATGGAAATGTGGATTTTGTTTGTTGTTTAAAGTAATTACGACTTGAGTAAAGTACGACTACTATTTATCTCAGTTAAGGAAAATGCTTTTTTCTATTCTAGTTTATGTCATTTTGTATTTTTTGTTTGACCATAACCTTAGTTTGTGTTTGTGTGTTGACCTGACCGGTGTCCAGCTCTGGGTTGGTCTCACACAGGCTCCAGTCGATGCCACAGTCACAGTGCGTCTTTTCAAACAGTTTGTCCAAAACCTCTCGGACCGTCTGCCTCTCGTCCACCATCAGAGTCTTTGAGCCGCCGTCGCTCATCAGCACCTTTATGATCAGCTACAGGAGACGCCAAACCTCAGTGTGTTACTGCAGGTGACCATGTGGGGACGTTATCTAAAAAAAACACACCAACTGCTGACTGTACCTTTCTCACTTTGGCTTCTTTCAGTTTCTCCAAAGCCAGTTTAATCTTCGCTGACTTTGTCCGTGGTTCATTCTGGAATTATAAATATGCAAATAGCCATCAGTTTTTACTCGACCTTTAATCTTCATGGTTCATTTCTGTTCATATACTTTGATATATTGTATGTGCTTCACCTTGATTTAACAAAACCTGATTCATGCTGGTGTTGTCAAAATGTTCACAAACTGATGATTGTTTAACTCTTAAAGACCTAAATATCCACTGTTAAAACTATAAAAGGACTCGGAGCGCAGACCTCCGCCAAGGTAGACAGACCACCACCAAAATCTAACAAGGATTCAGAGAACGCCTTATCTCACCCCTACTTTGTGCCAATCTCAAGTTTCTATGACAACCTGTTCTTTAATTAGAGCCAATAATGTGATTGTGACCTTTCTGCTAAATACGACCTTGACCTTTGACCTTTACTCAAATGGATCATTGCATCTAATGCGCATTAGCTATATGGAGAGCTTAAGTCTCTGCCCCTTCCAGGAGGTTCATGGGGCCTGAGATCAAAATATTAATGAATGGTATTCAATGGGAAGTAAAATGCTAAAATAGTATCTGGTTTGTCATGTGACCTGAATCACACACATGTTGTAGCTCATAATAAATGATAATCATTGATGTGTGTTTCATTTGGCTGATTCATTTGTGAGTAAAACCTGTTAATTTAAACTACACGCCTGGAGAACATGTGACGTCACCACAGACTCCACAGCTGAGTGGAGTGTGACGTCACATCCTCCACTCACTGAAGACTCTTACTAACCCACATAAAACCTAATGTCACATTTGCTTCCATCATAAACCGGTGGTCTGTCTATCACCTCAAATATTTTGTATTAACCGCTATCACAAGTGAATTTCAGAGCACTTGTCAAACGGAATCAGAATTTAGCTCAACTCACTCCATTCTATTTTTTTTTGAGCTAAGCACCCATGGACCAGAAGTAGAAGGACGTGACTTAGCCTCCCCATGAACAGTATATGCCAGCGGAATTTCATGGTGATATCTCAAGTATTCATTGAGTTATAGCAGGATATGTCTCTGTGGACACACACACACACACACACACACACAGATTACAATAATCTCTTCCAACTAATGTTGGATGAGATTAATAATTTGTTGATCTGCCAGATTACCACCACAACCTGAAAATTTCTTCAAACTCCATCCATACGTTTTCGAGTTACATTGTACACAAACCAACATGGGCAAAAACAAAACCTCCTCGGTGGAGGTAACAAACATCTACTGATCTAAACTGTTTAGTAGCTAAGGATCCTATGG
Organism: Siphamia tubifer; assembly: GCA_020466265.1. NCBI lineage: Eukaryota > Metazoa > Chordata > Actinopteri > Kurtiformes > Apogonidae > Siphamia > Siphamia tubifer. Next base: position 4,095,598 of record CM035799.1, on the reverse strand, counting down.
ATTCTGTCAATACATATAATTGGTGTAAAATGCACTTTAGCAGCTTTTCATGGTCATCAGAAATGACCTATTTGCACATTAAGAGGCTCTGTAGTTACCATGGAAACACCATCATCTGTTGGATCAATGACAGTAGATGGAGACTGTTGGATTATGTTCAGTTAATGATAGATTTGACTGAAAATGGCTCTTTTTCTTCACTTTTCTCCATTTTGATATGACAGCATTTGAATTTACTCTTAAATTTTCTGAAAAATCTAAATTAAATATAGGAAGATAAATGGAAAAATGTTAACTATAGAGCATGACTTAGAAATAACTAGTGATTGCTTAAAAGTGAGAAGGAAAACTAGGTATTTATGGGTTAAGAAATTCCTTATTGCATCAGTTTGGGTTAAAGAACTTGTTGCAGCTGCAGTTTATTAATCAGTGTAATAATTATCCAGTGGAAGGATCTGGACTACTTCCTGAATAAAATCCAGGTTTTTTTTGTTTTTTGCTGGACACCATATTACTGTTCAGTTCTGTTTTATGGATGTGAATAACGGACCGTTGCGCAATTTCCTTCGGCATTCGTTATCAACATTTGTTATCGAGCATTACCTAATTGTGTTTAGTTGAACTTTATGGTTGGTTTTCAGCATCGTTGAGCTGTGTGACATACATGGATGTACATGATCCACACACTCTTGGTTATCGTGTACACGCTGGCATTTGAGTGTAATTTTACATGTAATTGGTCCGTGGCGTGCATGGTCTACAATAAATACAAGAAAATTTAAATCTGTACTTAGCCATGCTTGGCTCCCAGTGGCTTATGCTGCCGTCTATGGTATGTGCTGTGCAGTTTGGTTAGGGGACTGTCTGCTGGAGATGCAAGTGTTCTTCATCAATACAGAGGCAACGTACATTGTTGATTCAAATATAAATAAGTGTGTTAGCAGTTAGTTTTGTTTTTAGTCACATGTATAGGCGTTAAGTATAGCCTAATTTCCCTTGACTGTTAGACATCATGCAGAGCCGCTTTAGAAAAAAAGTCTGTGGTACGTGGGGGTATGGCAAAAATCTGACATGTGAGGTCATCACCATCGGCCCCAAAATGCTGACCCCCCCCGAAGCTGGAACAATAATTCGAACATTGCCTATACATTTTTTTTTCCTTACATTAAATAGTGTCAGAAGAGGTTTTATTACAGTTCAATGTCATATTCATAGCCTTTGTGTATCTTGACCTCATGTTTGTAATTGCAGGTAGTTTTTTTTTTTTTTTTTTACCCTTTTATTCGCTCCAGATGGAGCTGGGTTTGTTGGTGGAGGAAGAGCTGCAGCTGCTTCAGGAGTCAGAGCAGGTGGTGCTGGGTCAGTTTCTCTGGGATCCACAGTTTGTTCATGCGTGGGGAGTTTTGGGTCGGAGGTGGATTTTAATCTGAGGTCGGCCACCAGAGCATCCAGGTCATGGTCCTCGAGTTCTGCAAGAGACTCTGCGAAGAAAAATGACAGAAGAGATGCAGGAGAAAACCCTTTTACATTTGGTTTATTTTAATATCATTCATAGATAAGTCAAAATATTTGGGTCTCAAGTAGTTAAGTGTTTTTTTGTGTATTTATACTGAATACACTTTATAGAATTTTTATTAAAATTAATTGCCACTTTTAAGATAAAAACGTGTATAAACGTGCAATTACAATAAACACATGATAAGGCAGTTTTTCTGTTATGACAACAACACTAAAGTTTTATTTAGAACATCAGGTATAAATGTACAGGGTGTCCCATAAGTCTCCATACATAGGTTCAGCTCACAGATAGAGCCAACCTGCCTGTCAAACAAAGTATTTCAGAGGAAGTTTTGTCCATTCTGCTATTACAGAACTCAATATTCTACCCTCTAAACATAGACTGTGATGACACTTTTAATGTATTTGATCATATTATTGTTTTAGCAAATTTGTATTATCTTATATATTTGTTCACTTTACTATACATTTATAAATAGCACAATTCTCTCAATTTTTATTTTAACAATGATGTTTCATATATGTCACCATGTTTCTTATTAAGATGCACTTGTCTTATGTTCAGTGTGAAATGCTTGTATGTTTTATATTAACAGAGATCAAACCAAATCTACCTTTGGGTATCAATAAAATCATCTAATCTAATAGGAGACATAACGCATTCCATATATATATATATATATATATATATATATGATTCTAACATGTATATGTGTCTGTATAGCCACATCAATCATTGGTGTAAAGTCATATTTTTTTGCCAATGGAGAGTTCCTGTTAAAAGTGGGGTGGGAGATGTTTTTTTGGAACATATTTTTTTTTACCATATTGCTTGAAAACCTCTACATGATCCCATTGCACTGAAATCGAATGTTTGCAAAAGTTGTAGTCCAGTCTAGAGGGTGGAACCACAGGAAAACTCCAGCCAATCATTGTACTGATCATCTTTATAATGATTGATTTGGGTATCGTATTCACCCTGTCAGTGATAAAATGTCAGATATTGAGCAAATAGAATGTTCCAGCAGGTTTAGCTCAGTTCCCAACAGTGTGTGTAAACTGTTGGTTTAACACCATAAACTATTGTCCTTATGCTTTAGTTTTCTCATGGTGTTTATTTCATACTATTAAACCTTTTGTTAGCTAAGCTTCATATGACACAAACTGATAAGTGTTGCTTATCGTTTTGATATTTAGGATGATAATTAACGTTGAGTTCTGGTGAACCTACGTGATCGTTCCAGACAGCAGCGTGTCGATGTATTTTTGAAGGTGTGGTTTCGAGGGGTGGGCTGACGAAGAGGCATGGGTGTGTTTACTTTTAAAATATAGCTGCAGGAACCGTTTTCCAGGATCTCCTACCCTACCTTTAACTCCTCCAACTTTAATCCCTGGGTCATACGTCTACATGTACTGATCTACGGTCAAAATAAACCCTTCCAACCCCTTCACTCCTAGTTTCCAGAGGTTAAAACGACCTTCTGGCATAAAAATAATTACAAGTTACTCCCTAAACTCCAAAACGTCAGCTCTTACACCAGAAACAATCCAAATCTTACCAAGTGTTTTATTCTTATATCTGGTACAAATATTACACCACACTTAAATAAGATAGAATCACTTCAAGAGGAACTTTTAAGTGAGATATACAGCAACAATAGATGTGGAAAGTCTTACTTCAAGAAATCATACCAAGATCATATTCACTAGTTGCAATCACAGATTTTTAAACAATTAAAATCCAAATAAAAAGGTCACCGTTCAGGTCTGTGAAGCCGATGGAGATGGTGTTTTCTTCCTGTGAGACATGATCCACGTCTGGTGTTTCAGCTGCAGACATCAGACTCTACAGAGAAGTGACACACCATCATAAATGAAAGACAAACTTAGACATATTTAACAACAATAACGTGTCCATTAAAAAAACAAATGCTGTGAAATTTCACACAGAAGTCTTGCATTTCACAGTTTGCCATCACAGATACTGTTAGAATCGTAACTAAAGAGCCAGAAAATAAGCCGAGCGTGTCTTTGATTTACTTTGAACCGTTGTTTAATCATGTTACACAAGCCTGTTATTTATCAGTGACTCTATTTTCCTGCTTTTTTTTTTTTTTTTATCTTGCTCTGATTTCAAGCCTGGTCAATAATAGAGAACATGTTGTGTTCAGCTCATGCAATAAATCATGTGTCAGTTCATTTAGAAAACAATTTATCAAATGAATAAGCTATCCTGTACTTCCTAATCAAAGAAATACCTAAACTGCACAGATCTCTGCCATTTATCTAAACAAAGGAGCTATAAGTCTATGTCTGTTTTATCAGAAAATGGAAACCCCCTTTCCCCTTTAGGGAAAACATGTCCACTTTCCCAAAATATAGCCTTAACATTTATTAAGATTATTTGTTCAGCTATTTTTTAAATAAATCTGCTCAAAACTACCACATTTTGAAAAAGCTGAAGGATTTTTAACCCTGTAATTGCCATTTTTTAATGATAAATACAAAAAAACGAGTTATTTGTTGGGGCGGCCATGGCTCAGTTGGTAGAGCGAGTTGTCGAATAATTGAAGGGTTGGCAGTTAGAATCTAGCTCTGTCTTAAGTCAGTCCATTGTGTCCTTGGGCAAAGACACTTCACCCTCTTTGCCTCCAGTGTCACTCACACTGGTGTATAAATGTTCGGTGGTGGTCAGAGGGTCCGTAGACACAAAATGGCTGCCAGTCTGCCCCAGGACAACTGTGGTTACATATGTAGTTTACCACCACCAGAGTGACAATGAGAGAGTGAATGAGTAATGGGTCACTAATGTAAAGTGCTTTGAGTGGCCAAAAAAGTGCCATATAAATCAAATTCTTTATTAATTATTATCCATATATAAATGTTAGGTGACTGGAGTATTTTTCCATTTTTAACTTTGTCTTTGTTACATCTGATTTCCTACTAAAAAAAAAATACACGGTTCAGATCCTCCAGGATTTCACAGGCCTTTTTTGAGATAATTTCGTCTTAAACCATCTAATTTTACATGAGCTTTTCTGAAAAACTGCGATGAAAGTTGCAGTGCTTTTTAGGCTTTTGTTGGGGGAGGAAGTGAAAGTTTCAATAAGTTGCTATTTTCCCTTTTTGTAATCAAAATTGAGTAACATTTCAAATATTTAGTTACTGGAAAATGAATTCAAAGCCATTGTGACGTGGTCCTCAAAACTACCTTTTACTGAGATGGAAAATAAATGATTACTTGGATTACAAAAATGCAACAAAATATGTATTTTATCCAAATGCACGTGTTGGTTCAAAGGTTAAAGTTCATATGATCTCAACACTACATGAAGTTATAAAACTATAAAAATATAAATGTCTCAGCGAGTCAAAAAAACCCAAAAACATTACTAGTACTGTGTACTGTGTAGTAGACGAACTATCTCACAGAAACAGAAAAGATATTAAGATATTAAGACAACCTTTAAAATATGACAAAATATTACCTGGATAATAAAAATGCAGCAAATAAAATCCTCTTCCAAATGCACCTGTTGGTACTAGTGCAGGGGTGTCAAACTCATTTTTGCTCATGGGCCGCATTCAGGCCAATATGATCTAAACTGGGCCGGACCAGTCAAATAATATAAAAAATAAGATAAGAACTTATCAATGATGTCAACTCCTAAGTTTTCTCTGTTTATCGAATTCCATAATGAAACTGTTTTCATCTATGCAATATTGTTAATAGTGTATATAGTGTAAATAGGAATTGATATATATATATATATATATATATATATATATATATATATATATATATATATATATATATATATATATATATTTTTATATAACTTTTGCTGTAAACCTGGAATTTCCCCTAGGGGGACTAATAAAGGAATATCTTACCTTATCCTATGAACTGTACTCCAACATAAAATGAATAAATATGAACAATCTGAAAATTCTGAAGAAAAACAAGTGCGACTTTAACAATATTACACCTTATTTTATCATTTATACATGTGCAACACAACTTACAGATCACAGTGGATCTACATATTTCGCTTAAAACATTTTTTGTCATAAATATATTTTTTATTTATTTATTTTTTACACTAAAACAAAGAGAAAAATGTGCTTTTTGTATTATTTATAGGTTATTATGATAGTATTTTACTGGTTTGATCCACTTTAGATTGAATCAACATAAAATTAAATAAACATCTTTGTTAATATTTTCAGTGTCACAAATCCATCCTGGGGGCCGGAATGGATCCTATGGCCGGTTTTGGCCCCCAGGCCACATGTTTGACACCCCTGTACTAGTGCATCATTTTAGTCAAATGTAAACTGCTGGCAGAAGGAGCAGCTCAAGACGTCGCAAATGATTGTTCACATTTTGTGGGAAAGTCGCAGTGATTGGTTAAAATTGGAACATCGTGCTGAATTCACAGGGATTGACTGAATTTACTTTGACGTTGCAAATCGCAACATCACAAAATCCTTGAGGGTCTGCTTGTTGTGTGTCTGATAAGACTACACCGCTGTCGCTTCTGCTTTACGTCACACCAGCCACAACGCCACTGGGTAGCCCCACCCTGACACACTGATTGGCTCCATTTTGAAGAAAACCTGAACGTCACAGTACTCTGATGGTTGCGTGAGCGTAGCGAAACACAGCCTGATGACGTGAAGCAACTTAACATTATTCAGCCCAAAGTAAGAAAATCAGTAAGTTGTAAATAGTCATGTTAAAATGACAGCTCCACTCCAGAGTTTTGTATCGACGCTGATGTGATGTGAAAAATATGCAAAACAACAACAAACACAACTGATAACACATGTCCTTATTTTATATGTTAAAGTTCAAGCGGCGACAACAGTCAGTTTTATTTATAACAGTGAGATGGTGTGAGTCCACAAATCTAATTGTGCTTGGGGCTTTAGAAATGCTTTGGATTACACCAGAGGGAAATACAGCCAAACAAAAACAAATGCTGCTGTGATTCCAGTAAAGGTCCCTGTAATCAGACAAATATCACAACCCTGTGCACATGTTCTAATCTGAACATCTACAGAGATGGTTCAAGTTAAAAAGTACCAGCTGACAAATGTTACTGCAGCACTTGTTTATATTAAAAAAACCAAACAAAAAAAAAACATTCCCTTAACGTTGTTGTTCCAACACATCCACCAGGTCCCATACATTCATCACATCTATAAGAACTGATGGTTCCTGTGTTTCAGTTTTACTAAGAACTAATTCATGGATGAAGCTTTTAATTGATTATCAAAAATGAATGTAGAGCTTCATGTGTGCAGCTCAGTCCCTAGAGTGTGAGACTCTTAAACTCAGGGTTGTGGGTTTGATCCCCACATTGGGCGGTGGTCCTTTGTTCAGGAAGGTTCTTCTGCCTCCTATTTACCAGGTGAACTTCTGCTTCTACTTCCCAATGTTTCTACAGATGCAGTTGATGGGATAAAAATGTGTTTTCCACATCCTGGTGGAAAATAGACATGATATGCCCCCTATAAGTGTGATGAGATTTTGGGCCAATTCCAATTCCTCCCTTAACCCTCAAAACTAAGTGTTAAGGGCTATTTGTGATTTAGAAATGGGACACCCCTTAAATGCTAGCCCTGAAATTAACCAGGGTCTGTGTTGTGTTTGTAGTCTCTGAAATGAAACAGAACTTTATTATTTTTTTAATATTTGCACCTTTAACCCCGTTTAATCATAAGCCACAAACACAGCTATCATCCACTGGTCCATCAGGTCCACGTTTTTGACATTGTTGTGGACTATCTGCAAGTTATTCCTTCAGTTAGAGCTATCAAACAAATAATCTGTATAAATAACAACCATATTCAGCTGTTACCTCATACCACAGCTCAATTAAAGGTAAACACCAGCTATAACTATCGTTAGCTAACTCTGTGGCTACAGCAGATGACATTAGCCTGGTCATTTTATACCATTATCAGCACAAGCATATTATATAGGCTGTTATATGGATAAAACAACTACATTAACACCACGAAAAATGACAGTTTTTGTAACGTTAGCCAAGTTAAACGATAGCTAGCTTGTCCGCAACAGCTGCTATTGATAAAAGATCGTAAAATAAAAAATACATGTTGTGCAACAATGAGGAACATAATCCATAAAATGGACCTAAACTAAGATAATACAATGATTTTGGTCATTTTTATATCTACATTTACAAAGATTCTGGCTAATCCTTGCCCCCAAGAGCAGTGTCGTGGAACATCAGTATTGAGGGTAAAACAGTCCTCAAACTGCCCCTCAGAACTTACACTTCACAAGAGCGTACATTTTGACTAGAAATGAGAAAAATACTTAGAAACATGTAGATTTTTCCCAGTGTGGAGCTGGTGCTGAAACGACACCTCTGAGCTCTTTGACCCAAGGTTAAGAAAAAAAAACAAAAAAAACCCAAAAACAAATAAACAACTCTTTCCTGTCTCCGAGGCTGTAACGCAGAGAATGGACTCAATCAGGACAATAAGTGGAATTAAATCAAATCTGCTTCGTTTCTCAGACTCTGAAGGATCAGCTTTAATCAAAATGGGTTTTTTTTCTCGCAGACTCCGATAATAGTCTGTAGAGCGGTGTCATTGTGATGGCGTTCCAAAGGGAGCGGTGCCAGAGTGACATGTAGATCCTTTTTGATATGTGTGATGTAATGTTGGAAGATTGATCCCATTCAAAGGGGCTGCTCACATTTAGCTCACATTTAGCTACATGGACTGATCTGAAATGAACAATAATGAACTTCCCCTCAGGCTAGCCTTGCATCACTTAAATATGTGTAATGTTTTTCTTGGCAGATGGCGGTTATATGATGAGCAGCTTATGTGTGCTTAAGGGAATCTGCAGACACTGCCCACAGTCCAATCCCACATGACATGAGCTCACATATCAACCCACAGATTTTTTGTGTCGTACACTTCAAACAAACGCCTTCATGTAGAATTAGGTTAATGTCCAGATTACATAGTTACACTCCTTTGGCTGATTCACCTTTTATAACCTGTTCACAGAGGTGGGACGTAACTAAATAGAAGTACTTCATTACTGTACTTAAGTAGATTTTTTTGTAGACATCTGTACTTTGACTACTTTTCTGGCACCTTTTTACTTTTACTCCCTACATTTTTGGAGAAATATCTGTACTCGATATTCCTTATATTCTCAGAATAGACTTTTTCAAATTAACAGGTGTTGACGGGATGAAACATATATCACTTCAGGAGGGAAAAGTAGAGACTTATGACTTATCGTGACTTTTTATCTTCTACGTAATTATGACTCATCTTTTTACTTTTTTTTCTCATATGTAATTATTGTATGTATATGTATATATTTCTCATAATTGTCATTGTGAATTTTTATCTCACAATTGCGACTGCTTAAATATTACTTAAATAAGTATTATAGCAAACTAAATAAATAATAATGCAGTTTCCTTTTTATTTTATTACAATTGAGAAGTTTTTTTTTACATTTCCTTCAGTAAAGACGTCGAATCAGTTCTACTTTTATCAGAGTATTTTTTTTCCTCCACACAACTGTACTTCTCCTTAAGTACAGAATGGAAGTATTTTTTACCACCTCTGCCTGTTCAAAAGCTCTGACAGGAACAGACTCTCGGCTCATATTTGGATCAAGAATGTGACCCGAGATGCCGTGTTTCTCACTTCCACATGAAAAGGCATTATGGGATACACTGTTGTAAAGGCTGTAAAAGACTGGACCAACCTGAGAGAGGTCGTCCATTTCTCCCAGCAGGTGGCTGAACATGGCGTCTATGTCGTCCATCTGGAAGAAATAAAAATGTCAAAAGTATTGAAAGCATTAAACCATAAAGACCCAGTGATACTTCTATGACGGTACCCAAATGAATATTCCTGTATATATGTGATGTATGACTATTTTATTATTTTCTATATCAGGGGTGTCAAGCTATTTTTACTTCAGGGGCCACATTCAGCTAAATTTGACTGAAATGAGCCGAACCAGTGAAATAGTAACAAACATACATGTAAAAAAATAAAGAAATCTCTGTATTTTAGAGTGAAATAAAGTTAAATTAAGTAATGAAAATGTTTACTTTGACAAACTATCCTCTCAAATAATGTGAATAACATGAAACAAATGAAAAAAATAAGCCTAATTTTAACAATAATTGCGCTTCTATTTATTATCTCCTCTTGTTCATTATAAGTTTCAGATCATAGTAAGTCTACAAATACACAAAATATTTAATATCAGGCAGATTATTCTTCAAAACGCACTGACTTCTTTTGAAACATGGCAGGTTCTTCATATTTGTTCACAGTTTATTCAAACATTTACTGAGTGGACCCTTTAGCAGGCTGGATTTGGTCCCTGGGCCTTATGTTTGACACCTGTGCTCTATATTCTATTTTTGGCTTCTGTGGGGGATTAAAGTTTGACAGTTTTGAACTGAAAACATCTATATAACCACTATCATTTATCAAATAATAAAAAAAAAGTAATATACTTATATAATGAAAGTTCACTGAATTTCCCCTTGTGGGATTAATAAAGAAAGTTTGTCTTATTCATTTTATCAGCGTATCCACCTTCACTACAGAACCTTCGAAGGCTAAAATGCAGTTTCTCAGCCTTTTATTTATTTTCTCAGCTGCATGAATAGTTAAAATGTCAATAAAAAATTGCATGAAGACTTATTTAACAAGGAAAAATAAATATTTATGTAGTTTCTTAACCATACAATAATTAAAAGATGACAAAAAAGTGCACAAAAATAAAAATAAGTCTTTGTGCACTTTCAACTATGAATGCAGTTTATAAAGTGAACAAAAAGCTGAGAAACTGCATTTTATCTTAATTATTTAACTGTATTAATAGGATAAGTGTTTCATCGGTTATTTCACAGTTTAAATCATCAGCTGTTTTTGTTTCTTTAGGTCAGTGATTCTCAAATCCAATCCTCGTGGCCCAGTGGCCTGATTGTTTTAGATATTACCCCCCTATTTTTTTCTTAAATACAAAATTAATTTAGAAAAACTAAACAAATTAAAAAGTTTTTAAATTTTTTTTTAAAACAAATTCAAAATATGGATTTAAATTTTTTTTTATCAAAAAAGGAAAATAAAATAAAATATAAAAATACATCTTTTTTTAATAAAAAATGTTTACAAATAAAGAAATCAAAAAGAACTTAAATCTAAATTTAAAATTGTTAAATAAGACACAAATAAATAAATAAATACAAATAAATGTAAATTAAATTATATATTTTTTAAATGAAAAAGTGAAATAAAACAAATACCTCTTTTTTAAATAACAATAGTTTAGAAAAATAAAAGAAGTGTAAAAAAATATTTAACAATAGTAAAAAAAAAAAAGTTCACATTTAAAAAGTAAAAAACCCCATTAAAATTAAAAATAAAATTCAAAAAATATATCTTCCTCTTCCATCACACCTGGAAGCCATTAGATTAGAGATCAATAATTGATCTCTAATCTATGTCTCTTCATCTCCAATTAGGTGTGATAGAAGAATCTAAACCATGCAGAACACTGGGCCACGAGGACTGGATTTCAGAACCACTGCTTCAGGTCACTGAGGCTAAAAACAGTGAGAGCAGATGAACGTCTACATCAGGAGCCTCAGGAAGTGAAAACTGCACAATTTCAGTTCAGCTGTTTAGACACTATAGTATGTGACCAGTTATTCACACAACCAGAGAAAACACTGGGAATAAACTGTTCTGAGAGACATGCACGACAATTCACATTCTTGTGGTGTAGCTGTACAGTCACACACACACACACACACACACAGTTTTAGGTCTGGGTGTCAGGGGGGAACAAACATTAATCATGCATCAACTTTGCTTAATCACTCAACAGAAAGAAGCAGAAATACGACCTCTTCTTCTAAATAGGACCAAAGTCACAGGCTTAACTGATTGTACACACACTGCATATCAACAGCATGAGTCTGCACAGTGACAGAGCAGTGTGTGTGGTACAGTCAAATAGCTTCCATGTTGTTGTGGGTGAACAGACAAGATGCTTTTATCAGCATCCAGCAGTGGAAAATGCACTCGCATCATTTATTATATTCAGACGCTGATCAGAAGATTTATGAAAACTCTAGAAGGTTTGTGAACAAAATGGCTCCTGTCCATGTATTATTACTGGATGTGATGATTACATCGACCCCCCTGAAAGGAAAGCAAGTTGGGATGGGAGAAAAAAAAACAAAAAACAGAATAGATTCACATATATACTGTATCTGGATTTTTTGTTTTACAATTTTTAAATCTATTTTTTTGTTCAAGAATCGATTGTTCCCCATATTTAAATGACTCATTTTAAGCCAGGTGGGGGGAAAAAATTACTGTTTGTAACCCATGCAACTCAAGGCCTTACACACACAAACAAACAGAAGTTTAATCCCAGAAGTCTAGTTTACATGGGAGGTTTTATTCCTGTTTTATAATAAAAGTTTCAGATGAACCCTGTAAACACATAATTCCAGTTGAAAAGGATAATTCTGAATTAAACTTAATTCTGAATAAAGTCACTGGTTTATTCCGGCCTTAATTCTGAATTCAAGAATTCCTCTGGGGGAGGGGGGGGGTCCACATGGATGGGGCATCTCGCCAGTTTTAAGCTAAAAAAAAAACACCTCACATGTGGTGTAACTTAAAGAGCAAACCAAAGAATGAATGTAGTTGTTGTTGCCAATACTTTAAGACTGCTGCTGTGAGCGCTTATCAGTAGTGTGTAGCAAGGCCACAACAGCCTGTATGTACACACACACACACACACACACACACACCACTTATAACACCTCTATAAGTGGTAACAGTTAATTCTATTGATGTATTACATGTTCATTTTTACACAACTAAACGACTGTTGTCAGTAGAAGGATAAACACACATAAGTATTGTACTAACCCATACAGCAAGGGTGTCATAATGTTGATATTTGTTAGGACATCATTTGAACCCCCCCCCCTCGTGGTTTTATAATTACTTGTTTTTATCTCAGTTTGGAAAGCACCTTGTGCAGCTTTTGGTGTTGTAAATAACATTTGATTGATTGATCATTCCAAATAATTAAATCGACTCAAACACATAGTAACTAAGGCCCTGTCCCATTTCTCCCCCTAACCCTAAAATTTCCCCTAACCCTAGATTTTGTGCGTTCATGTGTAGGGGTAGGGTGTCCCATTACCTAGGGGAGCAAGTGGGAGTGCGATTTTGCCCTTAAAAATCAACCCTCAAAATGTAGTGAGGTTGGTTGCGGACTTCGTTTTGAGTGGAAGATGAAATTACCCATGATGCACTGCGAGCTCAGCGAGCCGACTGATTTCTGACAACAAAAATGGCGGCCGCAGCTGGAGGAACTGGACCGGTAATGTTACCTTGTCAAGCTAGCGGTAATGCTAACGTTAATGTTATAAATCGCCAACTATTGAAGAAAAAAATACATGAAAATATTTCAATAAATCAACATACCCGAGACAAGACTGAAAGGCAAAGTAGACGGCGAATGCGTCTTCTGTTTGCCGCATTTCTTCTCTGCGCATCCCGAAGGTAAATAAACAGAACCAACACAACAGGCAACACAGCTGGGACCGCCATTTGTCCTCTGTGTAAATAGTAGTCAGCTGCTGTCAGTCTCGCGGAGGGGTGCTGTCATATTTGGCGGGGTAGACTTGTCAGCGTGTGACGTCAGCACGTTTGTTACGTTCACTTCGCGAGTGGAGTGGAATTATTTCCCCTTAATGAGTGGAATTTACTTTTTAGGGGCACTTAAAACCAAGTGGAAGTTTTAAAGGGGGAGAAATGGGACGGGGCCTAAGTCAGTGCATATATATTTCTCCGTGCATATAAACACCACCCAACCTAGGCCTGGACACGCCCCCTTCAGGAAGTAATCAGTCACCATGACAATATGTACGTTGCTGTAATAAATCAGAGTTTAACAGTATGTATGAAATACACCGAGCTGCTGCGTGGTTGAAGTGCATATCTTCTCTGCCTGCTTCAAAGTGCATTTTATACAATCTATTTACATGGATTAATAATACTCTATGTCTAAGTTTCAACCTTACTGTTTTATTGTTATTATCTCTGGCCATGAAACATCTGAGCAACACTCACTAAAAAGAAAACATGTGATAAAACAACTGTTATAATGTCATAAACAGACAAAAATCGCTCATTTTCAGCATTCACAGCTTCAAAATGTCTAGAAAATCCCTCTGCATCACTGTACATCAGGGGTGTCAAACTCCAGTCCTCGAGGGCCGGTGTCCTGCATGTTTTAGAGATTTCCCTCTTCCATGTGATTCAGTTTAACCCTTTAACTCCTGAGAATTTAGTAATTAGTAAAAAATTACAAAAAAAAATAAAGTAAAATAAAATGAGCAACAACAAAAAACAAAAATTAACAATAATCTAACAAAATAATTGGTAACATGAGCAAAGTAAGACACAAATGGCAGAAAATCAAAGAAAAATAATGACATAAATTTTTTTTTTGAAAAATAAACAAAATCAGCAACAAAATACATATTTACAAAATGAAAAAATAATGTGGAAAAATTAAAAAAAAACAAAAGAAAACTAGTATTAAAATTTGGTCCCAGCAGTTTTAATTTTGCCTTTAATTTTTTTTAAATAAAAAAAAAATTGGCTTTTTGACACCTTTTCCATCCACTAAACTAAAAGGAAAAATGGTAGAATTTTTCTGAATATTTAAACTAAATCATCCATTCAGAATGCATCAGCGCTGACACTTAAAGAGTTAATAATCAGCTCCAGACTGATAATGATGTAATGGGCTCCAGGTGTAATGGAAGAGGGAAACATCTAAAACATGCAGGACACCGGCCCTCGTGGATTGCAGTTTGACACCCCTGCTGTACATGCTTTAAAGAACCCTCTGTTTTTACATAAGAACTAGCAGCTGTGGTGACCAAAACAATACTGTAAAAAAACAACATACTGCAGATATATTGACGCAGTAACATGTAGATCTAAATGGGAAATAGACTGCACTTGTATGGTACAGTTTATACCCCTTCATGGTGTTCAAAAACCCTCAGGTCCTACTGGGAGAAACGTAGGCTTCAGTGTCGCAAGGATGATTTAACGTGTGGAAAGGATTTGAACCCCCAACCTTTTAGTCATTGGACGCCATGCTTTATCAACTGAACCATATCTGTCTGTTACACGTTTAAAGTGTTGATCTATTAACCGTTTACTTTTTTAATATTATTTTATTTTTAGAAAATTGTCTGCTTTTTTTCCTGTATTTTCTGGATTATAAGACACATTTAAAAGCCTTTAATTTTCCCCCCAAAAAACACAGTGCGTCTTACATATGGATTAATTCTGGTTGTACTTAAGTGTCTTGGAAGTTAATTTTCACAATGTGGAGTAAAACATACTGTACTTCACTATAATATTAGTGTGTGCACGAGGACTGAACTGAAAAAGTGAGTGTATTGTGTCATGTTATAACTGAACAATTGTGAATATGCTAATGTTTGATTAATGTAATAAAAGTTCTGAATCAATATAATGTTTGGCCAATAATGTCATAATTTATTACATCGTTAGCCAGTTATTACATTATTGGCCTGGTAAAATAAAATTAAAAAAAATCTTTGCAAATGTAATAATTGAGCCAATAATGGTATAATTTATTATGTTCTTGCCCATTTATTGTGTTATTGACCTGGTTAAAAAAATAATTGCAAATAATCTGACAAATAAATTATGTTATTGGCCTGGTTAAAAAAAAAATACAAATATGTGTGTACGTACATACATACATACATACATGTCTTTGCAAATTTAATAACTAAGCAAATAATGTCATAATTGATTTTGTTATTGGCCATTTATTATGTAATTGGCCTGGTTGAAAAAAAAAAAGAAAAAAAAAAAAACTTTGCGAAGGTATGAACTGAGCCAATAATCGAATAAATTACTACATTATTGGCCAAAACTTATGATATGAGTTCTGGACTTTTATTACATTATTGGCTTCTACAAGGGTTAAATATTTACATCAGTGTATTTAGTTACTGGTGGATGTTTGAGTCCATTTGTGGGTTAAAGTCTTAAATACACATCCTGTGTTTTGAGCGTCAGGTTTTTTAGTTGTTTTGTTGTTTGGTTCTAACATAAAACTTTGACACATCCATGCAGTTTTCACCTCATCACTAATCTACTTTCCATTCAACATAATCAATGTAAGCTTTGTCCTCTGATCATTTCATTAACTTTACAAATGCAGATAAACACTATGTGCTGCCTTTGGTGTAGATTTCTTTTTAATGAGCTCACATTATATTTCCAGTCTTTTCTCGCTCTCATTATCTTTTATGGTCGTACATTTCAAGGTTGTGTCGACACTTAACGGCTCCAGATCAACGTAACCATAAATAAACTGTGTTTGTTTGTCTAATTTCCCGTTTCATGCTAATTACTCACAGCTTTAGTTATTTTCTCTAATAATAAAAGACATTTCTCCAGCTGAGTTCATTCACACTCATTTTTGTGATGAAACCAATGAACGTTTGACTCAATAGAAGTCAAGTCCTAGAGTCAAACCCAGGAGTAAATCATTATTTTAGAAGCTCGAGCATCCAGCCGACTCTGCATATTATACTGAAGTACGATCAGAGGTCCCACTTTTTTATCCTTTATCCCACAGTATGAGCCACTGTCCCACATTAAGATGTTGGAGAGAATACATGACTAACAGATTCAAGTCAATTTTTCATCATAAAACATCACAAATTTGAACCACATGTTGAAAATCATCCACAACTGTTATATGAACGTGAAAAGTTGGAAAAAGAAAAAGAGCAGATGCATTTTAATAGATTTCAGTACGATACAGAACCCCTTTAATGTTCGGTTAGAGGAGGTAAGGGCCGTTACCCTGCTGCATGAAGGGGAGAGGGGGGGGTTTTAGAAGCTGTGTTTCCATTATAGTTTTTTAGCAAAACAGCGATATTCTGAAAATTTGGACATAGTAAATTTGTACTTTAAACATGTTTCCAATGACGGTTCTTCTAGGCACGAACTCTTGTGAAATATTTCACTGCTGGAAGATGAACCTTTCCATGTCTTGATATCGCGCTGCATCAGAGTCCTGCACAGGTTCAGGTACCCGCGGGTGACCCGTGGGTGAACCGCAGATTTTCACGAAACGGGTGAAAAATGTTGTGCTGTGTCGGATATGGGCTCGGTTCGGGTCGGACGTGGGTGATCGCGGGTCTAATTTGCGGTTCATAGGCTAAAAACTGTTCTTTAGTTTGGACTTGTATAGCTGCCTCCTGTTGGCTTCCTTCTTGATGGGTTATTCGCGTGTGTGTGAGCTCACGTATAAAAATAGTTTTTGAATTTATTATTTGTCTGCTCCTGTTTAACAACATTTTTATTTGGCTCTGCCTTGGCTATGTCACTGTTCAGTATATTCGTGGTAATACATTTTGTATTTAAGCTGACATTTTATTCCGGGTTCGGGTCGGATATCAGGTTCATTTATAGCGGGTCGGTTTGGGTGTGGATTTGTAATTTTTTTAATATCGGAAAACGGGTCGGATACGGGTTTGAACATGACGGGTACGGGCGGTTGCGGTTTGTCAAAATCAGAACCGTGCAGGACTCTGATCTAAACATGTTTTGTCTTGAAGATGTATTTTACTGTTTTTTTTTTATCATGTCCAGATGAAATCTTCTGGCTAATTCTGACTTTTTTAACCATCTGTAATCATGTGTTTTATGAAACTGAACTGTCTCCTTTCAAATAAATGAGATAAATAAAAATAGAATTTAAAAAAATTGATTTTGGGGGTGGTCTGGATGTTTTAAAGGATTCTTTACAATTGGGAGATAATAATTAATAATAATAATAATAATAATAATAATAATAATAATAATAATAATAATAATAATAATAATAATAATAATAATAATAATAACAACAACAACAACTCAAACTTACATAGCACCTTTTTTTTGGACACTCAAAGATGCTTTACATAACACATAACACCTTAAATAAATAAATGGATAAATAAAATAAAATAAAACTTAAGCGAAAGCCAGTTTGAAAAGATTGGTTTTACGACAGGATTTAAATGTGGATAGTGAGTCTGAGTTCTTGACTGATTTCTGACCAGTTTGGACAGAAATGGTTCTAACTCAATATATAGAACTGATGAAGGTCTGCACTCTAACTGCTTTATTTTATTGTTCCATTTGTCTGTTTATTTGTAAACAACTTTATGCAAAAACTACTGGACAAATAGATGATTCTGACTAAATTCACCGGGTATAAACCTTAACATCAGCTCATGATGCTTTATGTGTTCATGCATAATGGGATTTGGAGAAGCTGCGTTGAGCTAAATCCATTAAACGCTGAAGGCCTGGATCATGCACGGTATGCTGTGAGTTATTCGTTTTTAATTTTAGATGCACGGACCCACGTCATCCCACACAGACGCACTCTCTACCCCACGTTTGACTCCTTGGATCTGGTCACCCTACAGTGAAACATCTCAAACATTAAAGCTGCAGCTGCGTCGTATCTGTATATGTTGTGTGGACTCGCCTACATATACAGATACATGCAGTTCAATGTATGTATGAACAAACAGAGGGATGTATACGGTCCTTCCTGTGCTGTTCAGTCTCACACTGTGTTTATTCCGACGAGTAAACACACGTCCATTAAATTGCGATGAGGTAAAAAGGGGAACAGTAGAGCGCCGAGTATCGTTTCCATATGAAAGTGAAATTTTTTTTTTGGGATCAAGAAAGTGAACTTTACCTTTGTGGCCTCTGAGGACTTCTGCCTCACATATGTAGGAGTCAATTATTAACTTCTGTTTGACAAAAACACACACGCATACTCGATGTGTCCATTATCTGTCAGCATTAATTACAGGCGTTTGATCCTGATCATGTGTTGTATGTGTGTTCGTCAAACCTTACATTACAAAACCGCATTTGCTTATGAATTCCACGCTCTCGTCAGCCATGTCAGACCGTCGCTGCCGTCTCCGACTGTGGTCTCGCACATCAACAACACGACGACGAACCACCAGGAGACAGCCCAACAAAGCCAAAGCCAGAGTACAAAAAGTGATTTATTGAGACTTATATGCATGAGAGGCATCAAAAAGCCCTGCCTGCTGACAGTAAACCAACATGTTTCCCCACTTTCTTGTGGCTGAGAGCTTCTTACTATTTCCTAATTAGTTACACAACCATCTATTGGCTGCTGCAAAACGACATGTGTTTACCCTAAACAAAAATGATGTTACTGTACAAGTATTTAATCCTTGGGTATGTGGTCCAGAAAGGTCTTTTTCAGATTATAGGTCGTAGTTTTTCATAGTTTGGCCGGGGCTGTGACTTATATGTGACATTATGAACACATTACTATATAATTGTGCATGTTATTTTCACACTTACAAGCGCACTCTAGACCTACGTATCTCTACCTGGACCGGACCTTGGTCTGCTCCAGCGTCGGCATTGGAACAGTTCGTGTCTCTGGGCTTGTGATGTCTAAATTTTTTTTTATTTTTTCCTGAAGCTGATGATAGTCTGTCGGTCATATACTCTTGTTGCACACTTTGGCTGAACTTTAGATACTAAGAGCACTGGTCTAGGTGGAGAAATGACCGTTAAAGTGGCTGCGTTACTGGGAGCCACAACAGCCACAACCAAACGGCACCGCTCCGTGATGAATGAGGGTCAAAGGGCAACGAACGGAATGCCAAGTACATGACGCAATTATGTACATTACATACTTACATATAGTAATGTACTGTATTTATGTCTGAGGTTTTAGTTTCCTTTTGTATTCAGAGATGAAAAATTGAGGTAATGATTTTTCCTAACTTGGATTTTTCGTTAGCTGGGTACCACTGTATTTATATAAATATAAAGAGTATAAAGTAGAGATATTTATATAAATGTAAAGAGTATAAAGTACATATAATTATATAAATGTAAAGAGTATAAAGTACATATAATTATATAAATATAAAGAGTATAAAGTACAGATATTTATATAAATGTAAAGAGTATAAAGTACATATAATTATATAAATGTAAAGAGTATAAAGTACATATAATTATATAAATATAAAGAGTATAAAGTACAGATATTTATACAAATATAAAGAATATAAAGTACAGATATTTATCCAAAAGTGTAGGGAGTAAAAGTACAAAGTTGCCAGAAAAATAAAGTACAGATACCAAAAAAAATCTACTTAAGTACAATACTTGTACTTAGTTACTACTTACTTCTGGTTATATTTCATTCTGTTGTACTGTACAGTTCATTTGCTGTAATTTAATGGGTAAAAAAATGTCATACCTTTTCTTTTTCTGCCACAGAATCAAGCATCCTGAAGTGTGTGCAGCGTGTTACAGCTCATGGGTCATCCTGCACCCTGTACATGTGACTTAGCGTTTTTTAGCAGATTGTTTAAGTCAAATTTCCTGTGAAATCAGGAAGTAGATGTACTCCGTTTCTCTGGTGAAGCAGAGCGCATTTCTAATTATAATGCGATGCTGTGTGATAGCAAATGACCCTAATCTGCTGGTCTATTCTCTGCCTTTTGTGGTTGCATGCTTATTTACATCTCATTTAAGCAGGGTTTTTCTTTATTGTGAGAGAGAGCACTGACTGTAAAATGACTGACATGTCTCTTAGTTTGCAGAATCTACTGGGTCAGGATGTGTTACACTGATATAAGTTTTAATTATGTGGATTTGTGTTGACAATTAGCAGATTTCCAGCTTGGTTCCACCCACTTCCAGCTGTTAATGAGACCTACTCTATCACTGTAAATGAAAACACCTGTGTGTGTGCGTTTACAAGGCCTTGAAATGCACGGGTCAGTTGAGGAAAATCTGTTTATAACTTAACCCCTGAAGACCCAGTGCTGCTTCTGTGGCAGTTCCTAATTGAATTTCTCCTTCTATTTAACCTTTCTGAAATGATTTATCCCCAGTTATCATATTTTTTCAGTGAAAATCAGGTATTTTCCTTTAATTTACTGAACATGTACAGGGTTCACGCTTTTTTTCCAGGACATTTTGAGCCACTTCAGAGACACTCATACACTAATCTTTTCCCTCTGATGCTTTAGAAGTGTTCTTTTCTACATATGTAACATGCATTTACTCAGATTGTTTTGCTATTACTCAAACATTCAATATGGAGTTCATGGCTATAGTTTATCTATGAAAGATAATTAGGATAAATGTACCCTTAGAGTAATGCCAACACACAGATGACAGAGTAGCACGTTCATGAGCCTAAAAAAAGTGGAGTTAAAGTTCAACTGGACAATTCCCAACTGAACTTCCTCTTCTCTCTTACTTTCTCTTCTGCACTTCCTCTAAAAATATTTGTGTATTTATGAATAAAATCACTGAAAAACCTTTGTTTCACCTCAGTTTCGACACGAACTCACAAGGTAGGGGGAGGATAAATAATTTGACAGAATAATTTAACCGTTTCCAGGACTTTTTTTTGCCTCATTTTCCATGAGCGGAAAATTAGTCAATCATTTTTCCAAGTTTTCCAGAGTGTGTGGGAACCTGGGTATAGTTCTTCATTAATTGTACATGTTCATTCTTTACAGATATGTTTATCACTTACACTTCAGTCGACTGGCAGTGGCTGCTTACTCGTCCCTCACAGTAGATCTCCATGAAGGGGGGGGGGGGCTTTTTAGTGTATCTGCCCCAGATAAAATCCATCTAAATTCACAAAATACAAAAAAAAAAAAAAAGAAAATTTTAAAACTAAAATCCAATACTCTTCTAAAATACAAAAAAAATCTCTGCCAAAAATGCACTAAAATATCCAAGATGTATGAATATATATGTATTTAATATGTTTATTCAAACATTTCAACAAAATTAGACAGACAGATGGTGTTATTGTCTGTTTCAGTTAAAAACAGAAAATGTTCCTGGGTTAATGCATTTATTTTCACACTCGTTTACATTAGCATAAACTTCCATACTTCACACAGATTTATATTTTCATAGTGGGGACCTAAATTGTGGTCCCCATGGTCACAGAAGTGACTGTAAACAGATCAATGCACTCAGAACAACAGGAATACAAACACACACACACACACTTCCACAGAACCACTTAAATCACTGTGTGAAAAGCAGATGTAAGTAATAACAATAATGATAGGTACTTTTCATTCCAGGTACTGCATACCTGTGGGAGTTACTACACCGACTGCCAACCTGGAAAACAAACGAGAAAAAAGAAATGTTCCTTCTGCAGTAAAGTGGAGCTTTATCGATGACATTCCTCTCACACAGTATTTTCCTTTTTTTTGGTGAAAGCAGGAGAGTTTTAGTTCTTCATGACTCTCAAAATGAAACCATGTGAAGAACCTGACATGGAGGAGGACAGTAAGGTATTAAGTTACAGGCTGTGAAGCAGGGGATCATGGCTTTACTGCTGTTATAGGATGTAACATCGCAGCAGGTTTAAGGTGAACGCAAAAAACACTGCATTCAGTAATGGAAAAACCTTTTCACATACACTTTAAATTGTACAGTTTCCAATATTATCATGAAAGATTTGCAGGAAAATAGTTTTTGTGTTTCAAAAGATGGTGCTGCATCAGACAAATGGATGCAAGAGATTACCTCATTCAAAAGTAATAACAACCAAGCGCAAAAAAAGGGGAGGGGCATTGTTTTTTGTTGGTTTGTTTGTTTGTACGCAGGTTTACGTAAAAACTACTGGACCAATTTCCTTGGAATTTTCCATGGAAAGGTGCCAGGTGATCCAGAATAGATCCAGTTACATTTTGGTGAGTGTAGGTCAAAGCAACAGGTCACAGTTCCCAAAAAGTGTTTTAGCAATGATAAGAGATGAGGCAAGTCAGGTAAAATGTGTGCAGGGGGGGCGGGGTTTGCAGTGCCTGAGGGGGCGGGGTTTGCAGTGCCTGAGGGGGTGGGGTTTGCAGTGCCTGGCACCACTTTATTGTTTTGATTAAGGTTTCTAAGAAAAAAACCAAACAAGATTATTGACAGTTTCAATATGTGTTCTGGGTGTTTTTCTGCTGAAACATCCAGTTGTGACCTGGACAGAACAGAGCATGTGCAGAAGGGATCATGTGGCCTTGGACTAATGATAGACTGATAAGATAAAAGTTCGTGACACCCACATTTTCTTAGAGATAACGCTATCCACACTGAAATTTTTTTTACACTACACCAAAAACAGTTTTGGTGTAGTGATATTTATTAGGATAACTGTCATATTTTTTATTTTGTAATTGTAAGTAAAGAAGATTTTCTGACATTTTTCATTTGACAGTGGAAAAAAAAAACAAAAAACATTTTGGCTCCAAATATTGGCTTAGAAAACAGTCATACCTCAAATTGCGAAAGATCCAGCTAATGAATAATCCAAAATTACAAAAAACCTTTGCATCAACTTTTTGTGTCTGAATATGAAAGAAAATTTAATTTTCAAAACCCCGAGATGCAAATACAGTATTATATGTACTGTACATAAATAAGAATAATAATAGATTAGATTTCTATAGTGCTTTTCAAGGCACCCAAAGCGCTTTACATTATTGATCCATTATTCATTCACTCTCACATGCTCCCTCTGGTGCTGGTAAACCACATATGTGACCCGCCACCACCAAACCAGGCATAAGTCGCGCTGAGCCGTTCAGAGCTACAGCCAAATTTAGGCTGGAAGGTGATTTGTTATTAGTGTTTACACCTTATCAAAAAACGGTACCTTAACACCTCTATGTTCACTTCCTGTGGTCATTACATTGAAATCCAATCAATAAAAGGTGTTTATTGAGTCAATTATTTAAGCGGCGACAAAAGTTCAGGTATTGCTGAGCAAAGACAAAGACGACTTCCACCTCTTTTCGCCGAACAAAACGATCTCCGTTCCGTGGGTAAACACCCAAGTGTTTGGTACGAGGTAAAAGCTTATATTGAATGTTCTGTCCAATGGTGTAAGCCAAATGATTATAATACGTCACACTTCTGTCCTATTATTATAATATATAAAACTTCTGTGACATGTCCATCAGAGTGTCCTTTAACATCTGTCAACAATTTGTGTCAATCGGATACAAATTATTATGCGTTGCTAAGGACTTCCTACCCCAAAACAGTCCAAAACTTTAACGGACAATATCTAAAAATATGCAAATTGTAAAATATGTCCAAATGTGGATATTAAAATGACCATAACTTTGGTTCTACTTGTGATAGAAACATCATTTTTTCACCATCTTAAACCTTAGTTTCCACTCTACCAAGATACACACATAACTCTGTTTGGATTTACACACACTTATGCCTGGTTTACTGGTGGTGGGTCACATATGTACACACTGTACGTATCATTCCATTGGCTATGAGGGAGCTACCCATGATGCTTCAGGTGACCTTTGACCCTCATTGATCACATAATTCTAACAGGCGTAGAAGACAGAGTTCTGCTGTTTCCTGAGTTTTTCCCAGTGTGTTCATTGAAACTTTATTACAGTATGTATTCATTATGAACCTAAAGAAAGTGATTCCCAGTGCGAATGATAGGAAGAAGCGGCTGCGTTATCAATAAAAGTGAAACAGGAGATAAAGAGGCAGCCCTCATTCCATCAGCATGAATTAGAGACATGCTGGACAAATCTCATCAACTTTCCCAATTCATCAAAAGGCCGTTATAACATTTTTTTTGACAAAGAAGCACATCATTGCACATTGACAGTGTGATAGTTACTGACCACAGTTGCCTTCAGTCGTAACAGCAGAGGTGGTCATAGCTTAAACACTGCAGCTGCTTCTGGGTTGAGATTCATCAGTCCGAAGCATGTCAAAAACACGACAGTTTAAAATTATTGCACGTTGTGTGCGCAAATGTTTCGTCGTGTTTCTTCCCGACCTCGTTATCTCCACTTTGTAATGACTCCAAGTCGCCCCGTTGTCATCTGTTTTGGTAAAATGAAGCCACACCTCGGAGTGTTTCAACCTGGTGGGTGCCATTGTTGCTCACGGTTGCAACGCACGTGCGAAACAGGCGTAACTTACATCACATAATATAGTTGTGCTTGCTGGAATCGAGCGTGCATAAGGTGCATAAAGTCACGTGACGTACGTAGGCTAATTTGTGCTGGCTGGAAATCGATGAGAGAGTCGTCAGATAAACTGCCAAACAATTCCATAGGATTGATAAACATGGAACCGGTTCTCGATCCCCATGCCTACAGAATACAGCTAATTCTTTTTCAGTCTGTTCTCTTCATGTCCAAAATGGCGGCTGCTTTTACGAAGGTCAGGTGAGTGGGAAGGGTCAACACCCACTTCTAAATCCCCCTGAAAAGCTCTATGAAGGACCGATCCTGCCATATTGAAAAATAAACAGATAATTACAGAGATATAAAAAAAATTGGTTGATGAATGTATTTATTTAATTGTTACTTTTAGATTTTTCTTTCTCAATTTTTTCCTCGCTGTATTAATTTCTGTGCTGTTCCCTATTTATATGTCCTTTATCTCTTTTCTTAGTTATTTCTCTATGTTATTTCTTATTCATTTTCTAATAGCAAGCAAATACCACTGTAGGATTTTAGTTTTTTGTAAACTAAGGGGCAGATATAGTAAATATGGGAGGTGTTTAACAAACCAAGCATGAAGATGTGAGACAAAAACAGCACATGAGTGATTGCACTGCAGTGACATTTAGTCTCATGTGTGGTCTCATGTGTGGTCTCACGTCAGGCTAAGTGAGAAAATTAGTAACTCCAGTTTGTCTAAATGCTGACGTGCAGTTAGATACAGCTCTTCCACAGTCCAAGTAATATCAGTAATTTATAATAAACTGTTGCAGGAAGGGTGATGATTAGTTTCAGGGGTGCCGCAGAAGTGGGAGGGGGGAGTTCTTCTGGCTCTGGCTTTTAAGACAAAAGAAGAAGGAAACATTTGAGTGTTTATAAATGGGGGGTTACAAAGATTTAATCAAACCCATGTGGGGTCAGGGAAAGGAAATGAGAGGGCAATAAAACATAATAAAGGTTACATTTTACAGGAGAGGCTGTTTTAGCTCCTACTTTATCTTATCACTGTGCCTTAATCCAATATCCAGTAATAACTAGAGAGAAGATCAAAGTTCTGAGGCCACATAAAGAGAAGGGTTTGATTCAGACTTGACTCGTTAAAAAAAACCACATTTTACTCTATCATCAGCCTGACAAAAGGAGAGAAAACATCCCCCCCCTAAAAAAAAAAGAAAGTATGTGAATATGAAACTCTTATGGGATGTTTTAGAAAACTATATGAAATTCCAATGGATGATTTTTCTCAGTGCGTAAAAGTGCGTATTATTAACCAGATATGGGTGTGATCATTAAAAAAAAATAAACAGAAAAGTCCAAATATCTACCACATGCACGGCTTGAGTGGAGATGGAGTGACTTGGCAGAGTGGTATGTCCGGGAAAGCTACGGGTTAATTTAAGACTAGGAGCAAAACCTGTTGCCAATTAGGAGCAGTGAACACCACATGTGGGCGAGACGGAGCTCTCTCCAGAAGGGGCAAAGGGGGCAGAAACTACGTTGCGCGCAATGGATACAAGCTAAATGAAATCTCTTGGTGTTTACATGTTCAGCCAATTAGTGATTTAATGGATTTTTTTCTTCAAGAGTTTATCAAACGGGAGTCAAGGGTTCATGCGTAAAAAGCCATATTTATATTTATATTCTTATCCCACTGTTACCTTCACCATGGCTCGTATCTGTTTGGTGTTTGTATTTTATGTCACATGTGTTTTCAGCAGATCAGAGAGCGTGTCTGAGCTGTGCCGGGGCGCGCGCTGCTCCTTTCCCGCTCAGGACCGGAACCGTCCGTGCGTCGGTGCGCATTGTCAGGGACAGACGGACACAGCGGCGCACCGGAGACAGTTTCACCCCAGGCAGGGACAAACCCACCCGAGTTACCAGCAGGATGCTCACTTAAGTCATCACCATACCCAAAGCGCACCGTTAGCCCCCTACGCCATCATCCAACCTCAGCAGGCCGGTTACGCGCACCAGGCGGCTGCGGATGGCACGAGGAGGACCAACCCCAGGACCATCACGGCGGAGGTGTTCCATCCAGACTGCGCCGGTGGGACCTGTCCGACTACTATCTCTCACCGTCCCACGGGAGGTGACACTTCCACCCGTGAGTGCAAAGGGATTGGATGTAAACTGCCACTTCGGATGCGACACAAACCCAAGGCGTGCGTGGGAGACGGTTGTAACGTGGACAGAGGTGGTTCTTCTCCGGTTCATGTGACGGACAGAGCCGCGCAGTTCCTGGATGAATTTACAGACTTTGGAACCGAACGAGGAGCCTGGATCCAACTGTCATGTGACATGAAACCCAGTTAGTATCAAGAGTTCAAGAGATGAAACACATTTAATAATAATAATAATAATAATAATAATAATAATAATAATAATAATAATAATAATAATACTAATAATAATATCATAAGTCATCAGGTTCTGTCAGAGGTAGCAAAAGTAAAGTACAACTACTTGTGTGAAAAAGTATACTCTAGTAAAAAGTTTGAGGTACTGATTCAACTCCTTTACTTAAAAAATGCCATGACTCAAAGAATACTTACTGAATGAACCCAAATCAAAGATAAAAAGTAGTCAAAAATAAACCCCTAAAACGAGTTACTGTGTAGATAATGTGTTTGATTGAGTCACGGTACTCAGCTTTTTGGGTATGTTAAAAACTTGACCCATATAGGACTGTGCTCCTTCTGTCCACTGATGTTCCCTCTGAAGTGACTTGGTTTTCTACTGTCACATCTGTTTAGTTTGAAAAAGTAATGAATCTATTCTGAGAATGTCAAGAGTATAAAGTACATATATTTATATAAATGTAAAGAATATAAAATACAGATATTTATATAAATGTAAAGAGTATAAAGTACATATATTTATATAAATGTAAAGAGTATAAAGTACAGATATTTATATAAATGTAAAGAGTATAAAGTACATATATTTATATAAATGTAAAGAGTATAAAGTACATATATTTATATAAATGTAAAGAGTATAAAGTACAGATATTTATGAAAAAAAGTGAGTAAATGTAAAAAGTTGCCAGAAAAGTAAATACTCCAGTAAAGTACAGTAAGGAAGTACTTGTACTTTGTGACGTCCACCTCTTGTTTCAGTGAACAGTGTTTTCGTTCTTAGCTTCAGGGAACAATGAGGTTCCGTCAGAGGATGCGCTGGTGTTACAGCTGCAGATGTCCAAAGGTCAGGAGAAGCTGGTTGAGGCCCTCAGGGGTCAGCAGGACGAAGTCCGGGAGCTGCAGAGGCTCCTCAGCGAACAGCAGGGGACGCTGGTGAGCCAGCAGAGAGAGATACTGGAGCAGCAGAGGAGGATGTTCGATCAGATGGAGCAGGTAAGTGTGAGGAAGAGGAGGGTGAGGAGGGGGTGGGTCTTACTTCAATGACTGAGGTAACTTCATGAAGAGAGAAACATTACAGGTGTGTAGAGGGTGAGTTTGATATCTACGTCTCTGAAAGGTTATTAAGTGGTTTAAACCCCATTCCAGGGTGATTTTACTTCAAACACCTGGAAAAAAAAACCCTCCCCAAACTAAAATGACAGCTGTTCTGTACGAGTACAGATAAAAGAACGGCCTCTTTTACCGTTTAACAGGTACAAGGCTGTAGACTTACAAACAAATACATTCTATTTTTCTCCACCTTATTTTTTGGTGGATGTATTTGTCTGCATTTGGTCGATACGAACTGAAACATTTACCTACAGACCAATGTCTGGCTACTTTACAGTTCAAAGGTCAATTTCATTTATAAAGCCCAAAAATCACAACAAAGTCGTCTCCCACGGCTTAATAGAAACAATCAACTACAGAAATGGATAAAAAGTCCCAAGCATTCCCCGTCCATAGACCCTCCTTCTTGGCAAGAAAAAAAAAACTCCAAAACACAGTGGGAAAAAGAAGAAATGTTGAGATCAATATATGATTGCCGACAGCCTTCAAAATAAGAAAAGCCATATTTATTGTTTGTGTAAAACATCCTTTAGTGTATGTGGTGTTACGGTTGCATTCCAGAATGGTTTGTTTATATATATATATATATATATATATATATATATATATATATATATATATATATATATATATATATATATATATATATATATATATATATTCAGAAAGATGGGATTGTTGACTTTTATTTGCTGTGCGATACACTGAGAAAAGTAAAACATTGAATCAACTTAAAAAAAAAAAAATCTGCAATTTTGACTTACTTCATAATTTTGTCTTTTTATGGTCACACTAAATAATCTAGTTGAGTGAACCAAATTGAATTGCATAGGGTTGGGTTTAATTTAATTTACTCAACTAGATGTTATGTGACATATTGAAGAATAATTTTTAAGTTGATTCAATGTTTTACTTTTTTCAGTGTAAGTGGAGGTGTATTAATGTGAGAGCTATATATATATATATATATATATATATATATATATATATATATATATATATATATATTATATATATAGGTGTTATTAAAATAATGTCATATGTCCCAGGGCTGGGATGAAAGGCTGGGAAGATATTAGGTCATTTTAAGTTCTTTTAAGTGCTCATATGATGCATATTAACTTTGTTGTCTGTTAAAATATATTCATGATCATATAATAAAGATGTTGACAGCTGAGAATGTTATCAAATCAGATCTGTTTCATATCACTGTAATTCATTTACTGTGGTGGAAAAGCGTTTTTGGACACCCAGGCATCTGTAATATATTACACTGAAAATCACTTAACTCAATGTCATGCTCACTTCTGCGTGTGCTCTGCTCTGTCGAGGTTAAAACTGGATGTTTGAGTGAGATAATGAAACACATCCAGGGCATGACATGTTGAAACTGTCAACTATTTAGTTTGGTTATTTTTTTTCATGCTAACAAGAAACTGAGAAATCCTTTTCGTCACCATTTCTGATGCAGCCACACCTTTTGAAACACACAACAATAATACTTTCATATATTCAGATATTTTCTTATTCAGATATTTCATGATAATATTCAAGATAATGTGAAACTTTAAAGTTGTCCAAAAACGTTTTTCCACTATATTTGAACTTTTATTATAATTAAAATATACAATATGCATTTGCTCACAGCTGACAGTGTACTTGTAATGAGCTGCTAGTTCTTTAACAACTGTACTTAATGGTAAATGCACTGAAAAAAGTCAAATGTTGAATCAACTTAAAAATTCTTCAATTCTGACTTATCTCATAATTTGGACTTTTTGGATTTGCAATTAAAAATAATAGATTTGCAGCCAAAAAGAATAAATTTGAGAGCAAAACTTAGTTGCAAGCAAAAGCTTTAACTCACAAGCGATGAGGAGTCATTTAGATGCAAAACTTAGCTCTTTATTATAACTTACTGCCTTTTGCTCTCAAATGTCTTTTTTGGCTGAACATCTAGTCTGTTTAATGGTAAATTATTTTTGATTGATGGATAAAGAAAGGAAGAAAAATTACTAGACCACCCTAGTTTTCTTCCATTTTTCTTCAGTTTACAACTAAAGGTAATTTTTTTTTGGACAAATATAACAACAAAGACAGTGTTAATGTCCCTGTGCTCATCCTGACGTCACAGCTGTCATGTCTTGCCATCAATAAAAGGGAGTCATTCAAAAGATCATAAAATCAGAATTGACATCCATTGGAGAATTCAGGGAGAAGCCATTTTAGTGACAGACTGGAAAAACAAAATATTGACAAACAAAGTGATGCGTTTTGTGCCAAATACTTAGATTTATCTAATAAGGGATTTAAGTGAATTGTGGACGACAACGATGGACGGACAAAGTTGCGGTGAGCGTGATGGCAATAACTCATCACGACTTTGTCTGGATGAGCTAAAAATAGTTCATAGTAGTTCCATTTCAGAGCCAATATCCTTCCATTTTCTATGTTTTTTTGATTCTAACCAAAATCACTTCAGTTCTTCCATCAATATCGATGTCATACTGATAAAAACAGTGCTTTTATTCATTCCACGTTTTCTGTTCTTTCTGTTTTAGACACATGATCCATAGGAGTTAGACTTGATATCATAACTATTGTTTTTGATGACTTTTGATAGTCTAATATTTTCCTTCACTGTATTTCTGTTTCAGGTAAAAGCTCAGTACAGTATGTTGATGGACAACTTTAAACAGACGTCTTTCCAGAACATTCAGGGGGATCTTAACAGTAACATGGAGGCCTTAAATGGACAGATGCAACCCCATCATGCACAGCAGGCTCTGTCTCTGCACAAAGTGGACATGGACGCAAGTATAATGGAGGTGAGAATGGAATCTGAAAGAATGTTCATGAAAATTAGTCCATGTTACACACAACATTTTACTGATATTTACTAAATATGAAAAAACAGAAGCGCATGCATGACGGTGGAATTTCCATTAAATCACAAATGCGATGACTTGTTAATTTATTATCGTAAGATGACACAAGAAGTCATTCCGTAAATATGGCGACAACCATAAATAATGTTTTGTAGTTATATTCAGAATAATTTTATTATAATTATTATTATCCCTCCATCTGCTACTAAACAGTCCTTCTAGGATTTGTCAGGACTGTTTTCAGATTGTTTCATCCTAAAATATCTGACGTTGCATGATCTTTTCCGAAAAATTACGATGAAAGTTGCGGTGCTTTTTAGGCGTTTGTTTTGAGAGGAAATACAAGTTGCGTTACTACATCATTGGCTTGTACAGACTTAGTGCTAAAAGTACCGAAGACACATTTTTGGACATTCCCTGTTGAGTGTATAAACATGTTATACATATTTTTCACAGACTGTTTGGTGACTTCACTACTTTTAACAGTAGGATTTTCAATTCTTTCCAGTGGGAACAAAACAATAATGTCTTCTGGAAGTGTTTATAGTCGTTGAATTCAGCAAAGCCACGTGAAATGTAGAAAAGAAGAACAGAGGCCTCAGTTGTAAAAGACATAACACGACAAAAACAACAGGAAACAATTAAAAGGACGCAAAATGTGCAACGATACAAAATGATGTAGCAAGAGGGAAACAAAAGTGACATATAAAAGAGATGCTTCACCACAGGAAGCATTTGCTGAAACACTTTTCATGCCACAGAAAGTTTAAACATCATCACAGTACATGTGGCAGGATTTATTTCTGCAAAGACTCCATCACACTTCAAAGATCCTCTATAGGGTTCAGGCCAGTGATGTGGGGGAAAAAAAATAAAATGCCACAATAAGATAGAATATAACATGTGTTAAGATATCCTATCTCACATCTTATCTTTTATAAGATGAGAGATAAGATAGGTTAAGATATTCCATTATTAGTCCTACTAGGAGAAATTCCAGGTTTACAGCATTAAGATTATAGCATAGCACACAAGAGTAATCACTTCTATAAATAACTATTCGATATACAATTGTTAATTTAAAAATATATATAAATATATGCACCAATAACACTGGTCTATATTTTTTTGGGGGAAGTATTTGCTTCAGACATTAAATGTGCTAAATCTTACATACTTTGTATATACATATGGGGACATTTTGACTATTTATAATTGGTAATGGAGCATTTTGTATTTAACTCACTGTATATCAGGCTATTTATAAATGTATATTTATGTGGGCTGTGAATGCTGGCTTGTTTTTGTGTTGTTTTCATGTTCAGTATGTTTAAGAATAATTGTTCTCCATTATGTCATTTTCTGGTTAGTTGAAAATTTAAAAAGCATTTTCTTCACCAATGCACTCTAAAATGTGTCCACTGAGGACCTAAAATTGCCCAAGTGTAGCTGCGATCGGGCCCTAACTGGACAATATTTACCCTGAACCAAAGAGCATTCACCAGAACAGCTTTTCCCATCTATTCTCTAAAGTGACCGAGCACACCTCTGACAATAAATGTGACCCGCCACCACAAAATGGTCATTACATTGAAATCCAATCAATAAAGGTGTTTACTGAGTCAATTATTTAAGCGGCGACAAAAGTTCAGGTATTGCTGAGCAAAGACAAAGACGACTTCCACCTCTTTTCGCCGAACAAAACGATCTCCGTTCCGTGGGTAAACACCCAAGTGTTTGGTACGAGGTAAAAGCTTATATTGAATGTTCTGTCCAATGGTGTAAGCCAAATGATTATAATACGTCACACTTCTGTCCTATTATTATAATATATAAAACTTCTGTGACATGTCCATCAGAGTGTCCTTTAACATCTGTCAACAATTTGTGTCAATCGGATACAAATTATTATGCGTTGCTAAGGACTTCCTACCCCAAAACAGTCCAAAACTTTAACGGACAATATCTAAAAATATGCAAATTGTAAAATATGTCCAAATGTGGATATTAAAATGACCATAACTTTGGTTCTACTTGTGATAGAAACATCATTTTTTCACCATCTTAAACCTTAGTTTCCACTCTACCAAGATACACACATAACTCTGTTTGGATTTACACACACTTATGCCTGCTTTACTGGTGGTGGGTCACATATATCATTTTCCGTCTCCCTTTCAGAACCATACAAATGTATCATCGTTTATTCATTTAATACGCCTCCAAGAAACCCTTGAGCATCTTCACGTGTGCATTCTCGCCCACGCTCCTCAGTGGCCACAACTTTCCACAAATAACTCCTCATTCATCATAGCAGTAACTTTCAGATTTTTCCAGTGTACTACAGCGGCAGTGTCACATGACCAGGTGTGATCTCCACAGGTGGGCCGGTCCATGTTGCCCTGTGGGAGCTGTGGCCCAGAGGAGTACTGTGGTTTCACTAGTGGGAGACCCCACTGTGAAAAATGCACCATCTGTCCTGCCGGCTTCTTCCTGGTCGCCCAGTGTACGGTCCACGCAGACCGAATCTGCCAGGTTTGAAACCGTTTTCCATTATTCATGTTTTAAAAAAAACATGTCACGTCTCATTTAGAACTTCCTTTAAATGTTGGTTGAATGAGTTTTGGATTAATTTTTTTATTGCAGGACAGGGATGAATGTCTGGAAATAACCGATCTGTGCGGTGACCAACAGAAGTGTCTCAACACTCCAGGTAATTTAGTTACACAATACACTGAACAGTCATTACCTCAGTAACTCTTGAAGACACAGATTTCCCATGAGCCTTTGTTGTGTACCCCCCCAGGAGTGGTGACCCCTGCCATAACAAGTTAAAATTATATTTAGCAAATTGTGTAAATAAGTTGCATGAAACTTTTGACTCCCCAAATAAACGGTGTCAAAGAATCCAAAGTATAAAAAAAATACAGATTTCATCCCCCCTAATGTTAACATTAGAAAATGAAATTATGAATGTGTGCATTTTTTTTCTTCCATCTTCATGAATTCCTAAATAACAGAACACAGCTATAACCAGAAGGTGCAGTTTCATCCAGTCTCTCCATCATTTCCAGGTGGGTTCAGGTGTCAGGGTATGACAGAGCGAGATGCCAACTCTGGAATGTGTGGTCACAGCTACTTCTTCAACGCCGACATGGATGAGTGTCAGGCCTGCAATGAGTGTGATGGAGAACCCATCGCCTCCGCCTGCACCTTCACCTCAGACACCATCTGTTCTGGCGCCGCTGTTGGCGACGGCGCCCTCTCTCTTCCCTGGGCGGCCGACGTGTCTCTACCAGGTGATAAAGCTCGGACCTTGGCTCACGCCTTCTCTAGCGTGCAGCTGCAGATCCAGGGTCGAGGCGACGTGGGCCTGGTGTCGGCGGAGTCTGGCTTCATGGTTCTCCGGCAGCACGGGCTGGTCTGGTTGGACGAGAACCTGTCGGTGAGTCACAGCTGCCGCAGCTTCATCCAGGTGTGTCTGCGCATGAACAACACCGAAGGGTCCGAAGGTCGTGACCTCAGCGGAGTCCGAGTGGAGCAGCGGGACGGGAAGTCGCTCCAAAGTATCAGCATCAGTGGTGTCGCAGAGGTCGCCCCCGGTCACATGATCTCCCTGTTCCTCCGGAGCGCCAGCCACCACTGCAACCAAAGCGGCGAAGGTCTACAGGTGTACAACCCTACAGCGCCATCACTCACTCTGCTCTGGCTGTCACATGACACTGGGGCTGTTGCCATGACAGCACAGGCCACGTTGTCCGCGCACTACCACACAAACTACCGGCCGGTCTTCCGCACCACCTCCACCTCTGACCCCTACGTGATGGGGTTGACTCATGATGGGCGCGGGGTACGTTTTGCAGAAAGCGGCACATTTCGATTTGTGTTCCAGCAGGCGTTGTACTCGATGGGCCAGGCGTGCATCAGCGAGGGCTTTCAGCTGTTGGCCTACCTCAACCAAAATGGAACCGGAATGGAGCTGTGCCGATCATTCAAACCGGGCGTCCACTACCGGGACACGTCCATATCCCTGTCTGGAGCGGCCAGAGTGGGCCCCGGGGACACCCTAGGCTTCGAGATCCTCTCCCCCGCCCAGTGTAACGTGCGCTTTTTCGGGGATGAGACCGGTATCAGTACTCTGAGCCTGGTCTGGGTCCCCGCCGCCATCTCCTCTTCTTTATCCGCCACCGTGGCCCACACCGGCCTCCCCTCTGGAGCCGTCCGCAACAAGCCGCTGTTCTTCCACCAGACCAGCGCTCAGGTCCCCCAGATGGGGATGCTGGTGCGGGGCTCCGCGGATCACAGGCGAGATTTCATCTTCAGAGAGAGCGGCACGGCTAACGTAGCCCTGGACCTCAAACTCATTCACTCATGTAACCTAGTCAAGGTGACTCTACTCAGGCGAAGTGATCCAGAGGGGTCAGGGGGAGGGGGCCGGGAGGGGGAGGGGGCCCGGAACACCCCCCTGGCCCAGCAGGTGGGCGGTCAGATGCCAGAGGGCAGCCAGTGGGCCAGTGTGAGCTTGCGGTCGTCCTTCAAGGTGCGTAATGGGACAGCAGTGTTTTTTACTATGGACTGTGTACGAGGGCGGGTCAACCAGATCAGTCACCTGACAGGAAGTGGAGTTTCAATCCTCTGGGTGGCAGAATAACACAGCAACTATAGCTGTAGTTTAGACTGTTTTCACATATCAAGCCAATGGTAACCGTTTATATTAAGGGATGCATTTTTTACCAGAAGCGAAATGACAACAAATGAACATAAAAGGATATTGACTCTTTATTGATCATCATGACGCATCTATTGACTTGTTCTGCAAAACCATACTAAAGGTAATAAAGTTGATCTTTATCTTTGCTTATATATAAATTACAGATATTAAATAAGGTTTTCTTTAATAAACTTTTATTTACTGATGTATACAATTAGATACAAGCAATTCACAGATTATCCACCTGAGGGAGGAATGAGTTCAGACACAACAAGACTGATAATAATTCTGTAAATCCTAAACCATTAAATAATTTGAAATTGGAATATTTATTGGTCCTTTTGCACAACCCCACCCCACTCCCAAATTCCTATGTATGAGTTTCAATTTTGTATCATATTTGTTTTTTTGTTGTAAAATACTATTTCAGCATTGACACCTGATGTATCAAACATGTCCACTAAATTGGTAATTCTCAAAATTGTCAAAGTTCTTCCTCCTCCCCCATGAATGACAGTCCTGTAGTGTCACTGAAAGACCTTCAGTGAATGAATCCCTCCCTCTGGTGGATTACACTGCTCTACATTTTTAATCTCACCCAACATTGGTTTGGAAAGATTATTGTAATCAGTGTGTGTGTGTGTGTGTCTGCAGAGACGTAACATGCTATGACTCAAATACTTGAGATATCACCATGAAATTACATGGGCATATACTTATAGCTAATGCACATCAGATGCAATGATCCATTTGAGGAAAGGTCAAAGGTCAATGTCGTATTTAGCAGAAATGTCTAAATCAAATTATTGGCTCTAATTCAAGAATAGGTTGTCATAGAAACTTGAGATTGGCACAAAATAGGGACGAGATTAGACATTTTCTGAATACTTGTTATTTAGAAAGTATCTTTCAGACATTAAATGTGTTAAATCTTACATAATTTAATCAAATGTATCATAAAAGTAATGACTTTTGTGCTGGTTAGTTCATGTTTTTAACATATGATGGTGTGTTATTCCACATATATGTTTGTTTATGTACATGTAAACAATGGATTAGTAAATATTCCACTAGAAACAACCTGTAAAGTGAATGGATCATAAAGTGCAGACAGTGTTTGAAGTAGATCTGACACCAACAATCTTTTGGATTAGAAACTATTCTCTTTTTAACTATTTTGAGCCCAGACTGATCTAGGAAACTTGAGCCAATCAACATTTAAGCCTCGAGTTTTCTTTACCAGTAACACAGGTGGGAAAATATCATTAGTTTTATTCTGGAAGCATTTTACCTGTAGACCAGTCTTACCTATTCCATGCATTTAATTGTAAACATCAGGTTTTTCAAGAAAAATTTAACACTGTTCATGTAGGGGGCTTCAAAACATGTATCAAACATGATACGTTTGGCGTGATAGGGTTAACGAGGAGGCAGAACTTTGTCAATTTTGAAAATAATTTCGACAATAAATAGTGACAAACTACTTAATGATTAAATATAGAGAAAAATTTAATGATCCTTATGGGTTAAGTAATAATTTGACCATCTGGTGTTCAAATACATCCCAGGTTTGAGTTTTATTTAAATAAATGTAGCCTCATGCATCAGTTACCATATTTATCAATACTGTGTAATGACTAAAAAAAAACTGGTTCTAAACACCTGTATGGACACACCGTAACGTACAATCTGCTCTTCTATGTTGTTCTTAGTCTTTTATTTATGTCATCCAGTTTGTCTTCTGCTGTCACCACAATAGTTCACGGTGCTGGTTTTATTCAGGGCTTTGTGTGTGGGTGTGTTTTTGTTTTGTTTTGTAAGAACATATGTTTTATTTTAGCCACCATTTTCTGATCAGACTTTCCACTGCATGCTTTGTTTATTGACCACTTTGTGCATATTATGGACTTAAAGGAGAGTCATGTTTCACCAAAGTGCCATTTTATTTTTACCGTCCTGTCATTTCATACGTCACCATATAGTTACTGATCACCTTAACTAAGCTGCAATGAAGTGTATATTTGATGTTTTATAGAAAACCCAATAAAAAATGTGCTTAGCCAGTTGTTTTTCTGCCGTTTGTGTGTAATATAAGCTACTTTTTGAGCCATTAGTTACTCAGAACTGCGGAAAAATGTCAAAAAGCTTCACGTTAGCTGAGCAGAACAATAACTTAAAATCACTTTTCTACATGAGAACGATATGGTTTGGGCTTTATCCTAGATTTCCCTAATGTTTGCATCTAATCCTGGTATAAGCTTTTCCTTTAGGCCTCAAGTCAGATTTGGAAAGGGGTGAATTGAACCTTTTTTTTACTCTTAGGTTTCCAGGTGTTTCCTATTATACATCAAAGCATCGCGGTCCTTTATCATGACTTTAAACACTCAGAATTAT
The DNA here is from genome assembly GCA_020466265.1 of Siphamia tubifer. Classification (NCBI taxonomy): domain Eukaryota; kingdom Metazoa; phylum Chordata; class Actinopteri; order Kurtiformes; family Apogonidae; genus Siphamia; species Siphamia tubifer. Next base: position 4,057,410 of record CM035799.1, on the reverse strand, counting down.
ATTAGTCAGATAGTTAACCCTCTAATGTCTTTCCTTACACACTTTCCCTGACAAACCTCATTCCAACGCTTTGGCACAACATCAAAAAAATAAAACATATGGGCATATGTTGGATGAAAACTAGTGGAAGAGTTGATGTTATTGTTTCAGCCTTTGAAGTCATGACCTCTGGGTTATGGTGTACTAAAGATTATTCAATAAATCATGACTTTAAGGGCATTAGTGCCATTAATATACAGGTTTCTACCTCAAAGGGAGTGGTGGGTATGCAGTGTGGGGGATCAAAAGAGTGCCGGCAGGACCATTTCCTAATTCAGCCCCTCTGATTCCCTCCAGTTTCAAGGTTATAGGACCAGACTGCTTCTATAAATAATGCATGTGCGGCGCTGTTTTAGGACCCCTGGCCTAGACAGCAAACTGAAGACGATGTCCAGACCCGGTCACAACAAAATCAAGCATATCTGGAAACAAATCGAAACCACTCGGTGGCAGACAAACGAGCGGCCACGTTGACTTATGGCGGTCAGAGGATGATAAATGTTGAAGGAAAAGCCAGGATAGAGAATGCCTTTTGTACAGAAGAAGTTGGGTTAACCCATAAAGACCCAGTGTTATTTAACCCTTTGATGCATACTGGTCACTTCTTATATATTCATAGTTTTGTGGTTTTAGTTCCATATCAAACAGTTCATATCATTACTGTAACTGGTCTGTTCTTAACACCTGATCTGCACTAACATGTTTACCTGCTTGTTCTTATTGGACTATAATTAACACTCTCTGTTTAAACAAAAACTGCATTCAAATGTTTATTTCATAGTGTTCCAATATTGCGTTTTAAATCCATGTTTCTTTGGTTCAGAGTTTAATACATGTTTAGCTGAGTGGATATTTTTGTCACTCTTAAAAAAAAAATAGGTTCATTAAAAACATTTCAATTGCATTGGTTTTTTTTTTTCAGGCCAAAAGAGGAATAAAGACATTTGGGAAAAATATATTGACTAAAGTTCTCAATTCATGCATCTAAGGGTTAAAAAGTCACATCCCTAAACATTTTATTCTCTACATTTAAGTAATTCATCACAATTTATTCACAACATAATCCTCCATATTTTGTGTGGGCTATTTTTTTTTTTATTTTATTAACGTGAATCATATTTAATTTACAGATCAAGTAGATCACAGTTCTCAAACTTATTTTCCATTCAGCTTAATATGGTCTCCAGTGAAATCATGAAATAACGCCAAACTTTTGTCTCTGTTTTAGAGCAAAATACTAATGCAAATTACGAAAATACTAGAAAGTATCCAAACAAAATTCAATGTCAATAACCTGAAAAAAAAAATCCATCAAATTTCAGAAAAATAAGTGCATTTTTATCAATATTAATATTTAGCAGATCTACAAAATAAACAGTAACAAAAGCAGAAAGTTGTTAAAACTGTGCTTAATTTTCTTTAGAGATTTCAGCTTCATATTTGTTCAGAAAACTTTTTATTGGTACAGAATATTTTGTAAATATTTTCAGAATTTTATTGTCATTTCTTGGACTAAAACAAGGACAACAATTCAAGTTATCATTTATCAGCATATTTTCCCCCACTTTAAACCAATAAGAAAATATGGAGTCAATATTTACCTCTGCCAAGGAGGTTATGTTTTTGCCGGCGTTTGTTTGTGTTCAATATAACTCGAAAATATATGGATGAATTTTGATGAAATTTTCAGGATATGTTGGAAATGTGAACAGGAAGAACCGATTTCATTTTGGGGGGGGGGGGTACCTTGGCGGGGGTCTGTGCTCTCAGAGTGCTTTTCTAGTTTTATAAGTTATTATGCTGTTATTTTTTTTACTATAGATCATATTGGTCTGTATGTGGAACCTGAACTAAAATATGTTCCATAGCCATGACTGTGAAATTTTGCATTTTGCAAACTCATCCCACAGGGCCGGATTAAAACTTTTGGCGGGCTGCATTTTGCTCCTGGGCCACATGTTTGACATCCCTGATGTAGATGTTCTTAACTCAGATTAAAGTTAATGGTTATAAAAGAGTTGAAAAGAAAAATAATGTAAACTATACATGCATTGATACACTGGAATAATAATCATAAAGCAAAGTCCCCATTATGGGATCAATAAAGTACTTATAATAACTTAAAGAGTAACTTCTTGTTCCACTGGCAGATTCAAGCATTATAGAATTTTTACAACTTGTTTTTAGAGGTGCATTTTTTTCCCCAGTGTAGACAGTTCAGATCAGGAGCTGTTTGGGTCTTTTTGGGTTAATAGACTACATCAACACAAAAACGTGTCAAAACATGCTGTTAGAAAGATGAAAAAAAAGAGTGGCTTCTATAAACTGGAAAAAAGATAAAGACTCTACATGACATATACACAAATAGATAAGTAAATCTTTGTTTCTCTAAGGAAAGTCTAAAATCTATGCCAACATGTAAAAGCTCCACATTTGTTTTATATTAAAATCCCAGTGCATAGGGAGGCTGCATATGGTGCACAGACTGAGGGCTACAGGTAGCAAGAATGTGCAGAAAACAGGTGGAGGCCAAGTTTGAGTCTTCGTACTGATCTAGTGGTGAAGTCACAGCAGCGTAAAGACTGAAGAAAACAGGAAAAACAAGTGGGAGAAAAAGGGAAAAAAAAAGAAAAAAAAAAGCTGGGAACAACCAGTGAAAATAAAATTAGAAAGAGCTGCATCTGGAAGTAGTTGTCACTTGTTTGGAACTTTTCTATGAAGTTACTCACCCAGAGGCATCTGAAGAGTTTTCTGTTTTTTAGCTGAAGGAGTGCCAAAATGTTTTTGGGTTTTTTTTTTTTGGGAGGGGGGGGGGTCATAAACTAGTAAAAGACAATGAAACACAGAATTCAGATCTATAACATGTTTAATGCATGATGTAAAGTCTGTTTTATATGATGGTAAAACGTTATGCACAATTTCTGATTAAATGTCATTTGTCACTTTTTCCCAATGATCCACTTTCTTGCTGAAAGTGACGCAATTCTGCCCTCTACTGGTTATAGGATCATACTGTACTTTTATACTTTTATTAATTTATTTATATTCAACATTATCTGATCTTAAATGCAGTTGTCTTTCTAGAACCACACTAGTGTATCATCATTTATTTACACAACACGTGGAAATTGAAAATTCTAAAATCATCCATTTAGACATTTTTAGTTCAAAATTCCAATGTCTTTAACATTATGGCTGTTATACGGTCAAGGCATAATCTCATTAAACTTGCACTTAATTTTCTAACAAAATGCCATTTTTTCAGGTTTTTAATTTTGTGTTAAAGTTTGTAAAATATAAAAATTTCCATTCATTAATGTTTTTATTGCACTAAAACAAAGGAGGAATGTTGCCATTTATATTTATTGTACTTGTTTGATACACGTGAGAATAAACTTAGCTGAAAATGTCTTTGAAACCACAGATATATTGGAACAGATAGAAGTGTGGAATCCGTTTTTTTTTTCATAAAACTTAACAGAAGAAATGCAAGACTGGATAAGAGTTTGATTTTTAGAGTGAATATAGAAAGGAAGAAGAATAAGAAAATAAACACAAAATCATGCTTTTTGGTAGTGTTAAAATTTATTGCACTACATCAGTACACATCATATACATTTAAAATGGGTTAACCTTTAACACTTTCATATACTACAAGCTTATTTAACTGAAATTAGTAAAGATGTTAGTATAGCCTAAGATTGCACTTGAGGGGTTACAGAGTTCATTTGTCCTCCAACATTACCATCATCATCTAATGTTAATGCACAGTGATGTCATTATGCGTTTCTAGAACTGTAGTAGTGTATTAAAGACCTCGATGACAACAAAGTGTATGAGAAAAGGCAGGTCGATTGCTGTGATTAAAAACAGTTAAAAATCCCAGACGACGGTTTAGGAGAAAACCAACACTTCACAACGTTGTCGTCTAGTTTGTACTTAATCAGATCGTGACAGAACGCGATAATTGGGCACTTGAGTGTTCAGTGTTGCAGCAGAAGCGGAAATTGCATTGCAAGTTATCATACGAAAGGCATCTTTGAGGCAAATAGAGATGGACAGATGGAAGACAGACAAGCGTGAAGCTGCTTAGTATGTAGAGGATGAGCATAAACACAAATACAGCAGAAACAAACACAAAGCTGCTGTTTCTGATTAATAACTGTATGAATACAAACACTGAATATGCCTCCTCTGTCTCTGATTATATAATAGTTATTATGAGGAGCACCATGTTATCAGAAGAACACTACATTTAACCCAGAAAGACCCATAGAGCCACTTTTGTGGCAGTTAACAAACATACATTATTCAATATGGAATATTTCTGAAGATCGATCACCCTTTATTGTAATATTGTCTGCATTTACATGTTTTGTGTGTAAATCATGCATTTTCCTAAACAGATCATGTAGGTGTTTATGATAACCAGTTTAACTTTATAAACATGGCAAAATTCTGTAATTTAATTTCGCTGGAAAAAAACCTTGTTAAAAATGTAATGGCATGGAATCACTATTCACAAAATAAAAATGCATTCTTAATTGCCAACATGAGATGCACCAACATGTTTGTAATATAAATGTTACATATATTCACTGGTTAATACATTTATTGTATGTTTAACGCTTGATTAATTGGGACACATTGACATTTTAAGTGTAATTTTAAAACCTGTGTTTTAGGAATAAAGTGATGAAAAAAATGATTAAATTACAAATTTAAATGGAAATAAAAACAAGTTTTTAACTATTGTAATTATGATCATGTTCTTCCAGAAACCCACTCATTCTGCTTGGCTTTTATGCCACATAGGATGTTGATTTTATGGGTTTTATAAAGGATATTTTATGTGGAGCTATTAATTATTTTTTTGTATTTTTAGCTTAGCGTTTTTAAATCTTAATTAAGTTTTATTGTGTTTATTTTATTGTACAGCACTTTGGAAACCTTTGTCTTTAAATTTGAGCTCTATAAAAATGGATTGGCAGGGGCGGTTCAAGAGAAATTTTCCTTCGGGTGGCAGAAACGGGACAATAAGTCCAGAAAGGGGGCAGTTTATAAATGAAAGATAACTCACTCGTCATTGAGCCATTGTCTGTACAACTGATTTAAAAAAAAAAAAATTCCATCACATAATTAACGTTATCCAACAATTCCTTCAGAATGTTAACATCCATTCACATGTCATATCAAAGGTCATTAAAGTATTAGAACGGCTGCTGTGCATCATAAAAGCATGTCTGCACTGTGTAGCTGTCATTTCATTTACTTTCCCTTTAAGTTATTTAGGCAAGTCTACTATGACATTACAGGTCAAAAGTGACTAAATTGGGAGGTTACGTCTTAAATGTCTAAATGGGGGGAAAAAACAAGGCAGTGTTTTAAATCATTTTATTGCTGCTACAACTCCCCTAGTCTGTTACAGCCAAAGTAGTAAGAGTTAAATATAAAAGTAGACAGGCGCAGTCTGCATTAGATCATATACTAAATCAGGACGGAAGTAGAAGAATCCAACATGGCGCCTTTTGATTCGCTTCCTAAATAATCACGTAAATTCGTCAAAAGCCTAAATTAGCATCGACAATGCAGCGGGCCAATGAAAACTGAACCATACCACCTAAAACTGAACCCAACCGCAAAGACACGGTACGAGGAAAAAATACAGGGAATCAAAAGGTTGGATCCCTATGGAACTGGTCCACTGACAACCTGCTGCTGAACTTCCAGTACCCATATATTTATAATTCTATGATTTTAAATGTCAGTGGATACAAGTGTACAGCAACTTTAAGTCTCTGCATCAGGGACAGGTTTTTATTTTATTTTTTTTACACAATTCTTCCTGAAGACAAAGGATACAGAATTGATTAAATCTTGATGATAGTGACCGACCACACCGGCGCTAGCCAACGACGGCTATATGTTAAGCTAGCGTTAGCCACTAAGTAGCACAAGAGAAACACGGAAATATTAAAACTCACCGGTGAGTAGACAGGACATAGTTTGTTGACAATCCGTTGTATCATTGAGGGTGTGTATCTGTGGTATTAGTGAATAGTTTGAGTCAACACAGTGTAAGATATGTGCATGTTAATAAAAACAACAAACGCTGTAGGGACTCACCGACATTCTGGAAGATTTAACGTGACGCGGCCGTAGAAATGTTTTTTTTTCCCTAGATTATGTCCTTTTTCCCCTGAGAGGTTGAACACATTTTGGGTCTCGCTGATGTCAAAGAAACTAGAATAGACAGCTGGTGCTAGCTAATCTGTCTATCTCAGAGTAGAACAGGTGAGGGAGGGGTTATATATTATGTGAACCGGAAAAGATAATGGCGGCACAGGAAGTGAAACGTCATGTGACCGGGATACAATTGTATTCAACAATAAATAAGCAAACAGAAACTTGTGTTCAGATTAACTTCCGTTCTTAATGGCTCGTGTTCAGTGCTTTACTGCCTTTGTTTTTGGAAAAAAAAAAAACATTTTAAAAAAAGTATATATAAATGTATAAAATATATACATAAAAAATACTAAATAAAAAAAGTCGGCAAAAAATTATAGGATGGCTTTGACATAAGATAAGAGTGGCTGGAGTCACCCTAAAATGTCTCTCTTAACGTCGATGGCATCTCCCACTAGCAGCACAAAGTGATTAAAAAAAGTAAATTCTATCCAAAAGACATAATACACTATCCTTAAAAATATTACTAAAGTCGGACAGTTGAAGCAGAGTATTGATGAACAGCAACCCATGCAAACTACCACCTGCATGATCCAACTTCCACAGAATCAACCCCAAAGACAGGTGCTAGCATAGAGCTATGCTTGGGGAACACAAGTCATTACTAGGGTGCTATCCTAACTACTAGGATAGAGCTGCGTTTGTTTAGTTTGTATGACAAGGTTTTCACTGACGTTTATCGTTTTCATGTCAGACAAGTTGCAACCGAAAATTTGGCTTTCTCTTCATAAGTAAGAAGAATGATGGTGGAATCACAGGTGGGCTACTTGGAAGAACTCCAGGGGATACATGAGTTTGTTTGTTTTTGTTTGTTTACATTAAATAAGTCATTAATGTACAGAATACAAAATAAATAATGAGAATTAAAGTTGAAATATAAAACAATAAATGTATTAATATAATAGTTTTATTGTCAGTCATCTTGTTTAAGCTTTGGTAACATTTTTATTTCATACAATTCTAAAGGAGTTCATTTTTGAGTCACTAAGTAATTGTTTTTTATTGATGAAAGGTTCGTGACTTAATTAATGACCCGTTCATTTATTTTTCTTATCAATGATAGAGGGCACTTTTGTGTTTATATTTTGCACAAAATGCACTCGTAAATATTTTTTTTTCTACACTTACAGTGAAATACAGGTTTCTTTACAAAGTTTGGCAAATATAAATGGAAAACTTTGGCAGAGGAATACTTTTGTCAAATATAAATAATTTAGGGTTAAAAAAAAAGGTTGATTTGAGGGTATACTCCACTGTAAAATAAAAAGTGTCTATTCACTGGCATTGATCAAAATCCATGTGTTTTACTGGTAAATCAAGGTTGTAAACAATAACTATGAAAATATTAGTGTTTATTTAAACATTTTAACATAATAGATTTAGTGGTTCAGAAGTTATTAAATAGTTTAGATCAGTAGATGGTTTTGATTTTCAGTGGCCGCATGGGTCTTTAAGAGTTAAAGAGTATAAATATATACTGACATACATTGAACATTGTACAATAATAATAATAATAATAATGAGTTTGTTTTTGGTCTGTGCTGCGAAGAGAACTATCCGTCTCCATGAATGACAAGTTAGAATGATAGAAACATGTACAAAGGGATGAGAACAGTCTGAGTAAGAAGAGGAGAAGTGTGATGGTGGTTAATTAGGACAAAGGGGGCGGGGCTTAGTGCAGGATCTGGATGAGCAGGCGTTTGAAGTCCCCACCACACTCTGAATCCAGGGCGTCTTTGAGGGTAACGTCGTACTTCTCCAGGTACATGTCCTTCACCGTCTCCAGGTCGATCTGTGGGTAAAAAAGGTCACCTGAGGTCAAAGTTTGACCATCTGTGCATGCAGGAAAATGCACCTGATTTCACAAAAATTATGCCAACTGATCATCAACAATTTGCTTCATTAGGGCTGGAAAAAATAACACATTAATACAGATTTACCCCCCTGTCATGTTACGGGTCAAATTTACCTTTTTTAAAGTTTGAACATAAGTAATTTTTTCAGTATGAAACTTTTTCCACTAGCTTTAACCAATGTAATCAACATATAATATGAGAATAGTTCAACTAACAACTAACACCCCCTTCATGTTTCTATCACATAGATACTGTTCAGGTCAATTTGACCCAGCAGTCAACCTGGAGATAAAAGAGTGTCAGAAATGTCAGACTAGTTATTTCTTTACAACTCCAAGACATTATGTTATGTTTTATATGTTGGTCTTTTAAAAGGAATAAAGTGGTGAAACATTAAAAAAAATGAGCATATTTTTTTTATGTGAAAAAAGTACATTATCCGAATTGAATCATTACATGTCAGAGGTAAGGAACGCCACTGTACTAAATATTGATAGAATAGTGAGTGATGGAATTAATAATTAAATATTAACACTGCTTGTTAGGACTTTTTGGGGGGCGTTTCGGAGATCTTTTGGATAATTACACATATACTGTTCCTGACAAATGAACAGAACAGGAGGGTTAATCAATCACCATGATTAATCTGATTAAAAATGTTAACACAACTCCAGAATATTTACAGGTTTATACTGATATTAAATGTATAAATGTGGTCATTAATGTGCATTGTCCTGCTTAAATAAAGACATAAATAAATAAAAGACCCATGGACTATTTTTCACCTCTGATCGGCCCACGATGATGCGAATGAGCGTGTCCTCGTCGGTGCCCAGTCCCTTCATGGCCGCATTGAGACGTCGAGCAAAGTACAGCTGTGGGTTCTTGGCACATCTCACTATAAAGGACAGGAAGATGCAATGTGATGTGAAACAGTAGTTTTCAAACAGTGAGGTGGGCCTCCCCTGGAGGGCGCCAGAGGACTGCAGACATGACAAAAAAATCTACCAGAAAATAAACTGAATAAAAAAGAAGAAATGCATAAACGTGTGGTTAATTAACTACAGTACATGTCAGAGTGAAAAGGAGATAGAGGAAATGTTAGGATGTGTAAAAAGAAAACACACACAGGCAGATGCGAAAATTTGTTTAAAAAAAAGAGAGAAAATGAGTTTTTAACATGTCTTAAAAAGAGACATTAGAAACCTACAGAAATGTTAAAATGTGCTTTTAAAATTGTAAACATACAGATGTTAAAATATAGGCAAACATTAATAAAAAAAACCTACACGTGGGTAAAAATTTATTTAAAAAGATGCTGAAAACACAAAAATGTTAAGAAGTCTTAAAAGAGATGTTAAAAAATGCACAAAAATGTTAAAACTTGTTTAAAAAGATGGTAAAAACAAAGATGTTATAATGTTTTGAAGATATTTAAGATAAAGATGCTCGAAAGGTTTAAAAATGTTTAAAAAATAATAAATCTAAAAATACTGTATAACATAAAAATAGAGTGTGTGTGTGTGTGTGTGGCGGGGGGGGGCACTGATGTTTTTTGGTTCTTTTACTTGAGGCTTATTATCCCACAGTTTGAAAAGCACTGATATAAACGGTGGAATGCGTCAGTGGCTTGTGAACGGTGCAGTGCAGACATACCCAGAGTAACGTAGCAGTCCTTGAGGGTCCCAGTGGCCTCGGAGTCAATGGTGTCTAAAATGTCAGTTCCTGAAAGCTGCAAGATAACAAACCGTCACTAGGACAAATAAAAAAAACTAAATGCACAGGACTACTCCTGGTTTAAAAGGAAATACAAGCAAATGATTTTTTACAAAATATAGAGAAGTATATTACTACTATATCACCATAAGGAAATATAGAATATTATGCATTTATTTGATGTGTATTTTGGTTTCATTGTCCTTGGTTTTCCTATCATGGGAGTGCTGATGCTAATGATGCTAATGCTAGCATGATCATTTGTAAATGGGTATTGTCCTATTGGTGTACATGATAGATCATTATATTTGTTACCATTACTATTATTACCACACTGATGTTCATAGAAAATCATTTCTATAGAGAACATAGGCAATAAAGAGTGGGTGTAGGAGTAGAACTCTTTACTTCTCACTAATTTATGATATGTGTGTGTGTGTGTGTGTGTGAGATTGTGTGTGAGGGGGTAATAACAGTGTAATGTGTGTCTCATAGGAAGTTCTTACAGACTCATAGACTTTAAAGGTGGCCTGCAGCTGCATGTAGTTCCTGTGTGACAGGACGTAGCTGAACGTGGACTCGTCGGTGCCAAACCTGCCTTCACCCGCCTGTGAAAACACACACACACACACACACACACACTCTTTAAAGAAGGAGTATTTAACCCAGTGTAAACAGTCATCACTGAGTATCTGATCCTATAATGTCATGATGCTGGAGCTGCAGGTTTTTATCTAAAGAAAAACTGACAGAGCTGCAGCATCATTCATCTATGAGGAAGGCACAATCATCATCATTATCAGTGTCATAACAAACAGAAATCTTTTACATCACTCATTAGTATTAACTTTTTTTTTTTTTTAACATTTTGTGTTTAGTTCGTCTTTAACGCAGGATTGTTCTTCTTCTTCTTTTTGTTGTAATATAAAGCATTTTCGGGCATAACCGTGGCACCAATTAATACTTTCTCCCCAAATCTAATTTGCATGAATCCAGATTTCAACTCCCAGGTATACAATTATATATAAGTATTTACAATTATATAAGTGCAATGAACACAAATAAGTACATTCAACTAAAACGTTATTGTTTCATTTTCATTTGTCAAACATTTTTATATAGTTATATTTGTTGGTTCAATTAGGAGAATTCACTCATTTTTAATTAAAAAAAATACATGTTCAAGCTTTTATTTTAATGTTTCACCACTTCATTACTTTTGAAAAAACATAAGATTGAAACAGAACATAATGTCTTACAATTATAAAGAAAGAAATAGTCCAACATCCTTTTACCTCTGAACAGTATCAATGTAGAATATAGTTGAATAATTTATTACAGTTACAAACTTACACCACTATACATTTTATACATTTTATATATATATATATATATATATATATATATATATATATATATATATATATATATATATATATATATATATATATAATTTTTTTGTTTTGTTTTTTTTGTTTAGTTTTAGTTTCCGTAAATGTCCCGTCAATACCCACTAAAACACATCATTTACACAATAACTCACCTTTAAAGACTTTAATTATGGATATTTTATATTTTTTTCTGTTTGTCCTGATTAAATAAGTATTATTTAATCCAAAATGCAGTATACTTTTTACTTTATTACAATTAAGAAGTTGTTCTTTTTACTTTTACGTCAGTAAATGAATTGAATCAGTACTTCTACTTTTATCAGAGTATTTTTTCACACAAGTAGCTGTACTTTTACTTAAGTACAGAATGTCAGTACTTTTACTACCTCTGATTTTCATATTAAATGTCGCTTACACTCATTACTGCGAACAGAAGAAGTTTGATATTTTTAATTATTTTTCCTAGGTGTTCAAACTTTAAAACTTTAAAAAACTTTAACCCATAAAATAACAGGAGGGTTAACACCAGGCTTCACACTTCTGCTGTGAGTTCCCACACAGATCCCACAATCCTTTGCTGTGACATAAGCCACATCACTGAACCGCCACAAAAACAAGCTGTGATCTGATCAGATCTGAGACATGAGGTTTACAGCTCACCATGGGCTCACATGTGCAAAAGCGTGAGGATCTGATGACTTTGAAACGTTACTCAAAAAAAAGGAAAAGCGTGAATAGAGGATCTAATTTGACAGAATTCCATGGTGCAGACTTCAGATGGGAACCTACCTCGAACAGAGCGGTGGCGTCCTGTTCGGCTAAAGCTTCGTCCACCTCATAACCTTCATCTCTGGTGCCCTGAGGAGGAACCAGATACAGCAGCCACACAGGGAGAGAGAGAAACAAAGGCCAATGAGGGTTAAGACCATGGAAAGGAGAGGTGACACAGGTCAAAAAAACACACATTAAGACAATAATCTCAGGCTTTTAGTGGGATCACAATCATCTGCTGGACATTAGGCCGGAATATTTGGAGGCCGCATTTGAAGTTTCAGCCCCTTTGGACGGCGTCGCTGCGGAAACATGAGTCACACTGTTTGTCTTTTCTTTCTAATGGGAAGGAAAAGCAAAGGGAAGCAGAGAAGGGTGGGAGATGGATGGCATGCCAAACAATGATGCCATGTGTGACCAACGTCCCAGTGGGAGAATCACAGCAAACAAATAATCCTGTGAGCAGAGCAGGAAGACAAGCACTTCTGTTCTTCCAAATGCTCAGAGCACCGTCTTTTCTGTTTAATAAACTGTATGCACATATGCAGAGGTGGTCAAAGTACACACATTCTGTACTTAAGTAGAAGCAAAACGACTTATGTGAAAAATACTCTGGTAAAAGTAGAAGTACTGATTCAACTCTACTGAAGTAAAAGTAAAAAAAGGACAATTTCTCAATTGTAATAAAGTAAAAGGTAAAACTACATATTTTTACTACACATATTCTTTTCCGTGGATTAAATAATACTTATTTAACCAGGAGAAATTAGAAAAGTTTCAAAATGATCAAAATTGAACCCATTAAAAGTGAGTTAAGAGTATAAAGTACAGATATTTATATAAAAATGTATGGAGTAAAAGTAAAAAGATAATAAATACTCAAGTAAAGTACAGATACCTAAAAAAATATACTTAAGTACAGTAATGAAGTACTTTTACTGAGTTATTTCCCACCTCTGCACATATGAAACATTTGTACACTGAAAAAAAAATCAGAATTTTACCCAATGCATTTTTTTTATATTTCTATTCCAAAGGTCTCATCACATTTAAAATAAGACAATTACCTACAAAGTAACTGTTATGTCAAATATAGGAACTTATTTTTATACTAAACATTCCCATTATTTGTATTATTTTATTGGTCCGGCCCACTTTATACCATTTTAGGCTGAATGTGGCCCCTGAATTAAAATGAGTTTGACACCCCTGGTCTATAGAATATAATAGGTCAGTATTTGAAATGGATCATATTAATAAAAATTCATACTATAAAAGGCAGTTCACCTGCAGCAGTGACACCAGCAGGTTCTTCACATCTCCACTGGTGTCGCCTTCGATGTCTGCCTCCAGGTCGCGCTCATGCACTGTTAAAAAAAACACCACATTTATACCATCATCAGTCAATTTACGATATCTATGTATGACTCCGTTCATGACAGTGTCACCAGAGGTTTAGTCACAGGTGAAATCTGACCAGGTTTAAAGTCACTGTGTATTCAAAGAGAAAAACCACAGCACAAGTCAAACAACCTGGACATGAACACAAATATTAAAAGGTATTCATCTGTCGTTTGACTGGATTAACAGGAAGAGGAAGATCTACTGTGCTGTTGAAGAAAGAAAACTCACCCTGAGCGTAGGCTTCTTTATAGTTGGATATGTCCTGGAGGTGCAAACAAAACAGACAGAAAATACTTTAGAATAGTAGTAGTAGTAATAATAATAATAATAATAATAATAATAGGAGTATAGTAGTAGTAATAAGGGTAACATTATAATAGTGGTACTATAGTCGTAGTAGTGGTAGTATAATATAACACTAGTATAATAGTAGGAGTAATAGTAGTGTAATATAATAATATATTATAATAGTAGGAGCATAGTAGTAGTAATGGTAGTATAATATAATAGTAGTATAACATAATAGTAGGAGTTTAGTAGTAGTAAAAGTACAGTAGCAGTATAGTCATAGTAATGGTAGTATAATAGTAGGAGCAATAGTAGTGTAATATAATGGTAGTAGTAATAGTAGTGTAATATCACAGAGGTATAAAAGTAGTATTAGTAGTACTAGAAAATAATAATACTAGTAATAGTAGTATAGTATAATAGTAGTAACTGTAGTGGTATAGTAGTATAATAGTAGCAGTAATAGTATTAATATGATAATAGTACAATATAAAAGAAATATAGTAGTAGTAGTATAGGAGTAGAGTAGTATATATATTAGTAGTAGTAACAGTAGCATAGGAGTATAATAGTTGTTGTAGTAGAAGTTGTAGTATAGAAGTATAATATAATAGTAGTAGTAATAGTAATACTAGTAGTATAGTAGCAGGTGTTTTAAATGTGACTAAAACAAACCCAAACATTTCATTCTACATGTAGATTTTTCCCTGTAACTGTCCAGCCGACACACCTGATTGGTTGCTGTACACAGGATCTCCACGAGCACAGCTTCGTCAGTCCCCGCCCCCTTCATCGCCTTCCTCAGCTCCTTGGCGAAGAAAATATGCGGTGGATCCAACATGGCCATGGCAGCGTTCTCAAAACTGCCTGTGAGCTCCTTCTTCAGGACCTCCTCCAGCTCCTGAACAAAAACACACACGCACACACACACACACACACACACGCACACACACACGCGCACACTTACATGTCTTATGAGGACTAAGTTTGTAATCAAGTAGTTACTAGGTAGTGAGTGTAAACATCTTTTTTAATAAATGAAAAAATGAAAATAAAAATTTGAAAATCAAATACGATAAAATTAAATAATTTGAAAAAAATAACACATTTTAAAAATACATAAAAATAAATAGATATTTTTTTAAGTAAACATCTTCAAACCTTAAAAAAAAAACGTTTCACTTTGCACCCATTTCCCTCATGCTTTATGGGAACTTCCAGAAAAAAGAAATAAATTAATGCACTTATAGGGCCACATCATTTCCATTTTACTAGTAGGGACCTTCATTTATATTTAACCCTGGTGGGGACCTGAATTTTGGTCCCCATAGTGTCAGAGGTCCCCATGGTGTGACTGTGTAAACATATCAATGTCCCCATAAAGATAGGAATACACACAGAGGTGAGTTTGTGATGTAAGGTATATGAGTGATGAAGAGTGAGGAAGAGGAGGGCAGATACTCACGTCGTCGTACTTTTCAAAGTACGCCTGTTTGATCTCCAGACGCTGAGCTGCAGAACGATTGGCCAGGATGTCAATGATGGCCTCTTCATCTGTACCTGAAGAAGAAACAGCAGATGAATGGTTTAACTGAAGTGGTTTTAAAGCTGAGATAATCCTACTCTGGCAACTTAACCCTTAGAAACCCAAACAGCTGCAGCAGAAACTGATTTACATTAAGACATTATTGTCATTCATATCATATCATCTTTATTTATAAAACCACTTTAAAAACAGACACAAAGTGCTGCACATTACAAGACAACAGAAAGGCATAAAACAGAACAGAGAAAGGAGAACAAGGCAATAAAATACATCTAAAAATACAATAAAAAGTGCGACTCAACCTACACAGATAAAAACAATTATTATATTATATTATAAAAGAACTAAAATTAATGAGTCACTGAGTCGAAGGCCAGGGAGTAAAAATGTGTTTTAAGATGGCTGTGTTAATAACCCAACACTTGTAATAACACAAAATAGCATATTAAAAATATGTAATAAACATGTTATTAACATATTACATGTAATCCAAACTATGTTAATAACCTTAAGCCTGGAAATACCATAAAATAGCACATTATAAACATGTAATAAACATATTACTAACACTTGCTACATCCTATTAATAACTACAACAACTGTCATCAAAGAAATTTGCATATTATAGAAATCGAATAAACATATTATAAAGACATTTTAACATGTTAACACTTACTAACCTTGTAATACCAAAATAAACATAATAAGCATGTTACCAACGTGGAATTAACTCTTACAGCGTAACTCAGTGTTTCCCAGCCCTGGTCCTCGAGGCACACTATCCTGCATGAACCACTTTAAACCCACCTGACGCTCATGATCATTCTTCTGCAGAGTTAAATGATCATCTTATCATTTGACTCAGTTATGGTTGGAAAGAGAAACATCTAAAACATGCAGGATAGTGTGTCTTAAGGACCAGGGTTTGGAAACACTGGTGTAACTGACCCTAACCCTGTCAACTCTAACCCCTGACCCTAAAACTAGCCCTAGTCTAACTCTATGCTAACCCTTAAATACACAGTATGTAGAGTATTTGATGTGGTATGAGCACACACACAGACAGATGATGTGTTTAATCTATTCTATCATTTACATTTAAATTATTAATCAATGGTAAAACTTGCTTTAATTCAGGTTTATTTAAAAACATTTAAATTTTTCAGCATTTCAGCTTTTATTTGGTTTCAGCTGCATTGTTATTTTCATTTTTTTTTAGTCAGGGACCTTGTACACAAACACATTATGTTCTATAACAGATTATAGTTTTACAGCTAATTTCCATATTCACTCCCTGTGGCAGGAAAGAAAAACCATAAACAAGATGAAGCTGGTAGAAAAAAAAAGATTAGAAGGTACATAATTGCATTGAAATTTACTCTCACATAAAGTGCACACTCATATAGATTATGGGATATAATGTTAAGTGCATGCGCTTCCATCCAGATATTATCCAGAGCTGAGATCTAATTACACTGAATGCACTCACAAAATACATACATTCTCACATAGTGCAAAAAAATAAAATAAAAAATACACAAAGTCGCTTAATTTAAGGTAAAGAAATAGAAACATACTTGGTTTCTAAGATTTTTTTTGTTTGTTTCAGTCTATAATTAGTGTTGGTCGTCAGTTTAGTTTCTTCTACTGTATAATTTTATGGATTTATAGAAGAATGCATGTTGTTTTGCTTTTTCTTCACACAGACCAAATTTTCATGAACAGCGAATCTGATGGTAAACTGTAAAGACACTTAATTTGTGATATTAAGCTATACGAATAAAGACTATTAAGATTGTATTAATAAAGAACTGTTGTCACTCAAGGTGGACCCATATGGGCTTTTCTAAAAAAAAAAAAAAAAAAATATATATATATATATATATATATATATATATATATATATATATATATATATATATATATATATATATATAAATTGTGTGAAATCTGACAATTTTTGAGGTTGATATCTTTTAAAACACATTGACTGAAAAATACAATTGAAATATTGAGATAATTAAGATTTGTATGCAGCAATATAAATTAAACTATTAAAACACCTACACATTTGAACATTTATTGAACTTCAAGTGTTACCCACACAGGTGGATCAGATCAAATGTCTTAAAACATTTTACTACTGATTAAATATCAGCTTAAACACCATTAAGGCAGATAAAAAAAAAAAAATAAATATATATATATATATATATATATATATATATATATATATATATATATATATATATATATATATATATATATATATATATATATATATATATATATATTATGCCTCAATATATCAGTCTACTGCTGCTTTATACTATACAATATTAAACTACAAACAGATCAGACCTCATTGAAATGACTGACAGAAGGAAAGACAGACAGACAGAGAGATAGTTTATTCATCCCCTCAGGGAAATTAGATTGTCCCATAGCTCATCACCTACATACACACACAGAGCACATACAATAAATAAATAAACAAATAAATAAATAGTAAAAGTAAGCTGAAGTGCTAAGAGCTAAAGCAAAAAAAGAGCTACATTTCCAAACAGAAGTTGAGAGAAGCTATAAAAAACATCTTTTCCAATAAATAAAATAAAAGTGTTGTTCAGCTTTAACCTCCTGAGACCCCAAATCCTCTTGGGAACAACACTTTCACAGCTTTACTGAAGAAGAAGAAAAAAAAAAAGTTGCCCACTACAAAAGACATTTAATAAAAACTTTAAAAACAGTCTAAACATATACTTTCCTGGGTGTGAAGAGGTTAAAGGCAGTACATTCCAGTCAAACCCAGTGGGAGTGGTGCAGTTTTAAATGATGCTAAATGTTACAACACCAAATGTTTTTGCACAATCGTGTTTGACATTATTGTGTCTTTACAGTAATACCAAAACATTAGCCTGTTTGTACGAGTAAATCTGCCTGATCCACCGCCATTCTGTTCTCTGGAAGATTATTATGTCTGACAAACATGCAGCAGACTCCAATAAACACATTCACTCAAGTACCCATTCAACATTATCATCAGAAAAGCAGTTTGTCAATTTCTCACAACACATTTCAGATGCTTTGGCTTATTCATGTTAATTATTATGAGTAATTTTCTCCAGAGTCTTGTTGAACATTTCTGCACAAAAACATCTTCGTATCATTTCACTGCATTAGTCATTATATGTAAAATGGTAGAATGTGTAGAGTGCACTATCATTTCCTACACTTATACACCACACTGTGATACTGACAGCATGTGACACACAGTAAAAGCTTATCATTCTGTCAGAAAGGACATTTTCTGACTTGATTGTTACTTCTTAAGACATAAACGGAAGCTAACAAGTGAGTTTCAGTTTAGTGGAGACAGTCGACTGAGGCATGTTTGTATAGTTTGATTCAAGAAAGACGAGGAAAAGGGAAGAAAAAAGGAAAAAGGGCAATTACCATTATGGTAATGATTCTTATTTGTTTTATTTTAATTTGTTTGTTTAGTTATCTTTTGACATTTTAGTTATTTAAAATCTCATCTTTGTACATTTGTACCCATTTTTGGTCATATAAACAGTTTAGTTGAGGTAACTTTGAATATTTAATCTAAATTTAAATCCTTTGACACCAAACTACTTGGGCAGTCTGCCCCTTTTGTAAGAAGCATGTAATGCACAAAAACACCACTGGGTGGCCCCGTCAATGATGTATTCAGGTCATGCTAGTATGGTAGCTAGTAGTAGTAGTACACACACACATATACATATATATATATATATATATCACCAAGGAAGAAGATCATAACCGTGACTACACCTCTGCTATGGGAGTGGGGGGGTTTGAGAAGGAGGAAACTTAATTCTATTTATCAGTCCACACTACATGCTGTGTCAGACACTTTATTGAATTTAACAGTGAAGACGATATAAAAAGCTGGTCAGTCTGATGAACAGTCACATGATTTAAATGTTTATTAAGACAGAATTGAATGAAAAATTTGGTTTTTGTTTGTGTTATTTACAGTTAATCTTCCGCAAAAAAAATAAGTAAAATAAAATTTTAAAAAATTAATCAAACATTCATACCCCAGTGTCACTCACACCAGGGTATAAATATTTGGTTGGGCCTTCTGTCAGTCTGCCCCAGGGCAGGGGGTGAATACATATGTTGTTTACCACTACCAGAGTCTGAATGTGTGAGTGAATGACTAATGGATCAATAATATAAAGTGCTTTAGACGCCTTGAAAAAGCACTATAGAAACCTAATATACAACTATTATTATTTGGATTATGTGGGTTGGACTAGCCCCCCCCCACCACCACACACACACACACACACACACACACACACACTTACCTAAACCTTTACATGCTTTCCGAATGGCCTTGATATCAGCTGTAACATCGAAGTCTTCATATGGAACTAATGTGGGCTGGACCGAGAGAAGAAATAAAGTTTAAATTTAAAGACAGGTTTCATGCATCGCTTTGAAATAGCATAGTTTATCGATGAGTGTGTGGAACCTTAAAAGGGACAGTTCACCATTTTTCAAATGAATCTGTATAAATCAGTGTCTCAGCAGGATTCCTGGGATCAAAAATAAATAAATAAAATGTTTCTTCTCAAAACAGTATGTGTTTGAATGACTGATTTATTTACATAACAAAACTGTCACAGAAGAAAAACTCACACCACGTAATTGCTTGGAGCTACTTTATCTCAATAGCAATCAATGCATGTTGTCATTGCTAACAGCTGTGCACCTGCACGTAGCAGCCGCAAACACTGCCCAACAACTGATGAAAGTAGTTTGCTGTGCGCATACATACATACACACACACACATATATATATATATATATATATATATATATATGTGTGTGTGTGTGTCAAATCACAGTAATGTACCTGTCAGAGATAAAACTTTAAATCTTTAATTGAATGTTATTCTGACATTTATTTTAGTATAAAGTATCTCCTTTGGTTAATCCCTTATGGTCCAACTAAAGAAAAAGTTACTTTAAACATAAAAATGTGGGTCCTGTCAGAGACATTCATATATAAGTATAAAAAATGTTATCAAGAGTAAACGTTCAGATCAATCTATAGATCAAGCATTTTTCAGATTTTATAAGTGTTTTTATAGTTGTTATTTCATATGGGATTTGTTTTTAAATTCTGGGTGCAGACCTAGACTTTCAGGATAATGAACTAGTTGTAAAAACTGGATGTCCACAGTCATCTTGTATTAAAGTGTGTACATGAGTCATCTCTTGTCTTTTGGTTTCCACAGTCAGGACACTTTCCCGCAGGAAAAGGGCGCAGTCCGTATGTGTGCTGAGTCATAGAGCAGCAGCCTCTCCTCCTCTCCTCCTACCCTCCTACCCTCCGTTTGATACAATGCGGCCTTATTGATCACACACATTCCACACTGCGGCTTCGGCCTCCTCAGTCGTGGCGTGACAAACTCCCACTGCACGAGTCATCTGCGCAAGTTTTATCCCGTGACTCTTTAGAAAGAGTTTGGCATCCACAAATATCCAATAAACAAAAGAACAAACAAACAAACAACGAAAACTTGCTCTGACTCTTAAGATATTGTAAATACTAAATAAACTCAAGGTTGTGTTTACGGTTCTCCTGGTAGTGTAGTTTTTTACAGCACTTTTAAAGTCTCCTCCCAGAACTAAACATTTGATCCGTTAGAAGTTGTTAAATTCTTACCTGAACGTTTCCCATGTTTACTCCACAGCAGTCTGTTGTATGTTTTTGTGGGACAGTGTTGGTCTGTGCGTCCTGTAGATGTGATGCGTGTCGAGTCCAGACACCGTCCTGCAGAGCTGACGTCACCGCCTTATTAATTTAGCAGGATGGAGCCTGAGTGGGAGTGGGCGAAGTGGGAGGGTTTTTATATTGACACAGCAGATGACAAGAGTTTAAAACGGACAATAATCATTTAACAAATACGAAAACACCGGCTGTTCTTTATTCTGACCAGGATTTCCTTCTAATGTGTCATTTGCGTTCGTTTGAAGGACACGTGAACGCATCACGCGCTTGGAAAACTGTGTCCCTCAAACACAGCCCCCCCAAATGTTTTATAAAACCATCACTTTTTATATTTTAATTAATTACCCCATCTATACAAGTATAAATATTATTCTGAACATTTTCGTTAGCTTTTATTTTTTATACGCACCAACTTTATAGATTTTTTTTAACAAAACAGAAAAAGTTTGAAGAAACAGCAAGGTAGCAAAACGAAAAATCTTCTAAAAAATAAATTAAGAGGATGTAAAGGCTTACAGAGACAAATAAGAAAATACTACTACTACTACTACTAATTTAAAATATAAAGGGAAAGATCAACCAGAGAGTAAATTATGTCCTTTCTTAAAGGACTGTTTCTGCTTTTTTTTGTTTGTTTTGTTAAAGAAAAATCCCAGTGATTGAATACGTTTTTTGAAATTCAATCATAAAGGCTTTAAAACTTTGGCATACTTACTTTTATGTATGAATGGGCGGTATGCAAGGTATCATACTTTATGAGGTATTTTTGTTCACGGTAGATGTTTGTCATACCGTTCTACCGTCCATCCTGTAGATGGCAGTAATGTAAAGTTTCTAACGTTCGCTAGATGCAGCAGCTAACACCATAGCCTTCCTTGATGCTATGTTAGCAGAAGCATTAAGGTAGTTTAAAAAAACTACAAATATAAAATATATAGTTTATGTACAGTAGTGTACTATTGATTATAATGGTATGTGATGCCAACATATTTCGATTCAGGACTCTACAATTTAATTTACAGGGTGTCTGAAAAGCGAGCTAACAAGCTAACAGCTAAAGTCATGACAGCCATAGACTTTATGATAACAAATCAATTGTGCTAAATGCTGCCTTAAATTTAACACACTGCGCCAGCGGTAATAACTGTATGTTACTATATCCAAGTGAGTTACTATTAGGGTTGCCAACTCCCTGAAGCTGGAAAGAGGGACATTTTTGGACGGGGGGTCTTGGGGGTCCTCCCCCAGAAAAAAATTGTGTTCCTTAGATGCAATTTCCTGCATTTTAATGCATTGAAAAGACGGACGTCTTGTCAACCTACCCATGCCAGAAATCATGATGTTTT
The DNA here is from genome assembly GCA_020466265.1 of Siphamia tubifer. Lineage (NCBI taxonomy): Eukaryota > Metazoa > Chordata > Actinopteri > Kurtiformes > Apogonidae > Siphamia > Siphamia tubifer. The sequence goes on along the minus strand of CM035799.1, from coordinate 4,035,019 downwards.
CTTATTTCAGGATAATTTAGTGAAATTAATTATGCATAAGCAAAACACTATTGTGTTTAAGAGTTAAAACTACTCTGAAATAAAGCAGCGTTCAATTTCACGCTGCACTCCGCGCTATTTTGTCTAATTCACCTGTCGTTGTGGCGAAGAATGTGGAACTCTTGCTAGCTCCTTTGGCTAGCATAGCCTTTTTATGACACTCTGCCTCTTCGTGGTAAGATAAGTCGTGCTCGCATCCGTGGCCAATCGAAATTTCACAGCGGCGCAAAGTACAAAATGTTCTCCTAGGGTCGGTTGTGGCTTTAGCCTCATATCTTTTTACCTCCCATGCTTTGTTGTAGCTGCAAAGCCTCTTTTTTTAGCCGGGGCCGGTTCGTCCATTTCTTAACTGACCTTAGTAAACTTGACTACTACTGTCTCCCATAGCAACAGCTACACGTAATTTGACGTAGCTTATCACAGCTCCCTGATCAGAATGTGTCATCAAATATCACGCTCCTATCATTGGACAAAACACTCGTAAACATTTTAATCAAATATGAGTTTTGGTGCAGAGTAACCTATCAAAAACCACTGTTCAGAATGTGTCATAAATCTCCAATACATCATTGGACGATATGCTTCATAAACATTACCTTTAAAAAAAAAGCTGTCTAGACTGATTGAAATGCAGGACAGGAATTGTTCTTCACGGGGCAAATAAAATACACCTCAAATTCGGGATGTCCCGGACAAATCGGGACGGTGGCAACCCTAGTTACTATTAGTCATCGTATCTGGCTGGTGTTAGCAACTAAAACGACCGTTCAGATTTACAAACAATTTCGTTAGCGATTTCGCTAACGTTAGCATGCTAAGTGCTGCTAGACTGACTGCTACCATTAATGTGTGTTGTGCTATGACATCTAAAACATGCAGGACAGTGGAACCTAAGGACCAGGGCTGAAGACCACAGATTGAATGAATGTACATTTAAAAATACTCATAATGAAGTGAGGCTAAACTGTATCAGGATTCTGTCCCTAAAGAATCGTCCAATATTAGTTTTGTGAGAACATTTTTATTTAGTTTTAGTCTCATGACGAAATTGTAATTTTACTTTTAGTAAAATTTTAGTCATCTAAATCATTTTAGCGTTAGTGCTAGTTGACCAAAATTCATAAAATTTTAGAATTTTAGAGCTTGATGATGAGCTGATCATTTGAATCAGGTGTGTTGGAGCAGGGTGACATCTAAAACATGCAGGACAGTGGACCATAAGGACCAGGGCTGAAGACCACTGATCGAATGAAAAATAACAATATATAAAACATCAAATTATGGAGTTCATAACAGAGTGGAGTATATTTTAGTCAAACTGAGCTTCAAGAGTCATCAGTTAAAGTCTTGTTCCACATGGTGGCAGCATCGTACAGAAAAACAACCACTGTGTCACTGTTTACACTGAAATAACATTTACCTACAGCTGCAGCCATGTTCCCCTCTGGGTTCTATCTGGTCTCACTGTTCTCTACATGTGGGTGGAAGCAGGAAGATTGTATTATACCAAGTTAATATTTTTATCTCACATTTTTCATCATATTTATAGATGATGTTGACATTATTCAAAGCAAAAATGCAAATTTTACCAAGTGTATTTCTCTCATTTCTGGTCCAATATTTCATCAGACTTAAATTAAGACAGAATCACCTCAAGAGGAAGTTTTTAGACAGATATGAGTTTATTTTTGAACAGTGGACGATGAAAAACTTATTTCAAGAAATGTTATTGAGATGGGCAGCATGGTGGTGCAGTGGTTAGCACTCGTGCCTCACAGCAAGAAGGATGCTGGTACAAATCCCACACCAGACCTTTCTGTGTGGAGTTTACATGTTCTCCTCGTGTCTGCATGGGTTTTCTCCAGGTACTCTGGCTCTGCCCACCATCCAAACACATGCACTGATAGGTTAACTGGTTAATCTAAATTGTCCATAGATGTGACAGTGATTGTTTGTCTATATATGTTCAGCCCTGAGATGAACTGGAGACTCAGACAGGGTGTACCCCGCCTTCACCCATTGTAGCTTGATTTAGGCCCCCAGTGACCCTAGTGAGGATAAAGCGGGTTCAGATGACGAGTGGTAATTTTTAATAAAACAAAAAAGTCGATCAAAATTATTTTAGTCGACTAAAACAAAAATTTATGAATTTGGGTCAACTGAAACTAGACTAACACTAAAATGATTTAGATGACTAAATTATGACTAAAACTAAAATAAAATTTTCTTCATGAGAATAAAACTAAATTAAATTTTTCTGACAAAACTAACACTGGACGATTCTTTATGGACAGAATCCTGACGCAGTTTAGCTCCTCAGCCAAGGAGGTATGACATTTGAGTCAGTTTGTTTTTTGGCTGTCCGTCAGTTTGTCTTCACAAACGTCAGGGTGCTGTTCGGGCCTGTCGGGAAATATTTTTTGATAGTCACGCGTGGGCAATACATTATCTCGCTTATTCTACGGGTTATTACAGCTTATTACTGCTACTACTCTAACAGACTGGGTAAAATAGCTGTTACAACGTAGTGAATATTTACTTTCAAAGTGAAAAAACTCATTGCCATTGGCAGCGGGCGTTAATGGGCGGTTATAAAAAAAAAATCCGCCTGCAGAATGCTGGGAACGTCCGTTCAAAGTGAATGGGAGCTGTCGCAACGTTCTCGAGGGCCGTAGAAAAACCTTAGTTATTCCCCACCACTGTGTCATATCATATCATATCATATCATATTATATATTAAAAGTAGATTTCTAACATTGCAGTGACATCGCAATGATAAAACACTCAAAAGTACAAAAAAAAAAGAAAGATAAAAAGAGCCAAATATGCAAGCGTTGATTTTCTAGAAACATTTAATTTGAACTGAGAACAGCGTATTTACTGTATGTACATGCAACACAACATGAATGTACAATATAAATTCTCCCATGTGGATGCTACAATCATTTTTGGAGCAACACATTAACAAGCATAGAGTACATTTAGTGGGAAATTACAGCTTTCCATTCGACACTGTCTAAACCACCTGATAGAAAAAAAAAGCTTGCATTAATAAAGTGTAGTAGTGGTTTTATTTTTCCATCCTTCCACTTTATGAATGCTCTGACATCTTATTATTATTATTATTTTTTAAATAAAATCCCTAAAATGGGTCAAGTCTTCTTTAAATATTTTATAATACATGTAGTTATTATAATTTAAATCCCTTGTGTGATTGTTATGTGTGTTATATGGCGGCTGTATTTTCACTGTCATGCACACAACAACCATCATGTTTCTATAGTGACCAGTGTGTGTAAAGTGACTGGATGGTTGTTTGATCACAGGACACAAAGGCCCCACTGTTGTTTTTATTGATGCTGAAATGATAAATTAGTCATTTTGTTAGAGAATTGGTGAATTGTTCGGTCATGCATAGTTGTGGTTTTAACAATTGAACAAGTGCTAAGATCTGTTTGCGGCGAGAGAAGAAGGTGCATTCAAGCATTATGGGTAAATAAATCATGAAGAAGAAGAAGAAATAAAAGAAACATTCAGGTCGAACACCTCAATCTGGCTTCGTTTTAGTCCTTAACCCTTTAATCCCCGATGACATCTTCTAAATGTATGATTTATTTAAAATATTCCTAAAAATGTAACGGCTTCACCTCTAGTTGTTCTGATAGAATAAACTTGGTTCTTTTCTTAGACATTTCATTCTGACTTTTTTCTCAGAATTCTGACTCAGAATAAATACTTTTTTTTGTCAGAAATCCAACTATCGTTCCTCAGAAATGGACTTTTTCTTATGTTCCCCATTTCTTCATTATTAACTTTATATCATAATATTAATAAAACAACATCCATTGAATTCTTAAGTCACTCTTTGAATTCTGACTTTTTCTTCATATTTCCACCTTTTTTATTCCACAGAATTGACTTTTTCTCCCCTGAACTTCTCCTCATTTCTTCAGAATTCTAATTTCAATGTCAGAATTCAGACTTTTTTCTCATTAAATAATTCAGAATTATTATGTTTTTCTCATAATAATAATAAAACGACATCTATTAGACTATTAAGTTACATTAGATGGCAATGCATTTCATTTCAAAAGCATCTTGTTTCTCAGAATTCTGAATTAAATTCTGATTTTAACGTCAGAATTCTGTCTTTAAACTCAGAATAATGACTATTTTCTTCAGAATTTCAACTATCATTCCTCAGAATTATGACTTTTTCTTCACATTTCCACCTTTTTTATTCCACAGAATTAACCTTTTTCCCTCTGAATTTTTCCCCATTTCTTCAGAATAATGACTTTTTTCCTTAGAATTTTGACTTTTTCTTCATATTTCTGCCTCATTTTTCCCTCGGAATTGACTTTTTTCTCATGAAATAACACAGAATATGACGCTTTTCTCACGTTATTGGTCTAAATATAGTCAATGTATGATTAAAACAGAGGGTAAAAAACTGTAAACAACGCTGTATGTCAACAGGAGGGGAAAAAAGCCTCATGGATATTTTAGTAGCGCTCAACTGTTACTGCAAACCCATTGAAATATGTGCGTTACATTATTGATAGCAATGCATTTCATTTCAAAAGCATCATGTGGTACATAAGGAAACACATATCATAGTCAACAACATCAATAGATTCACTGTCATATCTGAGAACAAAAGAACCGATAAACATTTACTTTATTGGATGCTTGGGTCATTTGCCACATGCGACTGTAAAAAAAGACAATCAGTATTTGGAGAACTGTCACTGAAGGAGCATCCTGGCTTTGAAAGAAACTCTGAATCCTTTGTGTTTCCCACGATTCTCTAATCAAACAGCCCATCTTGGTGCCATGAATTATGTATTTGGCCTAAAGGTAAGGCATCCCAGCTGTGTCTGGGGCTTTGGTCGTGGTTCTCAGCGTTTTCTCCTCAGATCTCTGCTCGCTGCTGCTTTTCATCTTCAGCCCTCCCCGCCGTCTGATACCATCGCTCTCCACTGACTTACTGTGGAACCTAGAATTATCATTTCGTCACAGTATCAGGGGAAATGGGAGTTAGCGCTCAGTAAGCTCATTAAAAAAAGACGTGACTGTTACCTGAACATCTGACCTGCTGGTGAAAATTACTTCCAGGGGAGAGGTGGGTATACTCGCAATTTTATTCAAATCAAATGGTTTATTTTTGAATAAGAAAAGAGTTAAAGGAAATGTAATTAAGAAATGACGCAGAAATAAGTTCAGGGATGTAAATTAAAGAAACAAAATGAAAAATAAATACATTTATTAAGCCACTTTTATATTTTTGGATTTACTTTTAAAAATGGCATGGTTATCTTACGGCCACACCAAATGCTAATTTACACCTGGGACGTAAACACGGTCACTCTGAACGCGCAACACCTGGGTCTGGACGCTGAATTAACATATAAACAAAATGCGTCCCTCCAGTTCAGTCTGTCCTCAACTATGACTCAAGATCAGTTGGATTACTGCTCTGGAGGTTTCATACGTCTGAGAGCCAGACGCCGTCACTTTTGGGTTCACCTGATCCTGCAGCACGAGGAATTACCCCCCACCCCCAGGAACTGTGTCTGGATGAAGTCCGCTTTCATCGGTATTTCAGGCTCAGATTTTCTTTCTGCCACCTTCAGTTTATGCATTTTTGCTGCAAAAAGTTTCGCTCCAACGCACCGCCCAGGGTGAATCTGTGTCCAAATGCATCTCTCCATTGACTTTGTATGTAATGTCGACGCATGAATGTAAAAATTTGCGTTCGGTGTGGACGTAATATTAGTCTTTCATAATCTTAGAAGCGGGTATACTCTCAATTTCTCTCTATTCAATTGTATTTATTTATTTTAATAAGAAAAGAGATAAAGAAAATATAAATAGGAAATTGTGCAGAAATAAATGCAGGGATAAAAATTAAAGAAGAAAAATTAAACGACAAAATAAATAAAAACATTTATCAGGCCACTTTTATATATATATATTTTTATATGTATTTTTCCATATGGCATTCACACTTTTCAGGGGAATTTAGAAAGAGATATGCCCAATGCTGACTGACAAATATACCCCAGTAGTTTTCAAATAGCGAGGCGGGCCTCTCCTGGAGGAGCGCCAGAGGACTAGAGGGGAGGTGTGGGAAAAGATAAACCTGAATAAAAAAGAAAACAAAGTGTAAACGTGTTCTTCGCTAAATACAGTCCATGTGAGAGGCAAATCTGCAATCGATAAAGAATTCAAACTAGTCATAGAAAAGTTAGCTTAGCTTGTCATTGCTGATCACAGTGATCATGCTAATGCTAACTAGCTTCTTGAAAACAGGGTTAGGGTTGGTAATGAGCATCCGTTGTTGTTGTCAATGGACTCATCTATTGGCTGAACACCAACAGGAAATAGAACTTTCCTGATACATTATTGACTCCTTAACGTCTCACTGTCTTACTCTGTTTGTTTTTTCATTTGAGCAATTCATTTATGGGCGATAAGTGTGTTGTAACACAAGAGCTATTGAACATGTACTGAGTAAAATATAACTGAAAATTGATCAGCAATGTCTTACACTACAACGAAAAGTAATCTGTTACTGTAATGCGTTACAGTTTTCACATGTTACTCCCAACACTGAGCGTAACTACCATTAATCTTCAAACTACCGTCATAGATTCACTATGGGAAAACATACATACTTTAACAGATGTGCGAGCAAAGGTGCAGAAAATAATCCTTTAAGTGACCTCAAGGCTGCATTCACTGCAATGTAACAACAAGAAGTTCCTGGAATAAATAGTAGGTTCAGATTGCATCAATGGACAGCAGAATAAATGCATCTGTCTTTGCAAAAGGTGACTCATGGAGAAACTTTCCTTGCAAACACAATATGACATCTTTATATTTTCTTATCTGATCCTTTGCAAGATCTCCTTTATCCTTTTTTTTTGTGCTGTCATTCTGTGAATACAAAAAGTACAGTCGTCACATCAGTCATCACGCCCTTTCTCCAGAGTCTTGGTCTGGAAAATCCCAGGGGCAAACATCCACCTTTTTCGCACCACTGATGAGTGCAGGTTTGTAACTACCGCTCTCCTTCTTCCTCTCTGGTGAGAGTTTAGTCTGAGCACAGCTGGTGTCTGAGGGCTCGGCTTCCCTGGGGAAACCCTCCGCCCTTTTGTTCTCCATCATCTCAGGGTCTCTGGTGGAGCTCCTCCGCCGCTCAGAAACCAGCCCGCTACACTCAGACGACTGGCTGACGCGCCTCCTCTCCGACGACGGTTTGCTGGAGGAGCTCCGCCTTTCCCTGCCTTTCTCCTTCTCTGATTTGTGGTTGGAGGAGCAGGAGCCTTTCCGTTTCTTCTTGTGTGTTGTCGGACTGTTACAGGTCTTCTCCTGTTTCGGTGAAGGGGGACTGGTATAATCCCATGGACAGATCTCCACCATCAGGGACGGGGGTTGAAGGAGACTCCCCGTGGACTTGGAGTGATCTGAATGGAGCGTCTTCATTTTCCCATCAGTCGGTGTGACACTTTTCTTGCGTCTGATCCGGTCTGGGGAGATGGAATCTGAATCGCCTCCCAACATGGGCTGCTCGTCGAACTCCCAGGGGCAGACGTCCGGTTTGAGGGGCAGAGGTGACCTAGGAGGCCGAGATTTGCGCGTTTCCCTGCCTTCTTCTTTCTCCCCTCCTTTGTCTTTGGAGCGGCGTTTGTTGGCGGGGGACTGCCCTGATTTCTGCCTCTGCTGGGACCGACTGCTTTTGCTGTTTCCAGAGCTGCTGCCTCTCCGGCCTGATGTGGTCTCTCCTGGGGCGATGGAAACATGTTTCTGGGTCTTAACCTCAGACGGAATCTGGGTTTCTTCCAACTCCCAGGGACAAACCTCTGAGACATCGTACAGGTTCCTCCCAGTCTCAGAGCAAATGGACGGTTGGCTGCCGCTCACCTGGACAAATAGAACACATGACAAAACACTTCAGTATTTTTAATGGGGTGTTAAGATACTTCTTAGAATACGAGAAGTTTGGCCCATTTTGTTGAAAACTATTTGTCCATTTCTTCACACACATCCATATATTGTTCAAACCTTGATACCTGATATTTGTTCATAATTAGCATAAAAATGACAAAAGTATAGGGTGCACGGTGGTGCAGTGGTTAGCACGGTGGTGCAGTGGTTAGCACGGTGGTGCAGTGGTTAGCACGGTGGTGCAGTGGTTAGCACGGTGGTGCAGTGGTTAGCACGGTGGTGCAGTGGTTAGCACGGTGGTGCAGTGGTTAGCACGGTGGTGCAGTGGTTAGCACTCGTGCCTCACAGCAAGAAGGACCCTGGTTCGAATCCCATACCAGACCTTTCTGTGTGGAGTTTGCATGTCCTCCCCGTGTCCGCGTGGGTTTTGGCCGGGCACTCCGGTTTCCTCCCACCATCCAAACACATGCACTGATAGGTTAATTGGTTAATCTAAAATTGTCCATAGGTGTGAATGTGACAGTGATTGTTTGTCTATATATGTTCAGCCCTGCGATGAACTGGCGTCTCATACAGGGTGTACCCCGCCTTCGCCCATTGTAGCTGGATTAGGCCCCCAGTGACCCCTGCGACCCTAGTGAGGATAAAGCGGGTTCAGATAATGAATGAATGACAAAAGTTATCGCCTTGGATCACTGGCAAATATGTACTTGTGTTTTTAATCTCATTTCAGTGGACATAGTTATCCTTATCTTACTGTGAAATATGAACCAGGATCCTTCTTTATGTTTTTGATCCATTCACACCCAAGTGTCTTATCTTTGGGGAAACGATGGAAGGTCCTTTCATGGTACGATTTTTTTTCCTCTTTGAGCATGTACACTTCGGGATGCACCAGTGAGGTGCCATTGTCTTCGGGAAAGTGTTGTGTGTAGCAACAGGTGTAGTGTACCCCTCAATGTCTTCTGAACATTGTAGGTGAATAAGGCCCATAGTAGCCAGGACGTAGCAGTTCGTGGCCATCAGTGTATTATCATTGTAAGATACGTCCACATTACCTTGTGTTGATTTTGGAGTAGCCTCTCGATGAAGCCTATTCCTACTACAGTGACCCCATTTTAACATCACACCTTTGAGCCAACCCCAGTCATTCAAAATGAAGACTTCTTTGGCTGAAATTAGTTAGTGTTTGATCATGTAATAGTTTGTTATACTACACTGCAAATAAACATTAACTTTAGATGACATTTAGGTTCTTCTACCACCTACCTTTCTGCTAAACAAAAAAAATCAACCAGGCAGCTACAGCTGATCCAAAACACTGCTGCCACAGTCCTGACCAGTACCAGGAAACTGGACCACATCACACCGCTCCTCAAATCCCTACATTGTCTTCCTGTGGGTCAAAGGTCACAGTTCTAAATCTTACTCCTGGTCTATAAAGAACTAAATGACCATGGATTCAAATCCATCCTAGACCTGCTGGTTCCCTATGAAGCATCCAGAGCCCTGAGGTCATAGGTCATCAGGAACAGGTTTACTGTGTGTTCCCAAAATCAGAACCTAAGTTCGTCATCATTCAGTTGTTCTGGTCCTCACCTGAATACCTGAGGTCTGAGAAAAACATTTAAATCAGGTCTGAAAACATTATATTACTGTATATTACTGTTTACTGGAGTTTTGACTGAAATACTTAATTGTCTTTTAAATGTTTTATGTCTCGTATTTTAGTTGTTTTTTAATGTATTTTAATTTTCTTATATGTTTTATGTCAAGCACCTTGAATTGTACTGTACATGAAATGTGATATACAAATACATGTGCCTTGCCTAAAGGCCTTGTAGTGTCTTCCACTTGCTCCTGAACACAGTAGGTTGATTGGGGACGCTGCTGCAGATAAGGAGGTCTATTTAAATCTAATAATAATAATAATATAAATGAATCTTCAAGAAATAAAAGTACTTTGTTCATCTACTGCCATGTAGTCATATCAACATTTTTAAAACTGCATTTATTTCATTCCTGTGTTAAAACATTTACAGTCTTCACCATTTTCCACTTTTTGCTACATTTGTTTTTATTTTATATTTGATGCCTGAGCGATTGGGCAATTTTCACCAGGTTGCCAACACATTTTCAGGACTGCAAATTGGATAGAAAGCAGATAAGGAACCTGTGCCAAACATCACAAGTAACAACATTTTCTTTCCTCCACCACCTTTGCTGTCACAGACTGCAGACGAGTGACAGAGTGTCAGCCAATTACACCTTGTTTCACTCTCTGTGCTCACTGTTTTTACTATAAATTCTGGATAAGACTCTTCTTATTTACCGCTTTTGCAGTTCCTGGTTTCTCTTCTGAGATATTTAATACACTGTAGATTTTGCAGTGTTAATTTGGAGACAATGGGACCAAATACACTCTAGAAGAAGCTAAATAAACTCTCTAAGTGTTGATTTAACACTGCAAAATTTACTGTGTAGCTGCGAATGATGACCGCATGTTAATCAGCAGCCATTTATGAGTCACTCTCATGCTGTTGCACTGTGGCGCAGTTTGCAAAAAAACACTAAGAGAACACTGAAACAGGAAGTGGAGTTTTGTTAAGCTATGAAATCATGTCAACAGTCAAACTGACTGTCTGTCAGCCAACTGATAGATGTTAAAGTTAGGCTCTGCCGATACATTTACAACTAAATATTCTGCTGTGTTGATAATCTCTTCTTGATATTCCACACCATCTGCTCTTCCACCTCCCAATCCTGTTTAGTAGCAGTCACCACAGCCTGAAGACAAGAGGATCATTCTGACAGCTCTGCTCTGTGCTGCAGTCTCACTGGGATGGTCTTGCTTTCATTATCTACTCCCCAAACCAGGTGGCCTGACCTCGCTGTCTCTACATTTCTCTGCTCAGTGGATGCTTTGGTAAATGCTGATAAATTCATTTTTATATGAATATGTGGTTTTCCTGTTCCAAAAATCACAACTTCAAGAGCAGAGTTTCTCACCTGGGGCTTTGGGATACCATCACTGGACTGAGAAAGCTATGGAGACTAATGTGATTCTTTATTCAACAATCAAAAATAATGGATTTGCAATTAAAATAAATAGATTTGTAACCAACAAAATAGATTTAAGAGCAAAAGACAGTAAATGTAATTGCAATTACAAAAATAAAATAATTGTGCTTATAAATGAGTCCTTTTCCCTTGTGAGTTAAAACTTTTCTTTGTAAATTTAAAATTTGGTTGTGACGGGGTTTGCACTGACAGTTGAGAGAAGAGTTTCTATTGGTGGGTTTGTTTTGGCTCCAGTTTCTGCTTTAAACCTACTTCTCCTTTATGTTATGTATTGGGAGGTACGTTGATAATCTATTGCTCTGTGATGTTCAACTCTATCTTATAAGTAATGAATTACGCTGAATAATTTTTAACAAAACAAAAACGCTGGTTGCCATATTTTAGTCGACTAAATTATTTTAGTCAACTAAAATTAGTTTCCTTTTTGATCACTAAAATTCACTTTATGAGTATCATCCTAGTGTCACATTAAATTGTGGATGCTCTACCTTCTATTCACGTAGAATCAGACCCAAAGAAAAGACAATACCTGCATCTTACCACCTTCTGCAAGAGTCCGATTATTTCACTCCTGGGGGTGTGTTTAGTATTAAATGTCCATTATAACAATAGTGTTGCAATGTTGTTCTGTACCAGTGGCTGTACGACTAAAATTATTTTAGTCGACTAAAATTCATAACATAAAATTTGATGAATTTTGGTCAACTGAAACTAGACTAACACTAAAATGCTTAGATGACGAAATTTTGACTAAAACTAAAATTACATTTTCATCATGAGACTAAAACTAAATAAAAAATTTCTGACAAAATTAACATGTACGTTCATTCGATCAGTGGTCTTCAGCCCTGGTCCTTAGGGTCCACTGTCCTGCATGTTTTAGATGTCACCCTGCTCCAACACACCAGACCTTTCTGTGTGGAGTTTACATGTTCTCCTCGTGTCTGCGTGGGTTTTCTCCAGGTACTCCAGTTTCCTCCCACCATCCAAACACATGCACTGATAGGTTAACTGGTTAATCTAAATTGGTGTGAATGTGACAGTGATTGTTTGTCTATATATGTTCAGCCCTGAGATGAACTGGAGACTCATACAGGGTGTACCCCGCCTTCACCCATTGTAGCTGGATTAGACCCCCAGTGACCCCTGTGACCCTAGTGAGGATAAAGCGGGTTCAGATGACAAGTGACGAGTGATAATTTTTAACAAAACAAAAACACTGGTTGTCAATAATTTTAGTCGACTAAAATTATTTTAGTCGACCAAAATTCATAACATAAAATGTTATGAATTTTGGTCAACTGAAACTAGACACTTAAATTTTTTAGATGACTAAATTTTGACTAAAAACAAAATTACATTTTAATCATTAGACTAAAACTAAATTAAAATTTTCTGACAAAATTAACATTGATAGATTCTTTATAGACAGAATCCTGAATCCTGAGGTTAACTGGTGACAGCGATTGTTTGTCTATATATGTTCAGTCCTGAGATGAACTGGAGAATCATACAGGGTGACCTCTGACCCCGCCTTCACCCATTGTACCTGGATTAGGCCCCCAGTGACCCCAGTGACCCTAGTGAGGATAAAGTACTACTGCATTAGAACAGAGTTGCTCCTAACACTGGTGACGTACCTGCTGTTTCATGATGCCCATCTTCAGGGGGGTCTTAGAGTACTCCACTGACTGGCTGATGATCATCTTTGGGTAATGTTCAGGCGTCTCATCCACCTCAGCGAGCCTCCCATCCTGTCCCTTCACACCTTTCTTACTGGCGTCCTCCACACTATGCGTCTTGTTGGCGAGCCCCGGCATCTTCTCCTTGGCGCTGGCGATCACACTCAGAGACTTCTGCATGATGGAGGTCCGCAGGTGGACGGGTTTCTTCTCATGCGTCAGGTTGTGAGCGCTGGCTGACTTCCAGAACAGCGGAACAGATTCGGTGGACTCGGCCGGTTGCAGCGTTTGCGGAGTCGCAGCTGGTTCGAGCGGCTTCTTGGCGTGACGGCGACCTATGAGGGAACCCAGGAGAGACCCCTCCCCACCTCCTCCAACAGGAGTCATTTTGTCTCCTACAGCTGAGCCGGTTGGACTCGCAGTTTCCTCATCCTGGTCACAAACGTGGTCATAGCTGAGGGATTTCTTCAAGCCCATGACTTTGCTCTTTAGGGAATCGTCCCGTTGTTTCCCTGGATGAAAGTATGCAACAAGTCAAACACATACATCACTTCAGAATAAAGATAATAAAGAAATACACATTATTATATAAATGTAAGTAGTGTATAGTACAGATATTTACATAAATGTGAAGAGTATAAAGTACAGATATTTACATAATTATAAAGAGTATAAAGTACAGATATTTACATAATTATAAAGAGTATAAAGTACAGATATTTACATAATTATAAAGAGTAGAAAGTACAGATATTTACATAATTATAAAGAGTAGAAAGTACAGATATTTACATAATTATAAAGAGTATAAAGTACAGATATTTATAGGGAGCATGTGAGAGTGAATGAATAATGGAACATTAATGTGAAGTGCTTTGGGTGCCTTGAAAAGCGCTATATAAATCTAATCCATTATTATTATTATTATTATTATTATTATTATTATTATTATTATTATTATTATTATTATTAAATGCAACTCTAGATCAATGATGGGGGATTGTTAAAGAAATCAACTGCATGAAGAGACTTACATTTACTCTGAGACTAACTACAAAAATGGAATGAACGTTGGGAAAAATGGATTATGTACGCACCCTGAATATTATTACATATACAATGTGAAATGAAAACCAATAAAACTAATGTGCAAAAAAAAAAGATTTAGCACATTTAATGTCTGAAGATCCTTTCTAAAAGTTCATATGAATCGTAGAGCAGTGTTATAACTGTAACTGACCCATACAATGTTTTATATGTACAAGTGATGCATTTATTGAATGACTATATGTATATACTGAGATTTTGAATCTAACACCCATGATGATCACATGTTTGTTTGTTTTTTCTTGTCCTTCATGAAAAAAATTAAATAAAATAAAAAGTAAAAATAAATAAATGTCTTAAGGAGTTAAATTCAGTCAGTGTTTTCCTAGTTTTCATACTGTGGCTGTTACTCTGATCTTTTATCTACTTTATTCTACGTCCCTCTAGAACGTTCCGTTCACTTTGAATGACGTCAGCGGGTGGATTTTTTTCAATAACCGCCTGCTGCGCCGTTAACGCCCGCTGCCCATGGCAACAGGTTTTGTCACTTCAGATTCACTGTACCATATCACTCCGCAGGTAGTTCGGCCACTTTTAAAGTAAATATTAGCTTGGTTGTAACTGCTAGCTTATCCAATGTTAACCTATCCTGATGTTATCCTTACCGTAGTCAGGAAATCAGGGGAAATATCCGTCCTCATCTCGTACAGAATCTCCAGTATTTTACCCCTCAGTTAACTCCTCTATGCTGGTTTTTAGAAAACAAGGAGTGGTTTTAGTTAGCTTAGTTTTTAGTATTTATTTGCAGGAACGGGACAACACCTGCTCCGGTTAGGGTTAGACCTGACTGTGTACATCCATCTTTCTCTTTTCTCCGCCTAAAACTCTCTGCACCCCCCTTCTGTCTGCCCCGCCTATTTCACAACACTAGTGTGTTAGAGCCACGGTTCTCAAACTGGGGTCCCTAGAGGGACGTGGCGCATGTCCAGGGGGTACGCGATATTATTCACGGTTTTTTTTTTTGCTGTTTTATTTTGAAATGCGGAAGTTTTATTTTGTAGCGAGCGGGCGGAAGTAACAGCGCTGTTTAACGCCAACTTGACTAAATTGTTCCGTTTATTATTTTAAAATTATTTAAAATTGTTGTTTCTGAAGTGTTCATTTATATTATAATACCTGAAAATGTGGCTGGTTTGCACAAAAGCACTATTAAAAAAGGTTATCATTGTTTCATAATAATCATTGTTGAAGTGTTTTTTTTTTTATCATTTTCAGTTTTGCGAGGATGAGGGGGGACATGGAAAAATTTCACCCCTCTAAGGGGGACCTGGGCCAAAAAAGTTTGAGAACCCCTGTGTTAGAGCAGTGACAGTAAAAAACTGTAATAACCTTTAGAATAAGCGGGGATCACAACACCCCACCGCCGTTGTTCGACCCGTCTGGGAATATTTTTCTGATAGTAACTCTTGTTCCATGTATTATCCCTTGCTAATGTGTCATAGAATAACCAGAGAACAGACGCATCTGGACATAAAAGTACTTTTCAGTCAGTTATCCAATTATTTTTCAGTACGTGAAAATGGAGCTTAAAATGCTTGTAAATTATATTTATATTTTAATTGTTAGCCTTGAATTAAAGCTGAAAGTCTATATTTTGTTACATTTTAGAACATAGAAGAACATAAGAACTTCCTCCAAGTGTCAAAAACAACTGTGGCATTTCTTATACAGACACTAAACACACTCTAGAATACAGTTTTTGTCATTTTTGGGACCTGCAGTTACATCTTCTACCTACACCTTTAATATATTTGTCCTGTGGTTCTTACCGTGGTGGCTGGGATCGAATGGGTTCCTCCTCAAAGTGCTGCGGTTGCTGCCGTGTTCGCTGCCGTCCTCGCGGCTGCACTGGCGGTGGATGTGCATGGTCTCTGGGATCTCCGTGATCCGCTTCATCAGGGAGCGACCCAGGCCTTTTTTGGAGTTGCGCTTCTTTTGGAGGTGAGGGTTGTTTGCGAGCATCTTCTTGCGCTTGTACACTTCCAGCTGCGCGTACAGCTTTTTCAGTTCATCCTATAATGAAAGGAGATGAAAAATATGAGCAGATCAGGTTATGTTATGGGTCAAGTTGGCCCATTTTAAAGTCTGAACATCGAGGAAAACTACTTAGAAATATATACAGGGGTACCTCTACTTACAAAAGACCCAACTAACGAATGATCCAGGAAGGAAAAACCTTTGCCTCAATTTTTTTTTGTCTCTGAATAGGGAAGAAAATTCTATTTATGAAAGAAAATTATTTTATTTTTTTTCCCTTTTGTGCTGGTTTGGTTTTATTTGTTTTTATTGAAGGACAGTTGGTGGTTGGGAATAACACATCACCTTACAGTCTTTAATTACAATAGCACCGCCTGTTGG
The DNA here is from genome assembly GCA_020466265.1 of Siphamia tubifer. NCBI lineage: Eukaryota > Metazoa > Chordata > Actinopteri > Kurtiformes > Apogonidae > Siphamia > Siphamia tubifer. The sequence goes on along the minus strand of CM035799.1, from coordinate 4,018,799 downwards.
TTTCTGTCCCCGTTCGTCCTGTCCGTCCTGTCCAGTCTTTGTTTCCTCCGCACATCACTGAGGTGTAGCACTGCACTCACTGGCTTTTAAGGGAGAGTTCTAATGGGGGATGTCTGCTCAGCTTTCGGGGAGGACCGATGATGGTCACACACATGCACTAAATAGTATAATATATGTCTGCCAGACTGGAATATGCACTGATCTGAAACACTGTTGACTCCCCCTCTGTGGGGTTAAAAGATAAAAAAAAAATAAAATAAAATAAATAAATAAATAAAATAAGCGAACGAACAGAAACATTTTATTAAATAAATAAAATGTAAAAAAATAAGAACAAAATGCAGACAAATTAGAAAAAGGAAAAAAAAGGAAGAAAAAAGAAAGTGAAAAGAAGAAGAAGGAAGGGAAGAAAAAAGAAAACAAACAAACAAGCAAAAAAACCTCTATTTGTTACCTACAGTTCTAAACCATCTGTGTCCAACAGTTTAGTAGAGGTAACTTTGAACCCTGATATTTTATCTAAATTTAACTCCTTTGACACCAAACTTTTTGGACAGTCTCCCCCATTTGTAAGAAGTATGTCATTCACAAAACACCACTGGGTGGCACTGTCAATGCTATATTCAGGTCATGCTAGCTCAGAGCTCTCAAGTTTTCAATACAGTTTGGAGTGAGATAGAGGTGGTGACAGGAGGCATGATGGGGTGAGGTTAGCCATTTGGTCGCTAAAAGTTGCCAACACTGCCTATTTCAGACCTGTGTTCTGATTGGCTGACTCAATACTGCTGTATGAGCGCAGTAGTGTGACACTGACTTGTTCATAGTAACACAGAAAAGGCCAAACTGGGGCCCTGAACAGAATTTTATTTTGAGCCCCCCATTAAAAAATGACCATCGCCAAAAAATACTAAAGAGCTAAAACATGAGGACGAGAGGACAAAGACAACAGTTAAAGACAGAGGACAAAAGGATGAGAGGAGGACAAGAGTGAAAAAAAAGATCAACCAGAGCAGCAGGGGTCCAGTCCTGGAGAGTCCAGTCCTGGAGAGTCCAGTCCTGGAGAGTCCAGTCCTGGAGAGTCCAGTCCTGGAGAGTCCAGTCCTGGAGAGTCCAGTCCTGGAGAGTCCAGTCCTGGAGAGTCCAGTCCAGTCTACCATGTGATCTGTCTAAACCTCCTGACACCATTTTCTATTTGGTTTGTGCGTTCATGTCCTGATTGTTTTCACAAATGGACATTTGATGGTGGTCACTTTTGAGCAGGAACATGTTACAAGGTTGATTAAAACAGAAGACATGATTATTTTTATATGTTCAGGTGCAGTGTGGAGGATAACATAAGACCTGAGGGAATCACATGAAGAATACAATATTTATGAGTGTTTGAAGATGGAAATGGGTTAGATTTGACCCGAACACAACCAGAGGTTTAATGGTTTTAATGGTTTTACTGGTTTTAATTGTTTTAATGGTTTTACTGGTCTTAATGGTTTTACTGGTCTTAATGGTTTAAATGGTTTAAATGGTCTTAATGGTTTTACTGGTCTTAATGGTTTTACTGGTCTTAATGGTCTTAATGGTTTTACTGGTCTTAATGATTTTTACTGGTTTTACTGGTTTTAATGGTTTTAATGGTTTTACTGGTCTTAATGGTTTTAATGATTTTACTGGTTTTAATGGTTTTACTGGTCCTACTGGTCTTACTGGTTTTACTGATCTTGATGGTTTTACTGATCTTAATGGTTTTACTGGTGTTAATGGTTTTACTGCTTTTACTGGTCTTAATGGTTTTAATGGTTTTACTGGTCTTAATGACTTTACTGGTCTTACTGGTTTTACTGGTCTTAATGGTTTTACTGGTCTTACTGGTCTTACTGGTCTTACTGGTCTTAATGGTTTCACTGGTCTTAATGGTTTTAATGGTTTTACTGGTCTTAATGGGATTACTGGTCTTAATGGTTTCACTGGTCTTAATGGTTTTACTGGTCTTACTGGTTTTACTGGTCTTACTGGTCTTAATGGTTTCACTGGTCTTAATGGTTTTAATGGTTTTACTGGTCTTAATTGATTTACTGGTCTAACTGGTTTTACTGGTCTTAATGGTTTTTACCGGTCTTGATGGTTTTACTGGTCTTAATGGTTTTACTGGTCTTAATGGTTTTACTGGTTTTAATGGTTTTACTGATTTTAATGGTTTTACTGGTCTTAATGGTTTTACTGGTTTTAATGGTTTTACTGATTTTAATGGTTTTACTGGTCTTACTGGTTTTACTGGTCTTAATGGTTTTACTGATTTTACTGGTTTTAATTGTTTTACTGGTCTTACTGGTTTTACTGCTCTTCATGGTCTTAATGGCTTTACTGGTTTTACTGGTTTTAATGGTTTTACTAGTCTTAATAGTTTTACTGGTCTTAATGGTTTTACTGGCTTTAATGGTCTTAATGGTTTTACTGGTCTTAATGGTTTTACTGGTCTTAGTGGTTTAATTGTCTTAATTGTTTTACTGATCCTAATGGTTTTAATGGTCTTAATGGTCTTAATGGTTTTACTGGTCTCAATGGATTAATGGTCTTAGTGGTTTTAATGGTTTTAATGGTTTTATTGGTTTTAATGGTTTTAATGGTTTTATTGGTTTTAATGGTTTAATGGTTTAATGGTCTTAATGGTCTTAATGGTCTTAATGGTCTTAATGGTTTTAATGGTTTTAATGGTCTTAATGGTCTTAATGGTCTTAATGGTTTTAATGGTTTTAATGGTTTTAATGGTCTTAATGGTCTTAATGGTCTTAATGGTTTTAATGGTTTTAATGGTTTTAAGGACCAGACCTGAACACCTTGAACTAAGGAGTGAAAACAGGACAGAGGAAGAACAGGTGAAAGACATGGACCAGGGTTGGACTGGGACAGAAAATTGGCCCGGACATTTTGAACCCAGACCGACCCCCCAGGTATCGATCAGGGGTGAACTTGGGCAAAAAAGCAGCCAGTGAATTAGTACCTGACCAGTGCACTGTCACTGATGAAACTAGTGTAGTATATGTGTTATTATAAAATGCTGGTCAGATTGGTGAAGGAGTAATGTTTGAGTTTTAATACTTTAGTTACATTTAGGGTCAGTAAAAAAAAACTGTTTTATGTTACTGTATAATAATCCCTGTGAGGAGGGAAAAGCAAAAAAAAAAAATGGTGATTTTTGTAGTGTGACCAACAAAGGGTTAACAGCAGCTCTTTAAAACAGACTGTGTTTTCAGTGTGACTTCACCCGTATATCCTCTGGGTCCAGGCTGTGCTCGCTCCAGGCTGAGGTGATGCTGTTGTTTAAGTAGGACCCAGACCTTCTCATGTCCAGTTCCTCCTCATAGGCCTCGGTGGCAATATCGTCTCTGGCTTGAGTCCCTTTGGACAAGAACTGAGACAGACGGAGGAGACAGAGGTTAATAACGTCATCACTGACCCTGCAGGGTATAAAACAAACAAAAAAAATAGAGTTTTTTCAGTGGTATATTTAGCTTAACAGGGGGTCTTGTCTCACCATCTGAACCTGCTTTATCCTCATTGGGGTCTGTGGGGGTCTGTGGGGGCTCACAATTCACTAAAATCTCTTCTCCTCCCTCTATTCTCAAAGGTTTTAAATTCTGATTGATTCATTAGATAGATCTAAGCTTTAGGCACAAAACATCACTTTGGCAAAATGTGCCTTTGTAAACAATTTATTTACAACTTTGTTTATCTTTCAGTCTGTTACTAAAATCACTTCTTCAATTCTCATCATATTTAAATTTAGATTTTTCATGATCTATTGAATGACTCCCTTTTGTTAATAGTAAAACATCAGAGCTGTGAGGTCTGGATTATTGTTGTATGGATTATTGTTGTATGGATTATTGTTGCACTTTGCACACGTTCCAAATAAATCATTCAAATCAAATCAAATCCAAATCAAACACAGGGACATTAGCACTATCTTTTTAACTTACTGTTGTTTGTTTGTATTGTTGTTTGTTATTTATTGGTGTGTAGCTGCATTTTGCTGCCAGACAGCTAAAATGAGATTGAATTTTAATGTAAAAAATCTCTTTTTTGTATGTATGTGGTCACAACATACAAGGTTTTCACACAAAAAATTAAAATGTGAAATGTATTATTTTCTTTCTTTCTTTCTTTCTTTCTTTCTTTCTTTCTTTCTTTCTTTCTTTCTTTCTTTCTTTCTTTCTTTCTTTCTTTCTTTAAACTGTAAAGCCTTGAACATGTATCTAAAATGACAGTGTTTAGGTGTTGTGTACTGTGTTTTCTCTTCACAGCCTGTTTGTCATTTGTTAACAGTTTAATTAGATTCATTGTAAGACATCTATTTCTTTTTCTCATTACATGATTTTTGACTCTATTATTCATGTGTTGTACTCAGATATTTAACACTGCAGGGACTGAAAGGATTATGACAGCATTAATTAAAATATAATTTTCATCATTTAATATCATTTTGTGATTTACATAATTACCTGGCTGTGCCTTTTTTTTTTTTTTTTAATCTATGAACCTAAAAGATCTAAACAGCTGTTGACAAACAAAATCAACTTTTGATCTAAAATGATAAATAACTTCTGTTCCATCCATTATATCAATAAACTAAAATAACTGAGGTAAAATGGAGTTATTCAGCTTTCAGCAGCATCAGATAAAGTGCATTTGGAAGTTCAGAAACTCCATAGTGACCATGGAAATAGAATAAAAAAAATAAAATAGAATCTTCTGGAACATTGATTCACCAATAAAACCCATGGAGTCTGACAAATGGATGCTTGGCTTCATGTCAAGTTAATGAGAAATTCTGTTTAATCTCTTTTGACATGATAATCTATGAGTTTACTCTGAGCTTTTACAACCATCATGATCATTAAATTAACCCATAAAGACCCAGTGTGACTTTTGTCAAAAGGAATTTACTCTCTTTTTAACCTTTCTTAAGTGATTTATCACCATTTATTCTAAAGATTTTTCCTCTGTATTTTGCATTTCTTTAATAAAAAAATCAGATATTTTCACATATTTAATTTACTGGACAAGTTAATGTTCATATAATCATAAATTAAAGTTGAAGTTATTATATTAAAAACAGAGAAAATTGAGCAAAAAATGAGTTAGAATTTAATATCAAATTCTATGGGTTTTACTGGTGAATTAAAAAAAAGGTAAATCTACAAAAACACCAAAGAATGACCTAAGGGTTAAGTAATTCACCAGTGATCTTTATTTTTGTGTTGTAGAAGACAATGGTGTTTCCATGGTAACTACAGAAACTCTGAACGTCCAAACTGGTCATATCTGTTGACCATGAAAAGATCAATAATTGTATTTTACTTTAGATATTTACATGTATTGATAGAATTAGTGCATCAACCGATATTAAACTTTTTGGATGAGTAGATGGCTTCAGTTGCCAGTGGAGGTTTGGGTCTTTAAGGGTTAAAGGTGAATCTGGATCACATTAACAGGATGACCTTATATCACCTCCATGGCACATGTACCACATGTCTCTTATTATTTATTTAGTTTTTATATTTGTATACTTTTATAGTTTTATTTAGAATATTTATTGTGTTTTTCATCTTGTACTGCACTCACTGGGATGGGGGGGGGGGGGGGGGGGGGGGGGGGGCAGTTACACGTTATTGCATTAATGTCTTTAATGTACAGCCCTCGATATAAAAGTTGATGCAAAAGAAACAAATATTCACAGAATGTCTAATCCTGCTCCTATTTTGACCTTTCTTTCTGCTAAATGTGACCTTGACCTTTGACCTTTGGCAATATTGATAATTTCATTATATGTATATATGCATCAGTGTGTGTAATATTATGATTATTTATCCAATATTGATTAAGTTAGAGTGTGATATGTCTATGTTTGACACAGTGTTACACAAGTTAATTTTGCGACATGTCACCTTTGACCTCCAGAGATCTCAAAAACTATTGATCGTAGGTGCCAACACCAATTTGGGGTCAAGTCCCCCCCAGAATGGTAAAAGGTTAAAGCCGGCACCCTGCCTGGTGTAGAAGTGTCCTCCAGTGTCCTGCAGCCCCCCATGCCTCCCAGCCTTGGATTTATATAGTGCTTTTTTGGCCACTCAAAACGCTTTCACATTAATGACCCATTATTCATTCGCTCTCACATGCACCCTCTGGTGGTGGTAAACTACATACATATCCACAGTTGCCCTGACGCAGACTGACAAAAATGGTACTTCTGACCACCACCAAACATTCATACACCAGTGTGAGTGACACTGGAGGCAGGAGGGTGAAGTGTCTTTGCCCAAGGACACAACTAGGACGGAGCGGGATTCGAACCACCAACCCTTCAGTTACTGGACGACCCTCCCCTTGAACTCACTCTGGACTGTTTTCAATTCACCTCACAATAGTAACCATATAAATTGACTTAACATGTACTGAAAGTGAAGTAAATGGGTATACATTCTTATGAATATTTAAATATTTAATCCTTTATTCCAGTCATGCTGCTGCTGCTGCTGCTGCTGCTGCCGCTGCTGCTGTTGCTGCTGTTGCTGCTGCTGCTGCTGTGGGTGTGGTCAGAGGTCAGTCATTTGTGTTTTACTGAAATTGAGCCTCACCACATACTACTGATTACAACAGCACCATTAAGTGTGAAGAGCAGTTTGACTTTAACTTAATGACCAAACTCTTTAACTCGGCTTGAAAAATAAACAGGGAACAAATGGAGACCAAATATTTAGGACAAATTCGGGAACAGACGCTGTGTGAGATTAACATCCTCCCATTGTACTTAATTATCTCAGTGTATTCAACTGACTCATACTTCTGAGGCGCCTAATTAAGACAGAACGAAGGAACGGAGAGCGATGAGGTTGTACTGAATTTCTCACACAGCAGGAGAATTAAATGTTTTCCATCAGACTTGAGAGACGGGACATGAAGACGCCCGAGGGAGTGTGTAGTTAAATTACAATAACCACTAACGCACTTTGGAGGAATTTAAAGTAAATGTGTCTCCATTTGTGTGTGTGTGTGTGTTCCACAAAGCACATGATGCACGAGCTGTCATGAATATAGATAAGAGCACAGCAGCAGACATAATAAAAATGATAGTTAATGCACTTTACAATATTTAATACGGATTTCTGAATTCATCCCCCAAGTTTACTGCATGAATTCATTAATAAATTAGAAAAGCAATCTGAGAGCATAGACCACCCCCCCCCCCCTTATCCCCAAAATGAAGGGACATGTTTTTTTAGGTTTTTTAGCAACATTCCTCAAAAACATATAGATGGATTTTGATAACATTTTCAAAATACATTGGAAGTAGGGCAGGGCGATTTTCTCTTTTAAAAAAATCTCAGATTTTTTCCCAAAAAACTCGATTCACGATACGATTTTTTTCCCACGTGGGCTAAATGAAAATGAAAACACTAGAAACGTGGTTTCTTTCGTCTTCTTTTTTAATTAAATAACATGTAAAACAAAAATACTTCTACAAATAACTGTAAATAATAAATCAGTTGTGCAAAAGGTGCAACTACAACCTGAGACTTTGCCTACATGAACTGTAGTAAGTCCAGACATATCCACCACTGTTACAGGAAAAACAGTGCAAAAAAAATAGTGTAAAAGATACATTTTGTTGGAAAAAAGAAAGCTTAAAATATTTTAACAACTAAAACAATATACATTAATACTCATATTATATGAAAAACATTGTAAAAAACGTAGTAGTGCAAAAGTAAAATAAAAATAAAACTAGTAACATTTTTACTTTGTAAGGACAAAATAAAACAAAACCTTATTATCAATCAAACTACTTCAATAAACCTGAACATGTTACCAATATTTTGGATATATGATGTTATTGTGTCTATTATCACTCCCCATCGTGCTCCATGTTTATCATAAGGTGCAGAGTCCTGCACGGGTTCGGGTACCCGTGGGTGAACTGCAGATTTTCACGAAACGGGTGAAAAATGTTGTGCTGTGTCAGATACGGGTTCGGGGGCGAATCGGATTGCACGATTTTCCTAAAATATGAATCGATTTTGCCATAGAACTCGATTTTAAATCTAAATAGATTTTTTGCCCAGCTCTAATTGGAAGTGTTACAAGGAACAGATGAATATATTTTGGTGATGATTCTGGATTCTGGATCACTTTGAAATTTTACATTGTGGTAAATTGGTTTTGTGGTAGAAAGGCAAGCAAAAAAAAAAATCGGGAATATCGAAGAATCACAATTTAAATAGAATCCGCACCCAAAAAAATCGTAAAAGAATCGAATTGGCATAAAAGCATATCGTCCCAGGTCTAATAAAAACCAGTGTTTTCATGATTGTACTTAGAATATGGAGTATTACCTTTGGAATGAGCAGCAGAGCAAGAGTCACAGACACTGTCAGATGAGTGTGAGCGAAGAACAACATGAGCATCCAATCAGGATGGAGCCCCGGCACCAGCACAAACCTGCAGGAAAACACAGACAGGATACGTTCTGTTCATTCACCTGCAGTCTCTGGATGTTTACCTTTAAAAACCTGTTAAAGTCAGTGTTGTTTGTGTCTGTAAAGTGTGTTCAGAAACATCCACACACAGTGAAAGCAGCTCTGGGTGGGGGGGGGGGCGAACCAACCCTGTGGCTTTTTCAGCTTCTGAAAAGTCACGGCATCAGAGGAAACATGTGCAAACATGATAAAGGCAGCAGGTTGTTGAAAGCATTTCTGTCCTTTTCAGAAGCACTCAGTAGATTTGTGCCATGGTTTAATGACACTGCAGATGTTTTCTGATGAATTCACTGGTTCTGTACAAACACATCGTCCAATAGTGCGTGTCATGGCGCTTCCCTGTGTACTGAGTTACGTAGCTGCGTTGTTACGCTATGTTTTTAATATGCATTGATCTGCAGCACTGTTGACTCCCCCCTCTGTTGGGTTAAAAGATATTTAAAAAAAATACATAAATAAATAAATACATGAATAAAATAAGTGAATGAATAGAAAAATAAAATAAAATAAATAAAATAAAAAATAAGAACAAAATGCAGACAACTTAGAAAAAGGAAAGAAAAAAAGGAAGAAAAAAGAAAGGGAAAAGACGAAGAAGGAATAAACAACAAAAAATTCTATTTGTTACCTACTTTCCTATCTGCTCATTTGTTTTTAGTTTTTTTTGTATATATGTATATGTTTATTGATTATTGGTATTGTTATTATTCTTATTGTTATTATTTTTATTATTATCATCATTTTTTGTACTATGCACTATATTACTATAAGATGAATTTAGGTTATTGGGGAAGTGAAGAAGGGGTAGAATTAAATAAACTTATGCTTCATCCTACTCCTTTTCGGACATGTCATTGTTATTATTATTATTGTTGTATTGATTATTGTTGCACTTGCACATGTTTGAAATAAATCATTCAAATCAAAAATCAAATCAAACCTTAGATATTGCAATATGTAAAAATACTCAGGAGAATATAACACTGTTCACTTCAGTAGAAGTACAGCTACTTGTGTGAAAAAATACTCTGGTAAAAGTAGAAGAAGTACTGATTCAACTTCTTTACTGAAGTAAAGTAAAAAAGTACAACTTCTCAATTGTAATAAAGTAAGAAGTAAAACTGCATATTTGTTTTTGCTATGGATGAAATAATACTTATTTAAGAAGGAAAAACCAGAAACATTTCAAACGTATTCAAATATAAAGTCTTTAAAAGTGAGTTACTGTGTAGATGATGTGTTTTATTGGGCCATGGTACTCAGTTTAGTGGGTATGGACAAGATATTTAGGAGAAATGTAAAAGTCATAAATAGGAGATTTAAAGAAAAAAAAGGCAAAATTATGAGATTAAAAAAAAAATCTAAATTATGAAATAAAAAGTCAAAATTTTGAGATAAAAAGTCAAAAGTATGAAGAACCCCCCCCCCCCCCCCCCCCCTCAGAATTATGAGATTAAAAAAATCTAATTATAAGATAAAAATTTTGAATTATGAGGAAAAAAAGGCATAATTATGAAATAAGAAATGGATAATTACGATAAAAAGTCAAAATGATGACACAGTCAGTCACAATTTCTGATTTATGACTTATTTTTCATCCTGTCACATTTGTCTAGTTTGAAAAAGTAATGGGTCTATTCTGAGAATGTAAAACAACATTGTCCTCCTGCTTCATCTCTTTAGAGCGTAGTTCATTAACAAGCGTCTTCGTCTGTTTTAATTGTCCCTGCTGTAATATGACCTGAATGTATTTGCATATAGTTTTCAGCCTGTTTGTAATTCTCATTTTCTTATCTCATGCCATTTTCCTAAACATAGTTTTGTTTTTTTAAACCACCTGCCAATGTGACTTTTGTAACTATACTGCAAGCTGTCAGGTTTTAAAAATTGCTTGCTGTATGTGAAAAGGTCACCGAGCAGAGACCAGACTTTTTTTCTGCTGCCATTAGCAAATCCAGTAATTTTGCGAAGGAAACACCGTCCTCTTTCTGTCACTACTGACTCCAGACCCCCCCCCACCCCACACACACACACACACACACCCCCTCACAAACACTGGCTGCTGTTACTTAAATTATTGTAGCTCTTTTAAATCACAGTTGGTGTTGCGTTCATGAACACTGGTACAGGTAATCAAGTCCAAATAATTGATGAATGTGAAAACTACACAAAATACTAAATGCGCTCTTTGTGGTTCTGTTTTTTTGGATTGATTTTTAACAACTACCTTTAGATTATGACATATTATAATCATTGTTTTTGTTGAAGTAATATCAAATAAAACATTATGTTTCCTGACTTGATTTTCTGTATGTTTGTAGTAATGCATTATAAACATAATACATTACAGTAACACATTACACTGCTTTACTATATATATACATATATATATATATATATATATACATATATATATATATACATATATACATATATATATATATACATATATATATATATATATACTTATATATATATACATATATATATATATATATATATACTTATATATATATATATATATATATATATATATATATATATACGTATATATATATATATATAGATGCGCGGTTAGGGGGTTTTACAGAAACCCGCCCCGCCCAAACCCAAGACGTGGCTAGGCCCGCCCAGCCCAACCCGCATGATGTCACGTATGGATAAACCCAACCCGCCCGCTATCAACCCGCGAGCTTAAATTTGTCTCTAAACTCACATAGTACATTCGCAGCATCTTTACCTTGTGCTTCTAATGTTAAAAGTCATGAAGCATCATTTTTGCCTCCTTTCTAACGTCTCAATATGCACTCCAGCACATAAAATAGACTCCACCCACATCATCACTCTATAAAGCCAACACATACAACGTTTCCGTACAACCTTCGCATCGCCTGTTTTAATCTTCTCCCTGATCAAGTCCCACATTTTCACTCTTATCTCTGAGTGTTCAGGGAGATTTGGCGCTAATAACAAATAACAAAAAGTTGGGATAAAAAAGCATTCAAAACAGGAACTGACGGGCTTGCACATGCGCGAGCCGAGCACGCACGCGCACACACACACACACACACACACACACACACACACACACACACACACACACACACACACCTCAGCGGGTATTGATCGTCCCTGACCCGCCCCACCCGCATCCGCAATATGTATTAATACTGCGACCCAGCCCGCCCGACTCGCGGGTCACCCGCGGATATCCGCTGGCCAGTGGGTAGCCTGCACAACACTAATATACAGTGTATATATGTTTTAGAAAGTATCTGTTTCAGACATTAAATGTGCGAAATGTTATATACTTTAATAAGATGAATCATAAAACAAAGGACTTTAGTGGTTAGTTGATGTTTTTAATATATATGATGGTGTGTTATTCCACATATATGTGGGTTTATGTACATGTAAACAATGCATTAGTAAATATTCCACTAGAAAGAACCTGTAAAGTGAATGGATCATAATGTGCAGACAGTGTTTGAAGTAAATCTGGTTAATCTTATTACTTATAATTACTTTTAAATAATAGTAACATGTAATCTATAATGGATTACATTGCGGAAGTAACTTACACAACACTGTTTGAGACTAAGAATCCAAAAATATAATAGCTAAGTCTTCATGATTTTTAAAAAATGATTTATTCTGAATAAAGTAACTCTTTGTGTAATCATGGAAGTCTTAATTAGGAATAAAGGCTTTGATGGGAAACAGGTTAATTCTGCTGTAAGAGCTGCAGGGGTTTAGAGGGTTCTGATTGGACAGAACGCCAACACGATGACTCTATGTCCTGCAGAAGAAAACAATCGCATTCCTGTTTCTTTTTATTTATTTTTTTTCAACTAGCAACATGTGAGAGCAGATATTACAGGTGATTTTTGCATTTATTTGTGTAATAATTATGAAGCAGCAGCTCGACCGAATCACCATACTAAGTCATTTTGATTTTCTGAAGAAGAGAACGATGTTAGAGAAACAAAGATGGCAGCAGAAGTCAGCACAGAATATGTGCATCATACATACAGCATGTAGCTTAGCCCAGTGGCAGCACATGTAACGTTAACAGTAATAGTCTAGTTATGTTTGGTTCAACTTTTGTCTAGATTTCCCTGAAACTGGTCGACCAATCACGGTAAAGTATAGAGTCAGAGGGCGGGCCTAACAAAGTGACGCTGCAACGATTCAGAGACAAACAAGCGTAAACAACCATAGAAGAAGAACAACAACAGGTGTAGATTTCCTTTTATCACAGATGAGTGAAGAATGTGAGAAAACGTCAACAATCTTTAAATTCTTTTTACAGAAGTGACTACAGTCGTTCAGCTCCATAATCCACCATTTTGTTTTTAGTCATTCCTAACTTTCTCCAGACTCCTCCATCAACTTTTCAGGCGCTCTAACTACATCATCCTAAAGATTACACTGATTGGTTGTAGTACCGTCCTATTGCATACAGAGGATTTTAAAGACAACCTTTTAGCCCCACCTCCTCTGACTATGAAGCACCACTTGACCCATACATGGAATGAATAGAGATAGCACTGCTAGGCTAGGCTAGGCTAGGCTAGGCTAGCAGAGTGTAGAATGACAGGAATAACATTAAAGAGGAATTATTGAATTCAGATGTGACTGACTTTATTCTGAAGTAAATTTAATTCATTCTTTTCAACTGGAATTAGGTGTTTGCATGATCATCTTAAAGCAGAATTAAATTTTATTCTGAATTAAAAAGGAATAAAACCTAATGAAAACAAGTCTAATGTGTGTTACTCTGTGTTGGGAAACTCTCCAAGGTGGTTCAGAGGTTGGCAGCGTCTTTGTCATTACTTCTGATAATAGTCTTTACATTCATGTATATGTACGGAGTAGACCAGGGGTTCTCAAACTTTTTTGGCCCAGGTCCCCCTTGGAGGGGTGAAATTTTTCCATGTCCCCCCTCATCCTCGCGATACTGAAAATGATAAAAAACCACTTCAACAATGATTATTATGAAACAATGATAACCTTTTTTAATAGTGCTTTTGTGCAAACCAGCCACATTTTCAGGTATTATAATATAAATGAACACTTCAGAAACAACAATTTTAAATAATTTTAAAATAATAAACGGAACAAAAGACACACAAAACCGTGTGTGTGTGTGTGACAGACAGACAGACAGACAGACAGACAGACAGACAGACAGACAGAGACTTAATGAGAGGGATGATCTTGTCAAACTCAATATAACTATCAATGTACTTTCTCTTTTTAGGGTTAGGGCGTTTGTTTTTGTCATTGTCATTTTCATTGTCATTTCTTTTACCACTTCTTGAGGAACTTGGCGGACACAAAAATCGATCCATGTTCGCTGCAGGGTGGCTAAAAATAGACTGTGACTCGCTCCGTCTCAGTTTAGTCAAGCTGGCGTCAAACAGCGCTGTTACTTCCGCCCGCTCGCTACAAAATAAAACTTCCACATTTCAAAATAAAACAGCAAAAAAACAAAAAAACAAAACAAAACGGTGAATAATTTCGCGTACCCCCTGGACATGCGCCACGTCCCCACGGACCCCAGTTGGAGAACCATGGGAGTAGAGTATTTGTATCAAGACACACACACACACACACACACACACACACACACACAACATCCTGAAGCCATGTCTTATCTCCAGACCACAGCAGCAGACCGACTCTGTCAGCTTACCAAAAGAAAAACCAAAAAAAAAAACCCTCTAATGTTTTATTCCCTAGCGAAGGAGAACAGCTTCATTTATAACAGTCTCACCCACTGATGAAGGTGTACACATAGGACTGTTCAGTTTCTCAGCAGATTTAGAGGATGTGATCTTTTTCCTTTTTGTCCAACTGTGCACAATAGGCAGTTGCTTAAATGAAAGAAAATTCAATCAAGCAGAGTTTTTTTTTTTTATCAGAGTAAGTGTGACAAATAGAATTTTTCGCCCGTTGCTCCTGAAGGCGCTCTGTAAAAGTAACCGCTTGTATTCCTGGTCAAACAGGTCGTGGGGAAACTACACTTGAGTTTAGGAGTCTGGTAAAAGTTTTATCACCTCTAGTCTGAGGATGTAGTTGTTAAGATAAAGCTCACAGACATTCAAATGGACATGAAGGCTGTTTAACCCTTTATTTAATATTTATTACATATTTATTTACATGGATAATAAAGGTCCTCAGGTTCTATTTTCTTTTTATTGTTTCTTTTTATTTTTTTATTTTCAGGATAGAAATATACATGTCACATGATCATTAACCACAGCATAGTGCAAACAGGAAGGATCCATTCCTTCTATTCCCTCCTACCTGTTCCCCACCTAAAGTGACCCCCCCCCTAAAGGAACATCAACTTCACAACAGTTATTAAATCACCATTGTACATCACATGAGTCTACATAGTTCAAACAGAGCCATTACATCCATCATCATCATCATCATCATCATCATCATCAGTTCAGTAGGTCCTTCTTGTTCAATGTTATTGTTTAGGTTTATGATTAGATTGTTTCCATCCATCCTCGCTACCGATATTTCCTTTTTTTTTTCTCCCCAAAATCAAACAAACAAAATTTAGGTCAGGGGTTCATGTTCTGTTCAATTACAGTTCATAGGTGTACAGATTTTTATTATGGAATTTTGAAATTATTTATACATTTTTATCCTGTTCTTTATATTACTTTACTGATCCGGCCCAGTTTATACCATATTAGACTGAACTAAAATGAATTTGACCCCCCCCTGTGATGGTCCCATGTGCACTCAGTCAGGGTATGTAAACTTCTGAACACAACTGTGGTTGAACATAATCCTCATATAACAGCTAAAGACACATTTGTTTAAACTGGCCTTTGTTTGAATTGTTGTTTTCATCATTGTTGGTCTGTGTCTGTTTTTATGTTGTTTCCTGCTTTTACTGTATGTTTTATGTCTTTTATGCTGTTTTATGTTTTTACCTTTATTCCTTTTGGAAAGCACCTTGTGACTTTTATGTTCTTGAAAGGTGCTATATAAGATTATTATTATTATTATTATTATTATTATTATTATTATTATTATTATTATTATATTGTGCATTCATTTCGGTGTTACATTCAATATTTATTCCACAGATTAAATGAAACTGTTGTTGATGTGGAATCCACCAGTGAATAAATG